>JAOXJJ010000001.1:15307653-15336835 GCA_025769935.1 Phoenix roebelenii | reverse complement strand
GCAGCCGCGATCTGGACAACCATTTGAATTCGATTTGCTTGTGGTGCAGCTCCGTAGAGCTTGTCGTAGCCTCGTTAAATCTGTGTAGAAAACTGCGAGGATATGTTTCAATTGTTTCCCAAGGCATGCATGCATGCAGGCTGCTGATTTATTATCATGCTAACCAAAGACAGGTACTCAGCGTAATTGCTCGTGGGGCCGCGACAAACCAAATCAGCTCAGTTAGCAGGCTCTGGTGCACTTTGGCCACAGCTTCTTAATTACCATTAAAAAGAAAGAAAGAAAGAGGGGGAGAAGTTCAAATGAGGAACCTGTCGTCTGTGGAAGTCTCCCCATTGGGGAGCATGTGGAATCTTCTGTAGTTTAGCTTGCAGCAAGATTCATGGAGGGTCCCAAGCTGACAATCCTGATTAATGATGTTGCCCATTTATCAATGCCTCAATGGACTCAAATCCAATAAGTCTGCAGCATGAGGATCATGTTTGAGGCATGTTATGGAAAAATCAAGGTTCGTTGTATCAGTACCAGACTCTGTACCGATGCCACATTAGCATAATGTTGGTATGGTATGGTATGAAGTTTTTTTTGGCGTACTGAAAGTTGGTATGCCACCTGTATCGATACCGATACCGAACCAATACATCTGGTACCGTCCAATACATGCTATGGAAAAAAATCTCTGTTGTATTTGCTCCACTCCATAAAATTATGAATACTTCATGGCATATTAGCTGCAACAAAAGCTTCATTATTCTTTATGTCTTATCTATTATGTCGATCGAATTGTTTCCATCATGGCAGAGCAATCGCCTTCAATCCATAACTTCCCAACTGCTATATTCTCCTTTCCTCCTACTTTCTTTTTCCTTCCTCCCCTCAGCGGTCAATGCCATAAGGTGGTCCAGAAGTCGCAGTTCAAGGTCATGGGGTTTCTGAAAGGTATCTTTTAGGGGTTAGGTGAAAGTTAGGCACTTAAGCATGCTTAAGTGTGACACCCTATCCATTGGAGTGGAATATAGCCCATGATGCCTCCAACGAGGTCTTGTAGAGAGCCAATGCAGCGTTGTCCAACGAGGGCAGAGCCAGCATTAATCTAATCCTTTGTTTAAGATTACAAAAACAAAACCCAATGAAGCCTATGCATAGGGCCATGAGCGAAAGCACATGGAGCTCTCTGTGATGGGCATCTCATACACTTGTTCAGCAGTGTAAAGCTCCAAGAATTGTGCCATTAATTAATCTCCTTTTCTTTGTTCCACCTGGAGAGTGCATGTGCACTGCACATGACGGATAAGGAAGCATTCTGAGAATGGATGAATGTTAATTTAGGATCCAAGTTTTATGATACATTAGGCTTAGGGATCCTAAGAAAGGGTTGCAGCTAGAAGATGGTGAGCTTGCAACTCATTAAGAAGCAATTATTAAAGCGGCGGATGGTCAAAATCTTAGACATCAGATTGGGATGGAATGGCTGGAATTTGGAATTTGTAAGCTCATATAATCATGCTGATGGCATGGACATGCAATTGACAACTAAGTCATGGTTAAGGCTATTGTATTAGCCTCATTCAAGAATTCTATTGCACTAGTGATCACTTCGGCGGTGCAGATCGAGCGCATTGGGATGTAAGACATTGATCGAATGGCCATGATTAAATGTCAGGATGGGAACATACATGGGTCGAGGTTTGGATACTGCTAAAGAATTGTTTTAAGTGGAAGATGCCTAAATTGTAATACAGCCTTTGACAGAAGATCTGTAGGGAACACGCGTAGTTGGATTCAGGCACACATGCTCTAGAATAAATTACAGACCGGGAGCAGGAAGATGCAAATTAAGTAAGATTAGATAAATATATTTGGAGATTAGCAAGGTATAGATTGCCTACATCGGCAGCTGGCGGGCAGCAGCAATGGCCAGAAGGTGATGAGAGGTGGTGGCAGTGTCAACAAAGGCGAGCGGTTTTCATTTTCGAAAGGAAAAAAAAAAAAATCTGAAAGTTACTTTCCTTTTATTCGTTTTTTCAGAAAATTTAGAAAGTGTTTTCCAAAAAAAAAAATCTAAAAGTAAAACAAATAACCAAATGAGTTCAGTTTCATGCTTTCAGAAAAGAAAACCAAAAATTAAAAACTGGCAGCAATGCCAAACATGGCTTAGAATAACTCACCAATACTTGTCATAGAAATACTTGAAAACTCGCATAAACTAAAATAACATTGCATCTTCTTACTGCATGACTGTTGTATTTGATTTTCTAGAGGGACTTCATGTTATTATTTACTCACTCAAAATTACTTTAGAAATGCAATTTTTTGTCCATGAGGACTGAAGTGCCGTAAGACTGTTGCATTAGATTCTTATCCTCAATGAATAAAAGCCGGCGGCGGAAGGTTGGAGGCCGCACTCTTCCATTTCAATTTCAGAATTCACTCCTTTGATGACCTGAACTTCCTGGGGTAAAACATCCAGCCGATTCAATCATTCTATGATCACACAGGTTAACATTGAGATGCATGCATCTCAATGAAAATGATATGCAGTGGCAACATCTAACAAGTAGAATGGAATTTGTATTCTGGATGCAAATGCAATTTGTACACACAATTTGGAAGCAATCAGTCAGCAATTGTGGCCTGGCTTTCAGATTTATTTAGCAAGAAAACAACAGCCAACAATGTGCCAGATATGTCAATTTGCTGTGCTCTCAACTCCAGGGCAGCACCAATCCGCAGACAGTATGCAGGTTGCATCGAGTCCCACATGAACTAAGGTCATTGAAACAATTCAATGACCTGCGTCCCTACAAATTGATCGATCAGGGCACTAGAGCCACAAGGCATGTTACGTGGATTTGGATCCATAAAAGAAGATATAGTTTACAATCATAATTGGTTATGCGCACCCATGACATAATGGGGAAAGAACTCCAGGCGTAATTTAAAAGTAGCTTGGGTTCAGCCTGAAAAAATTAAACCTGACAGGGCACAAGCCCGAGACTTCTGAACTGATTCAAACTGAAACCCAGATCCAATCCATGCTTTCTCCAAGAAAAGATGAGGTCCCCATCCTGGAGAACACAACAGCAGACAGCCTGGCCTATGGCCAAAAGACTCCAAGCAGTACTGGATGTCAGGATCAAAGTTGTTCACTTCAGTGCGTGACAATGCAAGTCGAACAATGTGCTAGCCATGAGCCTCACTTGGTCTGACCAAGGTCAGGGCACTGGGTGCAATACAAACCCTTCTTGACCTGGCTGACTTTGGTCCGCAGCCTCATGCCAAAAACCTGGTCATTCTCATAATTCCATACTGAGGAAGGCTTGGTGGGATCAGGCTCAACAAAGATTACAGAGCTAATGACCGGACTGTCTGCAATCAATTCACCCTTGATTCTGCAAGATGTTTCAGTTTAATAGCAGCAACAATCCTGCTGAAGCATCATGAGCCAACAATAAGTAATTACACCATTAAATGTATAGGTGCATTGTCTTTGAAGAACTTATGACACCAACATAAAGGATGTGCTTAACAGTTAAAACCATAACCAGAAATTTCTCAAAAAAAAAAAAGAGGCATAAAAAAGATGACAATTAAATACTGAAATTACATTCGAATATAAAGCAATAGCTCATTCAAGCTCTTCAGATCTCCAAAATAAGGCATCTGTCTTGATTCGATCATTCAATGTTTCATGTCTACCTTTGCTGATCTGACATCATGTTATAGTCCAGTTACTCATAAATTTCTCAAGTACCCAAAATTGTCTACAATAATCGAGACATTCAAGATTCAGAACTTTAAAATGCAAACTCTTGCATATTTTTCGAGTATAATTGAGCATTTAAGTTGATCTTTTAGCAAGCTCTTTGGAACAATGTAAAGGCAGTTAAGTGTTAATGTGGCTGGCAGAATACATGCACTGAATGTGACCAGCAATGTCGACAAGATGAGGGTATGAATACACATCTAATTAAAGCAAAATTAATTACATCTTATGGTTTGAATTTCATTTTGCAAGTATGAATGTTGAATTTGACAGTGATTGCAAAGCCATACCTACATATTGAATTGACAACATGGAGGTATTTATGAGGGCTTCTAAATAAATACTTGGTGACTCCATAGACAGGTGTTTGTATGCCACTTTATGACCAAAGACTAGAGAAGGAAGACACCCTACCAAGCCATTTCATTAAACAAATGAAAAGACAGAAATACGAAGAACCATACCCCCCTCCTCCACCGAAAAAAAAAAAGAAGATAAGAAAAAGAAACAGAAAAAGTTGGTCAGCCAAAAGAATTTTTCCCTTAACTCACAGATTTCTGCATCTGTTCTACCAGAAGAAACTCTGGTCTAGTCAGAAATTCATGAATGGATCTACTTTCAGACATTTTTTGTCCGAGAAATAATTATTATATCAGCAACGGATCAAACATAAGTTTACCATAAATCACCTGGGTTGATGAAGTTACTCTCAAACAAATTGTACATAACCCAAAAGAAAGAAAGAAAAGAAAAATAAATTGTACCACCTACAACAATAAGAGTGGCAGCCCTGATTAGGTTGTAGAAGTTAGCCATAATAATTTTGAACAGAAATGAGACATCATGGCATATTAGGCACAACCACCTAGGAAAAGTCAAGAGATTTGCAGGCAAGTTGTTGGCATACCATATTTGTTGTTTTCTTTAGAATTTTGAGTTGTTGAGCTAAAAGACTTCTGTAAACTCTGAGAGTTCTGGAAGATGCCCAGATCAACACAACTATCAGCCACCACAATGTAACTTTTACTTTTCATATAGGGAAGCAAAATAGGTGTGGTTTAACTGCAACTCTTTTCTGAACTTACATGTACAACTTATGTTGATGTATACCTCCACTAAAATGACCGTACTAATTAGTAGCCACAGTTCGTCAATAGACTACTAATATGCATTCCTCAAGTTACAAAGAAACCAAATGACTTGTGAGCTTTACATAGCGTAATTTAACAAGTGGAAGCATGAATATGCCAAGCTAAAAAAGGATGAGATGTATCAGGTTAGATTGTGTCAAAAGATTTGTTTAAGGCATTCATTAATTATTTCATTTCATATTTACTTCGATTAATTTTCTGCAAACAATTTGAGTATTTGGTGCATGACATTATATTTTCAATAAAACTTTCAGATTTCGACACTGTCACAGCCAATATGTACACTATTTTCTGAATACGATGATTTTAGTGCTGTCTGAGATTCCAATAGCTCACAATCTTTTGTACAACTACAGTATGCAAAATGCTCCAGACACCTGAACAATCCTCCAACTGAAAATTGGGAGAGGGAGAAGATCCCTAAGCACAAACTTCTAACAAATAACCATAACCAGCTTATTTATCCGATAATTTAGTGATCTGAGACAACTATCAGCTCAGTTTGTCATGCATGACTAGTCCAATGACAAATCACAATTACATTCAAGTTGATAAAGGCATCAAATATCCAATCAAAAAACGAAAACAAAAAACTTCAGATTCTTCACCTTTAAATAGAGACCAAGTTGGCCATCTTTTGGCGAACCAAGTGAAGAGAACCCCAAGATCACTTGAAAGAACATTCCTAAAAAGACCTACAGATCAACAAAAGGCATATCCTCACTAATGCTGAGCCTGAGATCAAAGCTATGTCTGACACATATAAGGCAAGACACCTAGTTCTATTTTAAATTCACTCTCTACATTCTCAAAAAAAGAATGAGGTTGTTGTCCTTGTATTTCAAGAACAGACATAGTCATTAAGCTCCAATACCAATAAGGAGGATTAACTCTGAATGCATATCCTTCTATCATAATCCCCAATGCTTTATGACACAGCATAACACTCCATGGCCATGGCTTTCTGAAAATGAAGTGCCCTGCTTACATCAACCAGAAATATTGGCACTTGGCCCTAATTTTTGGATTATTATGTAAAATTAAAAGAAAATAGAAAAGAAACTTATAACAAGTGGTGCCACATCAATCCTTAACTTTCTTAACTGCTAAAGAACATCAGTATAAAGTGCCCAAATTTTTTTGGTGAAGGGTCACAAAACTCATAACTATCTCTTTATTAATGTAGTATATTGAATGATGGGTTTCCTGGTAAAGTGATATTGACCAGTCAATCAATGAATAATCATCAGAATATTTTAAAATATTTTTTTGTTTTCCTATTTCATGTCTTGGATTTTGTGGAAGTCTATTTATGTTGAGATTTTGACAGGCTAAAGTCTCAGGAGAGCTAATTCCAAGACTCCCCTGCACCAAGCTCTGAGGTACTGAGACAGCAATGGACCTACAAGCCCCAATTCCTAACCCATCTCTGTCTCTTGGCTCCCCTCCCTACCATTCTCCTTTCCTCCTCTCAGTAGTTCATTGATAAACTAAGGGCTGGTGCATGTTATATTATTCAAGACTGTTACAGGGGGGTCCTTAAGGCAGTAGCCAGACAAGCTTTGCAAGCATCAGTGTCAGTGCCTGAACTGGGAGCAGCTTGGAAAGGATTACGACACAGCCTATGAACAGTTTGGTTGCAGGAATATTTGACTGAAGGGTGACTCTGCTACCATTGTCAGTGGGGTGTGCAGACTGCATAGGTCAGATGCCAGCAACCCCTTGTTGCAGGACATGTAGTTTATTATCAACACCCTGTAACGGTTCTGAGTTAGCCATATCTATAGAGATAACCAACCAGCACATTGCTTAGCTGGAATGGACCAAGGGGAAGACATGGACATATCCTCCCATGCCTGTCTAGCTCTTCCACTGGAAGAACTTGTTGGAGCTGATTTGATTGAATTCTCTTATTCAGATATTCTGAGTTGAGGTATAGCATCTCTTTTCATCAATAAAATAAAATAAAATCTAAAATCATAGACTTATGGTCCCATTTCATCCCTCTCTTTCTTTAGGATTAATATCACATGAGTGATGTTAAGACCACATCACCCAATGCAATCTTTAAGTTCATAAAGGCTCTTTTTAGTATTTTAACAACAGCAGACAACTCCTTGATAGTATGAAAAATTAAATCCATTAAGTTTTAGAGCTGTCACTGGCGCAACTCAGGAACAGCTTCTTGAGCTCAAACTCTTTTTTTTTACCAATTTTGCATACTTTCAGCCAATGTAGAAATCTACAAATCAACAAGAAGGGATATATTCAAGACCTTTTCTGAATCTAACTTCTTGTAACAGGCAAAAACTTGGATAACATCCTTGTTCTATGCAATCCATACACTATCTACCTATAGTATGTTTATGGCTCAAAGTGAAACAGACATTTAGCGATCATAACATCTATCCTTGCAGCATTTGCCGTATAAGGTTATTATCATTTCTGATCCTGTTTACTCTAAGAATCAATATCTTTGACTCTAATGAATCCCTTTATATCTTTGACTCTAATGAATCCCTTTAAAATTGAATTTTACAAGTTATGCTCATTTTTAACTGATTCATAGTCTCTGTTTTGTAATTTGCCTTATTTTCCCTACCACCAGATTTCTCTAAAAAAAAGAAAGAAAGAAAGAAAGAAAAGGAGTAACTTCATTCAAAGTTCTTATGTTTTGATTCTCTTTCTACCTTTTTGTTAGAGAATGCACCAAACAGAAGAACTATTCCTAAAGGAAACATCCAAAGTTCATACAAAACCTCAATAGAAGTGGTCGATCACCTTAAGGTAGTAGCCATCATACCTCACCTCCCCCCCCCCCCCCCCCCCCCAAAAAAAAAAAAAAAAAAAAAGAAGCTCATATATCAAAAGCGCTGGAGATAAATCTCACATAACATTGATTTTCTACATCCTCCAGCTACTTTAAAAGATCACATTTTATATGGGTACAACGAGACCATATACATTCATGACAACCTTCAATCTCAATAATACCACTAAATTTAATCAAGGTTGATGTTCTCTTCATTCCACTAGATTACAACGTGACTACATTTCTTCATATTTTTTTTCTTTTTTTTTTTGCCAATAGCTAGTTGGCACCTCGCTCTCCAGATTGAATGGCACTGTTTCAAACCTAAGTGGCAGTAAATAACCACCTTAAGTCTAATAAAAAAAGACTAATATTTTACAACATTTTTCAACAGATAATATATCCTTGATTGTCTACATCTCTTCAAAATTTTATTACTGAAACCATCTAGTCATCCTGATGGAATCATACATCATTGTTCCTAGATTTCCGGCTATCATTCACCATGCTCCTCCTATCCCTAGATTGAGGTTTATGAATATTCAAAGAGATAAATCATTATTATAGTTTCTTCCTCCCTAGCCCTTGTCCCTTGCTCTTAGAAGATTTTACTCCAAAGATTAGATTTTTATGTCCCTGCCGAAAACAAGTTCAAACCACATTCCCCTTATCTCTCCAGTCAATTTGAATATCCTCTCGCCTTCTCCTTCCCTCCTCAGCTTTCACACCCAAATGACAACATGCCACAATTTCACCCAGATGTTACCAAGAGAGCAAAACAACTCATCTTCATCTCCAACCATATCTTAATCAGTATTCAAGCTAGATACAATCTTCCGTCAAGCATAAATAAGAAGTTATCAAATAATGAAACATTAAGAACCTGTTTGGCATCACTTTCGATTTCTAGTTTTCAGTTTTCTACAGAACACATAAACCAAAGAAGGAATGGTGTTTGGTAACCCGATTTTCTCCTTCGGGTGAGAGTGAACCCAATATACCAACTACTATTCTCACACCCTTTTTCCTCCCTCGTCTCTCATTTATGGCCCCCTTGATAACTGACTGGCGAAGGAAAAGGCTGTCACGTAGGCGTTTGCTTCCCACGTCCTCATGTTGTGCATGTACAACATGGCTTTCGTTCCCACTACGATTGTATTCCGCTTCCTCTTGATAACTGGTGTTCGCAAAGGTCGGCTGTCACTTCAGAAAACTACCTCCCGCTTCCTATGTCGAAGCTTCCCCATGCATGGCTATCGCTCCCCCATCTTCGCAACAGAACCATCAACGGACGAGCGATTCTTCCTCCCACTTTCATCTTCCTCGCGTTTTACTCCTCCATGTACTCCCCTCCCATGCAGCGCTGTATCTTCGTAAGGGACATAAGTGAAGGCCCCCAGAAAACGAGGGTTCGGTCTTCGAATCCGTTTGGGTCGGGGTCGGCCCATGCACCCATCATCCCTCCCCCCCTTCAACTTGAACCTTGTCCTCAAGGTTCGTACGGGAGTACTGCACTTTCAAGAGATCGTATTCTTCCTAGTGGCATCCTCTTCAGGCAACGATCACCGCTGTACAAAAGACCTCTTCGATGATCTTTCCTCCCTTCTTAACCCATCAGTAGTCTTTAATTGTTGTTGGCTCCAGCATGGGATGTCCATCTTCTCGAACTGGTGGGGGTCCATTACAGGATATCCGCCCTTCTCCCAATTTTTGTTTAAGAAGGGAGGCATGAAACACCGGATGAACCTTCGCGTCCTCAGGCAAATCTAGCCGGTGAGCTACTGGCCCGATACGCTTAAGGATGCGGTATGACCCGAAATATTTCTGGGCAAGCTTCTGATGGGCTTGCCGGAAGATCGGGTGTTGCCGGTAGGGTGGAAGCTTCAAAAACACCCATTCCCCCTCAGTGAAGGAAACTTCCCTGCTCTTTTTGTCGGCCTGCTGCTTCATCCTGACTTGTGCCCGTTCCAAGTTGCATTTTAGCTCTCTCACCAGCTGGTCGCGTTTTGCCAAAGTTCGGTCGACCTCGTCCACTGCTGAAAATCCCTCCATGTACCTGATAATCATGGGTGGTGCTCTCTCGTATAGTGCTTGGAAGGGTATCATTCCAGTAGTGGAGTGAAAGGTGTTGTACCAGTACTCCGCCCAAGCTAGATTTTGCTCCCATGTTTTCGGATACTAGCTGCACAAACACTTGAGATATTGCTCGACGCATCTGTTGACAACCTCGGTCTAGCCATCGGATTGAGGATGGTATGTTGAGCTCATGCGGAGCGAGGATCCTTGAAGCTTGAAACATTCATGCTAAAAATTGCTTACGAATACTGGATCCCGATCACTCACGATTGTTTTTGGCATCCCATGCAAACAGGCTATTGACAAAGAGCTCAGCCACCCCCCGTGTAGTGTAGGGATGGGAGAGGGATAGGAAGTGTGCGTATTTGGTGAGCCGATCAACGATGACCAGAATGACATTTTTTTCCATAGACCACGGTAATCCTTCGATAAAATCCAACGAGATGTCCTCCCAGACTTGGGTTGGCACCGGCAAGGGTTGGAGGAGCCCAGCAGAAACTTGGGCTTCGTATTTATGCTGTTGGCAAACTGCACACTCGGCCACGAACTTCTGCATGTCCGGCTTCATTGATTCCCAGTAGAAGGCTAGTGCGATTCGTTTATAGGTATGTAGGGCTCCGGAGTGCCCCCCAACCTTTGTGTTGTGAAATTCCGCCATTAGCTTAGCTCCCAACGGTGATCTGGGGGAAATCACAACCCGTTCCTTATAATACAGAATCCCTCCCTTTGTTTGGAAATTCTTCATTTGGTTGGGCGTTACCTCTAGCTGTTGAGTCTTTTGTTGCAGGTAAGGGTCTTCGTGGTTTGCAGTTCGTATCTCCTCCCAGATGTCAAAGAGTGGCCGACTGAGAGCATGAAGTGCACCCTCTTCGGTAAGGCATGATAGGGCATCGGCGGCCGAATTTTTCTTCCCCGACTTACAGATAATTTCATATTCATAGCCCAATAGCTTCGCCACCCACTTCTGCTGCTCCAGCGTGCTCACGCGCTGCTCCAGAAAGTACCGTAGGCTCCTCCGGTCAGTGTGGATTTTAAACCTCCTCCCCAGTAGGTATGGTTGCCACATCCGAACGGCATCCATAGTTGCCACATTTCCTTGGCATAGGTAGACCGCCTTTTCTTGGTGATGCTCAGTGCTTTGCTCATGTAAGCAACAGGCCTCCCACCTTGAGTTAACACGGCTCCAATTCCCTTCTCAGATGCGTCGGTTTCAATCACGAATGTCTTGGAGAAGTTGGGAACGGCGAGCACTGGAGTAGTCGTCATCGCTTGCTTGAGGTGGTGGAACGCCTGCTCGGCTTGGGATTCCACTGAAACTGTCCCTTCCTCAGTAATGTGGTTAGGGAGCAGCAATAATGCCATAGTTCTTAACAAATTTTCGATAGCATCCTGTTAGTCCAAGGAAGCCTCTCAGTTCCGTCACGGTTGTGGGTCGTGGCCAATCCTACATTGCTTGTACCTTGGTGGCGTCCACCTGCACTCCTCCGGCCGAAACAATATGCTGAAGATAATCGACCTATTGCTGTCCAAACAAGCACTTGGAGGGTTGCAGGTAGAAACAATGGTCGGCAAGGATGCTTAAGGTAGTGTCGAGGTGAGTCAGGTGAAGCTCCCAGGTGGCGCTATACACCAAAATATCGTCGAAAAATACCAGGATGAACTTACGCAAATGTTCCCAAAAATGGAGTTCATTGCTGCCTAAAACGTTGCAAAGGCGTTGCACAGTCCGAAGGGCATCACCAAGTACTCGAAGTGGCCATGGTGCATGCGGAAAGCCATCTTGTGGACATCCTCGAGTTGTATTCAGATCTGGTGGTACCCTGACCGAAGGTCCAGCTTGGTGAATAAATGAGCTTTGTGTAGCTCGTCCAGCATGTCATCGACGGAGGGGATAAGAAACCTATCCTTGATGGTGATAACATTGAGAGCCCTATAGTTTATGCAGAATTGCCAGGTGCCGTCCTTTTTTACTAACAGGACGGAAAAGAGAAGGGGCTTTGGCTCTCCCTAATAATCCCAGCGTCCAACATCTCAGCTACTTGACGTTCGATCTCATTTTTCTGAAAGTAGGCATATCTGTATGGCCGGACGTTAACAGCCGAAGCTCCCTCCTATAGGGGTATGCAATGGACAAAGGCTCGTTCCGGCGGTAGCCCCCGGGGTTCGTTGAAGAGGGAAGGGTACCTCCTCAGCAGGCTCTAGAGATCCATAGGTAGCTTTTTCCTTTCGGCCTCCGGTTGGTGTTCCTCGGAGTTTCTAACCACGATGGCAAATAACTATGCCCTCCCCTTGATTTCTCGCTGCATGCCTTGGGGATCCAAGGTTCTTGTAGGCCTTGTAGGCTGCCCGATGAGCCAACACTCCCGACTATTCCATCGAAACTTCATGGTCATCTACTTCAAGTCACAGAGTACAGGGTCGAGCATCTCGAGCCACTGTACACCTAGGACAGCGTCCAACCCATTGAGTGGCAATGTATAGAAGTTCACCGAGAACTTCTTCCCTTGCAGCTCCAGCTCCACCAACCGGAACATCTCCCGGCATTGGAGGATCTCTCCATTCGCAACCCGGACTCCGAATCTGACTATTGCGTCAATAGGGAGTTGGAGTTGCTTAGCGATACGATTGCTAATGAAGTTGTGGGTTGATCCGCTGTCGATAAGGACAGCCAGCAGATGACCATGGATGCGTGCCACCACCCGCATCGTCCTCGGCCCATTCCATCCAAATAGGGCGTGCAAGGAGATTACCAGTGGTGCTTCTTCATCCTGGTCGTCGCTTTGGTGGTCAACTTCTTCACCACTTGCTCCTTCCTCATCCTCCGTTTGATCAGCCTCTATGAGGTGAACCTGGGGAGTCTTGCAACAATGCCCGAGAGTGAACTTTTCATTGCACTTGAAGCAGAGTCCTCGCTTCCGTCGTTGCTGCATCTCCCCCTAGGTGATGCGTCGGATTGGTGTTGGAGCAGGGAGGCGCGGCGCGTTGGTCGGCGAGGTTACGGCCCTGGGGCCGCCGGTGACACGAAGCCCGACGTGACGTTGAGCATTTCGCTTCTATTCCAACCTCTCCTCTCTCATGCGAGCAACGATGATGGCTTGTCTCATGCGCACCTCCTTGGCTATCTCTTCCTTGAGTCCTCTGACGAAGGTACCGATCAGCGCGTCCTAGGCCAACCACGGACTCGGTTGGCTAGCTTTTCAAACATCTGTTGATACTCCCTCACCGACCCTTTCTGCTGAATATGTGACAACTTTTCGTCAAAGTTCACATATTCATTGGGCTCGAACCTAGCCAACAGCTCCTCGAACAACTGTCATGTGATCACCAGCCCCTCGTCCCGGTATACCCGGCGTAACCATTGGCACCAGTGCTTTGCCTCCTCGTCCAGGTAAAACGAGGTCGTGGAAACCCTGCGGTTGGCCGGAGTACCTTGGCTAGCAAAGTATTGCTCCGCTCAGTCAAGCCAGACGATCAGATCATCCCCAGTGAACCTTGGAAAATCCATTCTTAGAGGGCGTGGGTACCCGACGGTATCCTCCAACCGCCCATGGCCTCCTTCCCGTGGCGATGGGGGAAGCAGAGTTGGCGGCTCCAACGGTGGTTGCTGCGGGACAAAGAGTTGAAGGCTGCGAATGGCCTCCAAAACTTCGGTGAAGCATCCCCCCAATCTCATCTCCACGCCGCGCAGCTCCTCCTGAACAACGCCCATCTCGACTTCTAGGCGCTCGATCCTCTCCTTCTTCGACATCTTCCGGCTCTGATACCAAATAATAGATCCGCAGTGGCAAAGAGGAAAAAAACGATGGGAATGAAAGGTTTGATTAGAAGCCTCTCTTCGGGTGAGAGAAAACTCATGCACGAATACTCTCCTTCGAGTGAGAGTGAACCCAATACACCAACTACTATTCTCACACCCTTTTTCCTCCCTCGTTCTCTCATTTATGGTCCCCTTGATAACTGACTAGCGAAGGAAAAGGCTATCACGTCGGCGTTTGCTTCCCACGTCCTCATGTTGTGCATGTACAACATGGATTTCGTTCCCACTACGACTGTATTCCGCTTTCTCTTGATAACTGATGTTCGGAAAGGTCGGCTGTCACTTCAGAAAACTGCTCCCCGCTTCTTACGTCGAAGCTCCCCCATGCATGGCTACTACTCCTCCGTCTTCGCAACGAAACCATCAACGGGCGAGCGATTCTTCCTCCCACTTCCATCTTTCTCGCGGTTTACTCCTCCACGTACTCCCCTCCCATGCGGCGCTGTATCTTCGTGAGGGACATGAGTGAAGGCCCCCAGATAACGGGGGTTCAGTCTTCGAATCCGTTTGAATCATGGTCGCCCTGTGCACCCATCAGAGGAGAATCTAACTCAAAAAGATCAAAAATCAATAAATCATAAAAAATGTTATAGCTTCAAATTATAAAGAAGGATTTTTTTTATTTTCTTCATGGTTACCATTCTATGCTTCTTCTTATGATTTGGATGTTCAATGTCTTTTGAGTTTTATTATTTAAAATAAATACACTTCTGTGTTAGGGGCATGTGTCAAATTGTCTTTCTTCCCCCTCTTTTTCTGTTTAACATGAAATTCCAGGTAACACTGCTCCAACCACATGTAATTAGTGCCACCTATAAAAATAAAGTTCTTGTATTTCCAATTTCAGCCATATGGTTACAGAAACAAGTATCTAAAAGGTTGGGAAGGAAACATTGCACAAAGGTAGCAGGGGAGAGATTACCAAGGCAAAATCCTCCTGCTTGAAGGAAAGATGCATTCCAGAATATCATCATAAACAACACGCTGAGTCATAAGCATACAGCAATTTGTGATCTTTTTACTTGCTTCTTGCAGCCAAAAGTGCTAGGATTCTGAACCAACTCCACAATTCCAATATCAAAGGGAGATAAAATGGATGTCCAATATAACTAATGCCTCTAACATCAACCATAAGACAGGATAACATAATATGGGGGCATATTATTTGATTACCATGAAGACCTATTGCCATCCTCCTAAATCACCTCAGAAGCAATCAAGTGTCTTATCAATCAGATAGTGGCACCAAAACCTAACTGGCCACAGGCTGTCAACTTCTGATTTCAAGTAGCAATTTAGAAACCCTCAGATCTCCACAGCAATTGCAGCGGAGTGCACATCAGTCCCCTTTGTTGATCACCAAGCAAGGGGCATAGTAGAGCATGACAAGTGCACTTGGTGATATACTCCATGTCCATTTATCCACCTCGTTTGAGGTATTGAAGTACGCCAAAACTTGATTCTTAGCAATATACAAGAATTTCAGTAAACAAGAATTAGGGTCATTCAGGTCAGGAAAAGACTGAGTCCCTTAGTCGTACCCATTTGCCAAACTGCAAGGAACATTATGTTCTGGTATCCCTCTGAAGCTGCTTTCTACTGTAGTCTAAGAAATCGGAATCAGCATTTGTCTCATTAAAAATAATACTCAGTTGAAAGCTATAGCGCTGGTTGCACAATTCGCTAAAACAACCTTTTGCAAACCGTCCAGATCTAATGGATCACCTTCCACAGAGCCAATGGAGCATGGTCTCAGCTACGGACAGTAAAATCTCATGCGAACTCTGTGACTGATCCTGATTTCCCAGACAGAACCAGTATATCTAATATATCATCTTCTTGCAAACCATGGCCTCTTTCTGAGTGTTCATCCAGTCAACATTCTCAAAAGAATGTGCTACACGTCTGATTGTATCACAAGGAAGGCAGAGTATCAATGCAGAATCCACTACCTAATGTTCAACTACTGGCAACTAAAAAACTGAGGTCAATATATATGAAAGAAATTAACCACCCAACCTTCCTCCATGAAATAGATAGCAGCACTTCTTGAGTCCCATTTTCACTGCAAGAATAGCTAAAATCCATCAGTTTAAGATGACATAACACCTGCCTTATTAAGATGGTGTTTGTTACTCAAATATTATGTAATATTTTAATGCTTTGAAACATGAAAAGAAATTGTTAAGGGATGAAAACAAATGTCTAAAACTTTAAAGATATATATATAATAGAGAATCACTGGATCAGAGGCAGGAAATTCTTGATCGGTAGCAAGATGGAATGCTAGGTTTTTATGTTGGAGACACAATGCTTCAAGTTAAAAAGGAAAAGATAAGCCAGTAACATTGTTTTCTAGTAGGCTGATTTCCTTGGAGTGTTTTAACCAACAGACCAATCTTTAGCAACTAGGAACAATAGCATACATCTGATTTCACCGAGTTTAATTTACAATGAAGTGGAAACAGTAGGTTTCGTAGTCCCAATATTCTCAGTAGCTCACTATGAATCCAAAGAACAGTATTGACAATTATAGAAGAAAAGGATATACAGAATCTGGAATACTAACCCAAACAAGATTATTTATAATAAATGTGTACATCCATCATGCTTATACATTCAACTCGACCCCATTTTCTGAATGCTTAGATACTACCAATTGAAGATATAAATGGAAAAAAAAAATGGAAGAACTACAGTCTCCATTTGAAAATACTGATGTTTTTTATGATTTTAACAAATATATCAAATTTCGTTATATTGAACTCTTCAAATAAGTTTGTGTCTATGTAAGTTTATGTTTATCATGTACTGTCTCGAGCCAGGTAGCATTAAATTACATTAAGCTATAGGTTCCCTTTTTCAAGTTCTATCTAATTCGACGTACCCTCAGAACTACTAGGATCATGATCATATAGCTCTTCGTATAGGGACTAGTTTTGGATTCTCCCTATATATGATGCACCTGCTTGCATGCTCATATGCATGTGTGTGTACAGATAGATTCCACTGAAATCTCTTAAATAAAACACTCCATATGTCTTAAAATATAAAAATGTCTATGTACAGCTGCCCAAAAATAAAAATAATTTAAATGTAAGTGATTAGTACCACTTGAAAAGATAGCAGATTTTTTTGTGCCTTTTGTCACCAATATTTGTAATGTCTTCCTACCATGGACTTTCTGGATAGAAAAGAAAGAAAGAACTAAGAAAGAGATTTCCAATATTACAAAGAGGAAAAGAATCCAAGTGATAGCATTTTAAATAAAAGAAATGAATGAGATCACTGAAGATATAGTAACTTGCCTGTTTTGAATTATGGTACAATAAACCAGGGCTGTCTAACTTCATCCCAGAGAATGCTTCATCAATAATCTCGTGAAGTTGTTATACCACCAATATACTATCATATGTGACATGGTAAAGAACATTCGAGAAGAATGTTATTCTCTTATTCCCTTGGCTTTCTCAGTTTTCACTTGTTCATCCAAGGAAAAATATGCATGTTATGTACCATATGGATAAGTATGGCACAAGAAAACCAGAAACAAAGATCACCCCTCAATTTCGCTCACTGCCTCATTGATTACTTCTCGAATATCCCTGGCAATCATAGCATATGTTTGAGAGCTAGGAGAGCAGTGTCTTTCCTCCATGATAGATAACATCTCAGAGCATATGTTGATATAGCCCTTTTTAAGTAGACCATCAATAAGAATTTTCCATGCAACTTCATCACAATTATAACCCCTCTCAAGAGAGTCACCAAACAGCATTTTAGCCTTCTCAAAGTCTCCTTCATCACAAAGCCCTGAAAGAAGAAGCTGGTAGGATTCCAAGTGAGGTAGATAACCACATTCTACCATGGATCCTATGAATGTTGATGCCTCGGAGTACCTTTTCACTTTGCAGCAGCAATTAATTAAAGAGGTGTAGATGTCTTCATTGGGCGGTATCCCTCTTTCCTTCATTTGAGAAAGTAGCATATATGCTTCTTCCAACCGGCACTCTTTGCAGAACCCCGAAATGAGGACATTGTATATGACCACATTAGGAGTGCAACCGTGATTCATCATCTCCTGCAAAAGCTCCAATATAGTATCTATCTCTAACATTTTCCATAGGTCAGATGCATTGGCAAAGACACTGTTAGCCTGCTTCCTCTTGATGAGATGCTTGAGTAAAACTGAATAAGTCCAGTAATTGGGCACACATGCAGCATCCATCATGTCCTTTAGAACAGAAAATGCTCGATCCATATATCCCATATTCCCACACCCATCAATCAATGTGTTATAAGTTATCAAATCTGGATGAACACCTTCTTTTTTCATTTCTAGCATCACACTTTCTGCCTCTTCTACTCTTCCTTCGCTGCAGTAGGCACGGATGAATACTGTGTAGGTGATAGCATTTGGCTTACACCCTGAAGAAACCATTTGCTGAAGCATCCTTTTAGCACATTCACATTCCCCTTTCTTGAGCATTTCATCAATAAGAATCGTATAGGTGACAGTCGTGGGCTCTATTCCCTTTTCAAACATATCATCTAGTAATGACAAGGCTTCTTGCAATTTTTTTTCTTTGCACAACCCATCTATCAAAACACTGTAGGTGTATGAATCTGGCAAGCAGTCCTTAGAAACCATTTCCTCTAGCAATGAATGAGCAAAATCGAGCTTTCCAGCTTTACATAAACCATCTATTAAAGCAGTATACATCACCTTGTTTGCCCTTACCTCCTCCTTAGCAACAGACTTAAAGAGTGAGTAAGCTTCTTCAATTCTCCCACTTTTGCAAAGGGCATCTATTATGATAGAGTATGTCTGTTGATCAGGCACCAAACCATTCACTTCCATAGAATCAAGTAGTCTAAAAGCACTATCTATATGACCCTCCCTGCATTGCCCATGAATCAAAGCAGTGTATGTAATAAGGCCTGGAGATAACCCACTCTCAAGCATCTTACTCAACAAAGCCATTGCCTTGTGCACCTTCCTCTCCTGACAAAACCCATATATCAACTCATTATATGTCCAAGCATTTGGCCGACAGCCATTTGACTCCATCAATTCCACAATCTCCAATGCACAATCAACCTTTCCTCTCTTACAATACCCATCAATCAAAGCAGTGTAGGTGACAACATTAGGATCCAAGCCTTTCTCAAACATCTCGTCTAGCACGCTTCTCGCATCATGTAGCCTATTATCCTTACAAAGGCTATCAATCATCTTTGTATAAGTCCAAGCATCTGGTTTGCACCCATTCAACTCCATCAGTTTCATAACCCTACAAGCATCAACAAATTTTCCCTGCTTGCAATACCCATCAATCAATGCAGTGTAAGTAAATACATTGGGAGACGAGTCTTTCTCAATAGCCTCATTCAACATGGCTTCAGCATCCTCGAGGCGATTCTCCTTAGAAAGCTTATGAATCATCACTGAATATGTCCAAGCATCTGGCTTACAACCCTTCGATTCCATCAGTTTCATAATCCTCAAAGAAGCCTCTATGTTTCCGTCTTTACAGTACCCATCGACTAAGGCATTGTAAGTCACGGTGCTAGGGACCAAACCCCTGCCAGAAATCTCACTCAGCAATGATTCAGCATCCTCAACCTTGCCCTCCTTGCAGAGGCCGTCGATCATCACTGTGTAAGTGTGCACATTCGGGCAGCAGCCATCATCACCCATCTTTGAGAACAGCACAAAAGCTTTGTCAATCCAGCAGGCCTCACAGAGCCCGTGGACAAGAATGGTGTATGAGAATTCATTCCTCTGGCAGCCCATCTGCGGCATCATCACAAAGACCCAACAAGCCCTATCCAAATCCTTATTTTTACAGTAGCATAAGATCAAAGAATTGTAAGTAAAGGTATCGGGTTTCAATCCTGCTTCCAATAAGTACCTTAAATACTGCTTTGCCTCAGCAATATTCCCTTCCTTGCAGTGTGCCTTAATAATCGTATTGCATGTAATGATATCCGGCAAGATCCAATCTTTAACAATCTGTTGGTATAAATCCTTCATCTCAACAGTAATTGAGAATCTCTCGAGGGACCTTAACAGCATGTGATAGCATCGGAGCGACGGCCTGAAGCCGGCGCAGCCACCTGCTCGACGAAAGGCTCTAATGGAATTTATGGCAGAGCGCATATCTTTGGCAGAATTGCACGACTTAACCATGGAGACGATGATCTTCTCGGCATTGACGGGGGATTTGGAGCGAAGGAGGTTACCAAGGAGGGCGGCATAGGAGTCTACGTTGTCGCGGTAGCCAGGCCACCGGCCAACCCAGTGGAAGAACGCGAGGGCGGTCTCGGGGTCGAGGGGGCGGGTCCGGAGGAACTCGGCGACGTGCAGTGGGGTGAGGGAGGGGGCCAATCGTTTCAGGGTGCGGCTCCGGCGCCAGTGCCGGCGGGAGAGGATTGAGGAGAGCTGAGCGAGGTGATGGGAGTCCAGTATTGGGCCTTCTGGGGTTGGGGTTTCCGGGGCGGCGGAGGCGGCGGCGGCGGCGGACGAAGAGGAAGGAAAAGAGAAGGGTCGCAGGGGGAGGTAGACGGGGAATACGGAAGAGGAAGAAGGGTGGTGGAGAGGGACGGTAGACTCACCGGGGGTGATGGCAGCGGTCCATCTACTTCTCATGGCAGTGGGTATTAGGGTTTAAGGGTTTCAGGTCGCCGCCGCTCACGGTGCTGCGGCCTTAAAGGACCGCCGAAGAGGAGCGGCCTCGGAAAAAGAAAGCTTTTTGTTGAGCCTGAATGTCCTCAAGTTTGGTTAAACCGGAAGCAAAATAGAAATAGCTATTTGGTTCGCAGCTAAAATTGAAATTAATATCAGAATGGTATTTAAGTATGTAAGAAAATTTGAGATTGAATTAAAAAAAAAAAAAGCATTCTCATTTTTTCTTAAAATTATAACAAAAATAGAACTTCTTCAAGAACCATAATAGAAATAAAACTTTCTGCAACCATACGGGTTAGAAGGAGAACCATCCAATCCCATTTCTATTCCAAATTTTAACCCGCTCTGACCAAATATTAATTTAAAAAAAGGTATGGAGAAAATAAATAGCTCTAAATTGCAGCTATGGTAAGGAACATAATGTTCACTATAGTAGCTATGGGGCACCTTGATTTATGAAATAGTGACCATATGTTGCAATTGAACTAATGATGATGGTTTATGTACATTATGCCGTTTATACAAGATTATGTAACAATGATAACAATTGTATTTTAATCATGCTATTAATTAAATTAGACTTTTAGATCCAAATGGTAGCAGATTTGAAAAGAAAAAGGATTTATTTGGCCAACAAAATAATGTTTGATCAAAAATGTTGGTATTTGATAATGGTCCATTATTTTTTGTTAATTAGCGATTAATGATTTTATTACAATACAATAACAACATATTGTTGATAATAGTCTTATTTTTCAAATAAATAGTAATTCATCATAATATTATAATAATTAGTTTTCTAGTATTATTATTGGTCCAAATCATTTCAGAGTTAGAAAGCTCATTGGTCCATAAGAAACTCAATTAGGGATCCTATTTTCATATGCTAGCACACATCTTGATTATTTTCATATTCTAACCTACATTTTGTTGGAACTATTTTCAAAGATTACATTACAATCGCTAATAATTTCATTGAACAAAAAAAAAATCAAAGCATGTCGAATAATTTCAAAAATTAAGTAATATAAGAGTGAGAGAGGCATGTGTGGAATAAGGTATATGAAACACTACCCTAAGAATAAATTTAGTCATCTCATGCAAGTGTACGACAAGATCATCCTTAATATATAAGAAACCTGGCTCAGCCCACATCCTTCTATCAAGAGTATGATCGCACGAAAATCTGACCCAACATACTCCTTCAATTGCTTAAAAAAAGGAAGTAGGAAAAAAATATTAAAGAAAAAATTGCAAAAGAAGTAAGAAAAATTTTGGAGCGGGCGAGCATATTATCAAGTGTATTTACATTTAAACATCTAGAGCGGGATGATTAAAATAATAGATTTAGAGATTTGAACCTTTTCCATGAGAAAATAATAAAATTTTCTAACAATCCCAGCAACCCTATGCCCATTTTCTACACTAGTCTCTGCCCATTGCAATCACAGCACCATTATTCATTCTCACCTTATTCCATATATGCATTTTGTCCCTTCTTCTATTTGCTCCTGCTTATTCTTTTGATCAGTTGTTCCCATATAATTCATACATCCTTTTACTCCTTGGTCCCTTCATCCTTCTATAAGCTATATAGTCTTACCTCTAGGGTCAACCTAGCCAAAATATCAACCCCTCGTATCCATGTTTCAATTCACATAAGTCAACAGTAGCCATACAACCTCCTCCTCGTGAGCATGGCTACTATGATCATTCTTTCATCCATCTATACATTCTACCATCTTATTATCTTTTTACTTATGCACTTTTATCTTATAAAACTTTTTTAATTATTAGACCTCCTAATTTTTCTAGAAAACCAAATCATGTCCATACTTATGAATTTTTTTCCTTAGCTTACTACTTATAAAAGTATTCGGCTTAACCCATGCATGAATCTCTCTATATAGAACTCTTTATTCATGAAAAGAAACCAAACCTTACAAATCCATGTAATCCACTCAAGTGCTAGGAACTCGATTCTCTCTCTTCTCTCCTAATCTTCACTCTTTTAAATGTCCTTAAATGCAAACCTTTAGGTTTTCCACCTTTTTTGTAAAAACCTTCTTCCTTCCTTTTAGCTTAACACCTTTTCATCTAGTAAAGGAAGAAGCCATTGTTAAAGAATATAGATAAGCTCTATCATGTTGGAATTTAAGAAAAATTAAGGCTCATTTAGCATTAGGTCTTGGGATCTCTTAATTCTAAAGCTACCCTATATAGGGCTTTAAATTCCTCCTTCAACCGCATGTCTAGATAGATTTTATAATAATTTAGAGACAAATGAAGTCAATAAGGTGATCAGTCCATCCTTTAATAACCAAATAAATGATTTGTCGTAAAAATAATATATTTTTATCTAATAAGGTGTTCCTTGTTGCCATTAATAATCTTCAAAAGTTATTCATAAAAGAGCATGCATCAACTAGGCCAATATTAATATATGAAACCAAAATTAGTACTTCCTACCCTTCCAACTCAAAGTCTCCAGCCCTCTTATACCTCCACCAAAACCAACTGCCATACCATCCTTGATCTCAATAAGCATCTAGAACATTCAAATTAGAAAATCCACAATACTAGTTGCAAGTGATGGCTTGGAAATTGTATGACAAAGACGATAAGAGTTCAATGTGGTGCTAACTATAGAAGTTCTATTGGTTGGGATTGTTGGAGCTCAATTGCTAATTCTCTATTAGAATGATATAATGCGAGACTCATGGCACCGACCTGGTGGAAATTAGAGCTCCTCTTAACGTATTTATAATCCATAATAATTTTTTTTATCATACATTGGAACTTGGGATTTATACATTTAACAAAAAGTAATATTTTCTAACATCAATTACCAGCTTCAATAAATGCATAGAATAAGGGATGCAAAAGAAATTGATGATAAGAATCATGACCATTATAATGAGAGGTCTCCTTACAAGAACAAATTTTATTTTGAAACATTAGGATCCAAGTCAATAGAATAAGAAACAAAGCAAATGACTATGAATTACTGATCTAGCTCTTAACCATGTTTTTGGCCTTTTCGTTCAATCAATAACAATAGTCACATGCATCTTTATATATTTGGTCAATTATCAAAGATTTAGCAAAAATATGATATTATTATTGTGGTTCAAATCTGGCCCGAGGGTAACCACGTCGGAGAAGTTGAGGGAGTCGCCGAAGCGTCAGGGAAGAGGGTAAGATCTGCCACCTGCGCGCCGGAGTATCTGCATAAAGCCTCACCGGTGTTTCCGGTAAGGACCCTCCAACAATCAGGTTAGAGAGGTGTATATTTGGTTTTTCTAAAAAGAGGGTTCTCTTGGGGTTACCTGATGGGGCTATTTATAATCCCGGTAGAGAGGCCCAGGTGGTGAAGGCATTGCCCACCTTCATCATAAGAAGGGATGGCTCTTAACCGGATGGTGCGCTTAGAGCTGGGCGGTGGCATGCGGTGCCCCCTGTTCCTGAAAATAGTAAGGTATTAACAGTCGTAGCAGGGCATGGCCGGACTAGTCATGGAGCCGTCCTTTGACTATCGTGGGCCGGCTAGTAAAGCATGACGTAGTGGCATTGAAATATATACACCACATCAGAGGGCTGGGCGCGCACATGGTTGCAGCCGTTGGCGAGGCCGAATACGTCGAAAGGTCGCATTATGCATTCGATGAGGTCAGTTTGATGGGTGGTGTGGTTAGCCCAGCACCTAAAATTCTGAGGTGCGCGCAGGCGGAGTGCCCCGGGCTCAAGGGTCGGAGCACATTATTGGAGAGAACGCCCTGGACTTGGTCGGGCGAATCGGCAAATACAGGAGGTTGGGGGAGCTTTCGGCGGAGTCCAAAGTGGGGCTGCCTGGTTGGTGTCGGCGCTTATTGGACCGAAACTGGGTGACCCTTTTGTTGTGGGCTGGACGATCCATCCCCCCCTCAATTATGATTATATTAGCAATATCATGCAGCATTTATTTAAGCTTAAGATTCAATATAAACTTATTCCACAAATCAAAAATCTATCTACTTTTTAAATTTAAAGCTCTGAGTTCCTGCTATTTCTTAAGAGTACACTCAACAACTAATTCTTGTTTTATGATGTAATTAACATTAAAGGTATTGTAATGAATATTATCACTATAGATCATTTTATTTCTAGGCATTCTTTTGACACCAAAATGTAAGTGAAGTAGCAAACCATGTAGGCCAACTTGTTTTCTCATGATATTGTAATAAGCCTCCCCACACAATACTTCTCCCTTACAAGTTTAGATCTATTGCCAAATTTTAAATTGTGTACAAAGCCATTAGCAAGTTTACTTGAGAAAATCCCCGTAATAAGGACTACCTCACCCATATAGACTATCTAATGATTTTAGCATGCAGGGTTTCAAATGCATCTTAATTGTTTGTTATATTTCGTCCTTAACATCATCTTTTATCCTTTGTTGGTTTTAGATTTCTATGTTGTGCCGTATAATTTTTCTATTTAAAATCACAAATACATTGCCGATTTGTCTCTTATGACAAGAGGGATGGGAAGGGGTGATGATATAATCTATATTGAACAGTTGTTGCAAATTTGACAAAATGACTAGTATTTTATAATGATAACTTATTTTTTTCATCTCCTGGTATTGCAATTTAAATCCTTAATGGACATTATTCCAATAGCTAAACCAATACATGTTATCAAAATATGAGTAAAACAATTCAACACATCAAGTGTCTTACTTGAAATAATTTATATATAAAATTATTTCGTAAAATCATCAAAGGCATTTAACTTAAAATATTTTGTTTTTTAATGTTCATTATGCTTTATTAAATTATTTTAATAAAAATGAATAATTAATATTTAAAAATTAAATGAGGTGGATTATAAATATTGGGTGAACAATATCATTATAGAAGTAATAGTAAACATGATTTAACCAATTGAAAGACCAAACAAGATAGATTAAAAAAAACATAGCAATATATAGTGATTACTTTCTATTAAGTTAAAATTTCTCTAATATACTATAAAGTTTTAGGTTCATTGAACTAAAATTGATTTTGGTTGTGGGAAGGAAAGAATTTTGTCATAATTATACTATAACGCTTGGCCCACACCAAGTCCAATCTCGCCTGTGCATCGCAAGGCGATGGCTCAATGGGACCTATGACGAGACTGGGCTTGGTGGCCTTCTCCTCCGCCGTAGGCGGCGGCAGGACGTCTGCCGGCGCCACCGCTCCACCTCGGACGATGGTGCCTGCTCCCCCATCGCCGAGTTTGGGTGCTTCTGAGATCTCCTCATTAGAATTGAACGATAGCTGTGGCCGTGCTTATCGGCGAGTGCTTTTTCTCCTCCAATGGTTTGAGAGGCTTGTGAAGTAGGCTCCCCATCGGTGATGTAGTCGAAACTAGAGAAGGGAATGGCTCCTCGAGCTGCCTTCCAGCTTGACAGGAGACTGTGGATTCGAGGACATGGAGGAAGATCAAGGGGGAAGCAGACGAGGACGGGGGACGGGAAGAAGGGATGGAACCCCATCGTCCCCCTTTTTCTTTCTTTCTTTTTTTTTCTCTCTCTCTCTCTCATTCTTCCCTCCTTCTTTCCTTTCCTTTTCTTTTTTTTTTTTATTTTATTTTTACAGACGGCCAATACATAACGGATGTAAGTACAACTCAAAGAATGAGACAATAAAAGACAATACAATAGAACTAAAATAGAATCATAGTTCTCCCAAATAAAATCTTCGGGAGTGATGAGTTATATAGGACGCCACTTAATCCGCCGTATCATTGGCCTCTTTAAACATATGGGTTGCGCGAGAAGCACCGCATTCACCTAAGAGACAACAAATGTCATGGAGCAATCTCTTCCTCTCTTCCTCCTGATAGCACTCCTAAAACTCTGAATTCCTTCGATTACTATCGCAGAGTCCCCCTCAAGAATGATACGGTCGTGGAGCAATTCCATCTCCCATCGTCCTTTGTCGGAGGAGCGCCGAAGAAATTTTGGTTTTAGATTGGTGGAACGATTCCTTATAAGCCCCTGGTTAAATCAAAAATTATGTATTAGTCTCCAGGTTACAAACCGGGTTCATATAAACCGTCATAAATTTCCCGACTTTATTTCATAGGGAGTTTTGTTAGGGGAAATTTATCCCCAGTCCCTATTTTGAGCTTTAACTACTTATAAAGCCTCGTGTTAACTGAAACGAGCTATAAAATTTTGTATAATTTAAAAACTTTCTAAAAATCTGTTTTAATTCCTGGGTTTAATAAATGATTCATGCACTAAGCCTTACTTATATTCTGCCCTAATTATTACCATCTATGGCTTCTTTCTAAAAATAGGTACCTATGAAGTAAAATGTTTAGTTAGTGGGGTCCTATAGAAGTAGCAAGCGAATTTGTAAGTGAATCTGAAATTGATGTCTACCCTCCAAAAATTGCCATCGAATTATTTGTTAAGAGAGACTAAGTAAAAAGAGAGGCCTGCCATGAAAATTATAAGACCATCGTGTATGTATATATATTTTCCTTTCATGTTACTATTTAAGTTTCATAAAATCAAGAGCTTGAGATATCACTCAGAATTCGATGGAAAAGTGCTAGCTTGCTAAGCTTGTAGAATTTTGGTAGTTGTAGCTAGAGGACCTGTTTCTAATCCCACCTTCACTATGATTAGAAGGTTAGGGGCATATGAGGAAAGGCCCTCGCACTTGGTGTAGCCCATCACCTAAGAGTTCTGAAAAGAGACACACACACACACACACACACAAAAAAAAAAAAAATCCATAGGCTTAGAAATACAGCCGAAGAAGCAAGATGACAAGGTATGATAAAGAATAGTGTTCATACATGAGGCCAGAATCTAACTGAAATGCAGTCCTTTTGTAGAAACACCGATGATCTTTATTGCAATCAACAATTACCTCACAGTAGGGTTCCCTTGAGCAAAATTACTTTACAATAGTTATTTCACATAATTTGTTTACTTTTGCTAAAAGAAGCATAATCAGGCATCCATATAATTAGATCGATCAACAGCCAAAAGCATGTTGGCATGCATATCAAATGATATTACTCCTATGGCAGTCACGGCAAGATGAGTATCTGAATCTGCTCCTATATTAATTTCTCCGCAGACATGCCTGAAGACCAGCAGCGCAAACTTCACACACCTGCAAATATTGTTAATCCAAGTCCAGCAACAACCGAAGTCCTCCCAGCAATGGTGTACAGCAAATGGATAGTTGATTTGCAGTGTTTCCCGCTAAAACATTCTAACAAAAACATCCTTCACTGCTGATACAGCTAGCGCTGCCACTTGAAGATTCATTTGTATTTATTTCATGCATCATTTCTAGGAGGTTAGCCATTTGAAATACCTTGGTCTTTGAAATCATGAGATTCATAAACAAATTCAGTCCTTAATTGAATGAAATGGCTGTAAAACTTGTGCCATCTTGAACACCATTGGGGAACATTTTACAACTTGAAGATTTGTATCAACTTGCTAGAGGATCCAAACCTGCTATACAAGAAGAAAGTTATAGGCTATCCATGTATATTTTAGGCCCCTTCTTAAATTATGTTTCATTTAAAATTAACAAGGCATCTTATATCAAATTCATTTCCACTATTTACTATTCTCTTGTACCAGATATTTTAAATTACACTGCTCCTCCCAGTGTATATGCTCGAGAAAAAAAACTAAACAAAGGTTAACAATATCTACAAGGAACTTAAGCTTAATGCCAAAAATCTTATGACGAGTTTGACTCGTATATATGATAACAGATCCATTTATGAGTTACACCACATACATAATAACAGAAAATCACAAATAGCAGAATAAATAGTAAGAAGTGGAAATCATGAACACAAGTTTACCGTCAATATGTCACACGCACAAGTAATTAAATCAGTTAAAAAAATGTGCCAAGAAGTAGCATCATTTGACATTTCAGAATTAATATCTTTCTATGGTAACTGAAGTATATTCTATTCCGATTGACATAATGAAAAACTGGTACTTTAGAACTTAATGATCTGTGTCAAATGTAAGATTTATTTGGCATGAACTCCTTTTCGAGTATGAGCAACTGACCCTTATCTTCAATGTTCTTGTTTAGTGAAAACTGGGCCTTCTCTGAAATTCAAGCTGTTGCCAGCATATTACTCTCATCTAGATTAATAAAATGAAAAATTGATATGTTATAAACCTAATGGCTGCATTAAATGAAGGAGTGTTAAGCATGAACTCCATTTCAAGCATGAGCAACTGGCCATTATTTTCAATGTTCCTGTTTAGTGACAAACTTCTCTGAAATTCAAGTTGTTGCCATTATACTGTTTAAACAAGTACTTTACATCCATTTCCTTAATCATGCAAAGACTAGAAGTATTCTTTTCACAGCTTGATCCGCCAAGACAACAGAACCTTGCCTTCTGCTACATAAACCAGTTTACCAAATTGAGCCACGGAGTCCAGAAAGACACTTTTGAAATATTAACATAGTGGAGTTTAATCCTCAGTGAGCTTGGCTTCGAAATGAATTTACACAGAGCATAAGAAAATTTCATTGCATAAAAGTAATCAGCTGTGTTGTCTAAAGTAAATTACACAATAAAGAACAACCCATAAATCTTATATGACATGTCAAAAATTGTAGAAAGGAATAATTCTTACCACTGTCACTGTACTTGAAAGTAGACCATAAAGTAAATTCCTAACTGAATCGCTAGTGCGCATTCAGCCAATATGAGTATTGGATCCTACAAATAAAAAAGTTTAAATTGTTCGTTAGTATTAAACAAAATGAGATTACAAGGCTTTGCAATGAGTCAAGGTCTAAGATTTAAAACGATTGAGGTAGAACATACAGGA
>JAOXJJ010000001.1:15267966-15299751 GCA_025769935.1 Phoenix roebelenii | reverse complement strand
TTTTGAATGTATGCCATGGTAGTGCTACATACTCTTAACAATGAAAATTACTATTTTGTCCTTAAGAGTACATTTCATTTGAAACTTTGCTGAATTAGAATTTAGAATTTTCTATCCCTTTTCTATTATAAATTTTATCTTATTATTAATCATTGAAAGACATCTTAATCTCATTCTTCTAATGTATCGAGAGTATCGAACTCAATAGTGATGTATCACGTTAACTTGTAGTACTAATTAGATATTTTCTCAATGGTTGTGTTAATCATCAAAATAACACTATCATCCTCAAAAGGTCGATCCGAATCAAATGTGACGTGGATTTCGCGAGCCGAGTTGCAGCGCCTTGACCCTGATCTTCTGGAACAGTTCGACAGCCGGCCAGATCTGTACTCGACGGGGTCGAGTTTTTCCCACCCAGGAGGAGTTGATGGGGACATCATCTAGGCCACCATTTTATTTGCATATTTATTTTATGTTTATTTCTGGGCTTGTTTACATTTTAGGGATTATTTGTGTTATTTGTGGGTTTATTAGGAGTTATTTCTATGTAAGGGGTTTTATGTTAATTGTGTTTATTGGGCCCTATATATAGAGGACTATTTTCATAATTAGGATTTTTAATGAAGGTTTAACAATTCCCCCGCCCCACGTTTCCCTTGCTCTCTTCCTCCTCTCCTCTTCTCCCTCTTCTCTCTTCCTCTCTACCTATTTTCCTCTCTCATTCTCCTCCTCTTCTTTCTTCCTCTTCCTTTGTCGCTCTATTTTACAGCAGCCACAACCATTCCGGGTTGACTCATCACCATTGCAGCCACTTCTCCCGTGACAGTGCTGCATCAGATATGATCCTCTGCAAAGTATAGATTTTGTTATTAGTGGAAAAACCAAAACCGAACTTAAAATTCATAACCGTTGTCTAAAAATCGAAACTGAACTTGAACGATTTTTGAAATCAAAACCCATAACAACCATGAAAAAAATACCAAAATCAAAAACCATTTAACTTTTTTTAGTCATTTCAAAATTTTCACATATAAAAAATAAAATTAAAGATATCATCTATAATTTCAATAATATAATTCATACCAACTTATCCAATAAATATGTCCAAAAATAATGTACGGTCCAATTTTTTCAGTGGGTGGAATATGGGATGGCCCAGATTATTTCTTGAAGTTTCTAATTTGACTTCATATTGAATAGAAAGTGTATTAAGATATAATCATAGGATATTTTCGGTTTTGGGTTCAAGTTTGATCTCGGATTCGGTATCAGATTGGGTTCGGATCGAGAAATTCACTATAACCAAAATCGAACTCGAAATTGAATGATTTTTAATTTTTAAAACTATCACCAAAATTATCACATTTAATTTCGATTCAAATTGCGCCATTCAGTTCGGAGGCAGATACAATATTCGAGTATTCATCCCCATTAATATCCTTAAATAGGACTTAGGGACATAATTATTTCAAATTATATGCAAGATGGAGCCTGACAGAAACAAAGAAAACTAGCAGCATCCATGCAAACAAACAATAAAAGAAATGGTATTTTATCAGTTCAAGTCTAGCCCTCCCGTATCTTCGTGAAATCTTGATATAGAATGCAAAGATAGGAGAGAAAAATCAAATTCTCGTACTCGGTTTCTTTATTCCAATTCTATATTTTATGAAAAAAAATCTTATCAAGTTATATAGATACCAAATATCTGCCAATTTGAGATGGTAAATTGGGCACATAAACTGGGCTGAGGCTTTATTCATGATGTTTAGTTTTCCCATGATCACAAGATTTTTACACCTCAATCGCACGCTCACCATGTCAATGTTCCCGTTATAATTCTTCCATGCACACACCCTCCTACCCGGGTTTTTTTTTTTTTTTTGCACTTTCGTTGTGTTTTCTATTAGCTATTAGATTGCAGATATCAGAGGCAAAATCTATAATAACAATTCCTCTTTTATTTTTATTTTAGCAATGTTCTACTTGAGAACGAACAATAATCTAGCCGGCTCTTCTCAGACAAGTTTCACTGCATATTTTGAGCATCTGTTTAAGACATTCAACCGTATAGAGCAATTCCTTCGGTAATATTAATTATGTATTATGATTACCGCAATGCGAGACAATCTCTTGATAGCTCGTGCAGTCTTTATGATTATTCTGGTATAACAACAACAATGACATCTCTAAGTGTATACATATATATATATATTCTTTACATTTTTTCTTGATTAACAATATCTACGGGGAACTGTCTCACTTCCTCCATTACTTCTCACAGGGGAAAAAAACAAAGGACACTTTGTTCCATCTAGTGTATAGCCTATAGAAGCATGTTTGTATTTAAAAACAAAATGTTTCAAGTGCATCAATGTGTTTGTGAATGAATAGACAGGTTAAACTGCAGGTTAGTTGCACAACATGAAGCTAGCAATTTTTTTGTCTGAAAAAAAGAGAGAGAAAAAAAAATGCATATGACTTGTAATGTGGGTTTAAACCTCTGTAAAGCAACTAAGTGAACTCTTAGTTCTTTAGGAGATATACTTGATTAGCACTAAATTTTTGATTGAATACATGAACTAGAAAATGAAGAGGCGGGAATTTGCATTAAACATGTCTTAGTTGAGCAGTCTCCAACTAAATATAAAGCAACTAATGAGAAAAACGAGGTTAAATGAGATATAAGAAATAAAAATCAAACCAGGATATCACGAATAAAGCCTAACTGGAATTTTCTGCTCTCTTGAGCAATTTCTCAATCTTTAGCTGGCCATTACTGGCTAAAGATTTCTTGCATACATTGTAGCACATGCCATCTAAATACCTCTTAATGGCCAAGTTTTTTTGTAGATAGTTTACATAAAGAACTTATGTACAATATTTACATAATTATGAAGCTTATATGTAAAATTTGAGTATATTACTTTCTTTTGAAATGTTGTACATATACACGAAAGCTACAAAGCAGTAGATTGGATGGCATCTTAAGTAGCAAAAATCATACAGGATCGATCTTTTAGATTTCCACACCTGATGTATCATCTCAATTTTTGAATATTTTATATTTTGATCCCCACAGATGTATTTATAGTAGAATGTTGTTATTTTTTTTATTTAAAAAAAAATGTTGAAGCCGAGATTAATTTAAACTCTAAACACCTTGCACGTACTTCTGCACCGCGCTGATATTATCGAACTTAGGCACGTGCGTAGCACGTGATATGTTGAGTTATAGCAGCTCTATCTCCTCCCGTGGGGGGACAAGAAACGGAAGGCAAATGGAAGGAGCCCTCTCTTTCTTCTCCCCTTCGCCGTTCTCTTCCAATCGCTCCAACCTCTCTCTTCCAAAGAAACCTCTCTCCCAATTCTCCTCTTCCCGAGCCTCAATTCCCAAGGTATCGCCTCTGCCCAGGTCCTCGAAGAGAACCCGTAAACCCGATGTCCGGATTTCTCCCAAGACCGCAGGTAAAGGACTCAACTCCTTGCTTCACCATCTCTGACAGGTGCAACTCTTCCATCATACTCTCCATTATATTCATCTCATTTACTTACTCTTCTTTGCGTCGAATTCGAAAGAGAGGAGTCGAATTTCTCGGCCTCTTGATTCCAAGAAGACAAATATCCAGAAGCTAAATGCTGAGGTTTCTCCTCACAGAGCAGGTACTGAAGGAGAAAAAAGATACGATCTTGATAACATATTATGTTTCTTTTTTCTGGTTAACTGTTAAAATTTGTTTTTGGTGGGGAATAGTTTCTGCGGTGAGGCTGCTGAGGATTGAGCAAGGTGGCGCTTTTGCCGACCTTTTGAATGAGAAGGGGAGGAAAGCTGCCGAGAATGAGATGAGTTATGTCGAGAGGACACTTGGGTTCCGCACACGGGATTTGGACGACAGAGATATTAGACTGGTATTGCTAAAGAGTTCATATATATTCCCCTCTCCTCCCTTTTTGTTCTTGTTTGTTGTTAGTTTGTGCTAATTCTAATTTTAGTTGGGAAATTATACTGAAAGTATGTTCTAATCTGGATATATGCATGCACCCAAAAATTGATGATAGAGTAAGTTTGCATTGCATCACTGGCAAGAATAGCCTGACGACATTGTTACTGTGGTGTTATTATGATGTGCTGAAATGCAAAGCAAATAGTAAAGCACAAGAAGGTAGAAGTACTCATTGAGATTTTTCATATGTATTAAATCAACGGACATGGAAATATTTTCATGGTAAGAAACTTAATTTGTTTGGAAAATCAAGTATTTTTGACTGCATAGTCAACATGCGCTTGTAGTTAAGCAAGTTTACATGTTCCATATAAAAGATTTACTTGTGTATTGCATGAGGATTCATAGGGAGAGTGAAGCATCCAGCTATAGTCCTTCAATCAGCGGAGGAATCTTACAGAAACAAATGTGAAGGTCATACACTTAATTGTCTTTATTCTACAAGTTCTGATGTAACCTAAATTTCTTAGAGCTTGGGGGAGGTTTTGGTTGAATGAATGTAATGGTTCTTTTGGTTGTCGGGAGAATAGAGCTAATAATGCAAGATTTGGCTGCACTAACGGATGAGGAAATAGATTCTGATAATATTTTCCAAATGGAGATCACATCATGCAGAAAGTAGTTTGAAATGAGTTGAAGAATTTCATGAAGAATGCGAATAAGTTCCTCATAGACTTATTAGCTTCTCTAAACCATAAGTGAGATTGAAACGGGTGAAGTTTGAAAGTAATAGAGGGGAACCAGATTTTAAATCTCATGGGATGGGACATGCTGCTACCTTCCTGACACTTGGGGCAGGGGATGTCCTAGGACACATCGATTGGGATGCTGGGCCGATGCCTGATGGTCCTATTCCAACACTTGGGATGGTACCCTATCTCAGCATCCCATGGGACTTCTCATTGGGTTTTGAAATCATGGAACGGAGTATAAATCTAAATATCTGCTAATGTAGGTTGCCCAAAATTTATGGGGATTAACCAAAGATCTTATGTAGATCCTGAAGTTGGACATTTAAGGGATGGGTAGTTAGATAAAAATGAGTGTTGTTGAATAGCTCTTATTAATGTAGAAGGTTCAAAATCCTTGCTTCCCTTGATATGTTGCATAAAATTGACACAAGAACAAAATGACATGTAGGTGGATCTACATTAGAAGGGATGACTACTGCTTGTCATATAGGGAGGGAGATGACTAATTTTTAGGACTTGGAATAGTTTGAGACTCTCCAATCTCTAAAAAAAATATGTGCTCTCCAGCATTCTGTTGTTGGGAGGTGACTAACTTTTGAGATCTGGATCAGTTTGTGTTGAGAATCTCCAATCTTTAAAGAAAACAATAGTTAATCTGATCTTCATTTTTCTTTTTTCATCCTTATACTCTATATAAGAAGCTATACTTCCAACTTTCAATTCCCATAATAACCCTAATCAGATCTTATCCTTAGAAGCTTTGATTATGTTAAACTTCTACAAGGAGGTATCCTAAGTTTGCTAGACTCTGAAGAGGGAGTCCAAATGGGAAAGGATTTCTATAATTCTATACATAACAAGAGCCCCAGAACCTCCAAAATTGAAATTCATAGTGATTTGTCGGTTCTAACATAAGTTAAACTTATCTAGATTAAGAACATAAGATGTGCAATAGACGACATATTAGCATCTAATCTATGCCAAAATCTTTTTAAACTTTATCCTCTATCATAGAATATTTAGTAGAAGGCATGTGCACTTGCACATGCGTTATGACCAAAACTATTTAAAATGGGAGATAAGGTCCTCTCCTTGAAAAAGCAAGCAATTTACAGTGAGCCTGCATGTATTGCATAACTACCTACGGCAAGCAACTTCCATAAGTGATAAAATAAGGAGGTGACACCCTTCCATATGGTGACATACATTAAAAGCCTCAGTTTAAGGATGCAAAGTCTCTTCCTCTATCTCTTAAATACAAGTTAAAATCTCATGGTTTGTTTTGCTGCGACACAAATCAAGCTCCTAATTTGTATTAACTTCAACTTAAAGTAGAACCCTAAAAGTTAACTATAAAAGAACACCTGCAAAATCCTAGCACCTAACTACCAACCTGTTCTTCCATTTCTGTTGTTTGTCATCTTAAGCGGCTGATCTTCAACTTCATTGGCATATATCATTTATGCTGTTTGTTGGCACTTTCAAGTTTTTTGGTTGGTTGGCTGTAATTAATCTTATAACTGGCAACTTGCAAAGTAGGTGATTCTTGCCTTGCCAGCCTTTTTTTTTCAAAAAAAATGCAAGGAAAGTTATTTTATGATGCTCATTGTATTTATTTATCTCTGGCTTTATTTTATAAATCATGTAAATCATACCTGTAACCACTATGGCTTATCTGGCAATGTGCTATGGGCCATATGATCCTTGGTGTCTTTCAATAAAACAAGGTGGATATTTGCCCTTCTCTGAATTATCCAATCAAACGTGGTTTCATCCACCCTAATCATACTTCAGGGGCATTCTTGACCTGAATTTCAGATACTACAGTAATGCATGCTTTGATTTGGGATATTTTCATCTACTGAATAAGGATCAGTTACCTCTGCAAATTATATCTCTTTTCATAATGCAGTTGTAGCTATAAAAACTGCTTGATATGGTGTAGAACTGCATTGCTGTTATTATGGCTTATGGAGAGGTGCATCTAAGTCCTCCTTTTGCTCCTGCTTTGTGAAAGTCAGGTCTCACTTTAATTCTACATTCTTGGACACCGGCTTATATTATCCACTCTTTTATAGGTGACAGATGTTGTTGGAGGAAGTGTTCGTTGGAGACGCTACCTTGATCATCTTATCATGTCTCTCTGTAACAAGGAGAGAATGTTTACAGACATGGAACCACTTCTACTGCAAGTATAAAGCTTTATACTTAACTATTACAGAATATGCAACAAGTTTTGACAGTATGATCTTATCTTTGAGAAACTTAGAAGATGTGGATGTCTAGACCTATTATAATGACACTGTTTATTCTCATTTCTGGTCTGTTATTTTGTTTGGTGGGTTATCATATTGTGATGTTTCTCCTTATATTTATCACGATTTGCTATAGCATATGATTCTACTGTCAGTATTTCTTTTCTTTTGTTATTTTCGTAATGTATCTAAAATCATTGTTTTTCTTTTTTTAGATTCTCCGCATTGGGTTCTTCGAGATCTTGAAACTAGGCATGCCACCATATGCTGTTGTTGATGAGGTACTCAGACTTCTTTCTACATTTCCATGTCAGTGTTTGTACAAGTAAATGATTAGTAACTTCAGTCGCTTTGGTGCAGTTAAAATTTCAATAGAGCTACAAGATGCCCTTAGTTTAAAAAATAAATAAATAAATCTTGGTTGATTAACATATTTTAGAGGTAGCTTTTCTTTTGATCTTTATTATTTCTAATGGTTACTGAGGTATTAGTTCTAGATATTTCATTTTGATGGTGTTCAAGTTGCATCTCCTGCTATTTTTCATTTTGTAAGCCCATATGTTAGTGAAGGGCCTAGTAATCTCCTTATCTTGTAGAATTTACATGTCCTGCCCATTTATGGACAAACATAAATACATTGGAGGCAGATCATATTCATCTCCTTTTTCTTCTGCTCTTCATCATCAGGTTTCTGTATTTAATGTGGAACCATATATGTTTTGAGCATAATCTAAGTGATTTTGTTCAATCCGCAATATTATATCTGACTGTAGCTTCTTTTCCTAAAATTCTAGAATGTAAAACTTGCAAAAGCTGCTCTAAGGCCTGGTGCAGGGAATTTAGTAAATGCAGTTTTACGGAAACTTGTCTCACTGAAGGTCCGAGATTGTATGTTACATACTGCTTTTGCGCTAATCACTGTGCTATACTTTTACTTCTGTGCCTTCCTTTTTTCCCCCTTTTTTCTGTTTCAGGAAAAAGATTCGCTTCCCCTGCCAACTCTGGAAGGTGATGACCGTGCACAAGCACGTGCTCTTGCTGTTATTCATTCCCATCCAGTTGTGAGTCTCCAATTATATTATTTGTTGTTACATATGCTACATGGTTGCACTTAGTAATAGTATATTCAGAAGGATACAAGCAACCCTCAGAATTCATGGCATTTTTCTGCTGTTCAGTGGATGGTTAGAAGATGGACAAAATTTCTGGGGCAAGAAGAAGCTGTGAGGCTAATGAACTGGAACAACAGTGATCCCTGTTTCAGCCTAAGGTTTTGAATAGCATGTTATTCCTTCAGGTTAACAAATTTTCATTTATTACTTATCTGAGCGACTAATCTGTTGGTTCCTTCTCGCTCTAGGGTGAACACTGCAAAAGGCTTTAAGAGAGTTGATCTTGTTAACCGACTGGAAGATTTGATGGTGCTTTATTTATCTTCATTTTCTTTGCACAATTTTTTGTAGTATAATCTGTGATTAGATATGAAAGTGCTTAATTACATTTGGGAGGCAACTCTTAACCAGGCAAAGAGAACTTTGTTAGTTGCATAAATTCTTATGCTGGATTCATAGCTTGTTTTACTCTTTATTACTAGATTTATAACCTGGATCTAGAGTTCATTTTAGTTCTTATAGATGGATTTTATCTTTCCTCTCTACAAATTGTTTTTATTATTTTATTCATTCTAGTGCCTATGAGGGGCAATGCATGTCAGTGGATTAGGACAGAGATGTGACTTGCATCTAGAAGCTAGTTGATGTGAAATTTCATGTGGCAAACTTGCAAGCATACCAGTAAAATATTAGTCACTGAACTTTGCTAACTAGAATAAAAAAGTAAACATATAGGTTCATTTTCTACCTTAAATAACTTCCAGAAACCTTTGATCAACCCACAATTCGGCAATTTATGCCTCAAAATTCCCGCGACCCTACATTGGATAATCAAATCTTTTCTAGGTTTAGTTTTGGACTCTTTTTTGCATCACAATGGTGATTTGAGTCATCTTTATGAGTTTTGTTGTAGGAAGCACAGCATGTTGAAAGACCTACCTAACATATTCAAGAATTCAGTGCTGTAGATTGGTCACGTCTTTAGAGATTTGAAGCAATACAATCTTAATTTCTCATCAATTGAACCTTCTATGAAGCCCAATGGCAATGATGAACCACAGACTATTAGGGGAAAAACTTTGAAGGAGGAAATACTTATGCACAACATGACAAATCACTAGGGATGCTTCCTGGGGAAAAATGCAAAGCCATATAAGCTCGCAAAAATATTTTGTAAGAAAGGCATGATGGCCATGATACAGCTTTGGTGGGATACAAAATGAAGTGCATATATATATGCAATCTTCATTATTGTATGTTCTTTTTTAACTAAAATTAAATGGCTAGAGTAGCATCTTGATTTGTATGACTTGATAGACAGAGAATAGGTGGCTTTAAAAGAAGCTGTGAACAAGCTTCTTTTTGGTGACACACTGTGGAAGATAGATCCATGAAGGATAACCAAGTAACCAACTATCATGTATTTAAGGAAGATGTAGTGGGGCCCAAGTATTACTGGCCATCAGATTACAAAAATTCTTGTTCTAGTACAGCTTTGGATGCTAATTTGTTCTAAAGATTTGACAATCGTGTCTTAGTTGTCCTATTGTAAAGCAATTAGAAAAATTGTAATGCTAAAGAAAAAGGTTTTCATTTGCATTTCTTATTATACATTTCAATGAAACCTAGACTTGCCACTTTACCCTGATGTGCCTATGTTGAGAAGATGCAGGAAACGAGCCCAACACATCACACTCTTGAACACAACTATCTAGGTAACCTGGATCAGAGGAGAAGGAGAGTTAATGTCTCAAACCCTAGAGCGAGAGAGAGAGAGAGAGAGAGAGAGAGAGAGAGAGAGAGAGAGGTTGTCAGGTACCCACCTAGGATATGGGGGGCCACTGATGGCTCAATTGAGCCAACAAATTTGTCAATGAGTGGAGGAATCGGCAACCAAGGGACTCATGCAGTCATATAGGATGTGGTGATGGAGGTTACAGTAATATGTATGCCATTGAGAGAGACGAGAAAGGGGAAAAAGTGGAAGGACATAGTGTTAGAATATTTTAATCTAGCTGACATACATGTGGTGCATATGGGCTACTAAAGAGGAGTGCATTTGATGGATGGATGGGAAATCATCAACTTAATTGGATTAGTTGTGTTTCAAATCCCTACACTATATGCAATTTGCTATCCAGGCTTATCGATACAACAACATAATCCTGTCACCGGTCCTGATTACAATTTGACTTTCAGTCAATTATTATTTGTATGAACAAGGGTAATAAATTTGTGTGATAGACGTTACTTTGTAAAATGTAAATTACAAGGAATAACTGTGTATAATATATGCACCATGCACCAAAAACATGGTCAGGATATTGTGTCCATGTACGAGCACCCAACTTTGGATCCTTTTTTAGCAAAGTTCTCATATACTAACATTTGGGGGTAGGATAGATCTAACCCCTAGACACATTTAGCTACATTACTCGAACCCATGTAACATAGATACATTTATATTAGGTTTGATGATTTTCATCTTTTTGTTATTGTGTTCAGTGTATAGTGCCTGCCCTGAAAGTGCTAGAGGCAAATTCAAGATACTTGAATCATAAACATTGATGCATGTTAAATGTTATCTTGAAGTCATTATTGAAAATAAAGAGGGTTCAGTTTGCAAGATTCTGGAGATGCCGATGACAGAGTTAGTTAAATAATTTAATTATGAGATCCTGCATTTTTGCGGCATCCTAGGTTGTGTCAATTGTTCAATGATGCAAGTTTCCTAGTTTTTGGTTTCATTTATTGGGAATCTTCCATATATGTGGTAGTACTTTTTGGCCTTGTTTTCTTCCTGCATAACTTTAATTAAAAAAAAAAGGCATCCCAGCGCATGGTGCTCCCACCACTGAGGGGCCTGGGGAGGATGGCTGAATAAAGTTGGATAAGTGGACTTTGTTCAATGTACCAAGGTTTATTCATGAACTAGCAGGACCTTAGGATTATTAAAAAGGCTTGTGGTGTGGTCTTTTGCATTCCACTGTTATGAAGCTTCTTTTGCAGCCAATTACCATCGGTGAACTTGCTTAATAATGCCAAATAAGAACCATCACCTCCTTGTACCAAAAAATATATAAGATGGAAGGAACTAGCACTGTCTTTTGCAAAGATTAAAAGCAAAATTGCCATGCCAAGCTGTAACCATTTTGGAACCAGGTGTTCCATATGTATTCATGGCATTTTGCATCAGCTTTTTGAGGGCTAATTTGTTGCTTGTTAGGGGTTTTAAGCCAGTCCCAAATAATCGGGACAAGGCTTGATGGTTGAAGTTATGGTCTTATAAATATCATAAAAGTAATCTATCTATAAATTTGAGCTTGTTGGGGTTTAACAAAGCTTTCCTATTTCAATACATACTTATTGATGTAGGAAATTTGTTCTGCCTGTAAAATTTCTGAATCAGGTAGGTTTTGCACAGCATCTTGCCTTTTTATGGTGATTAATATTTGGTTCTTTGGTAATATCAGGTTCCATATGAGCTGTCTTCATGCATGGATGACTTTGTTCGCATCCATACTGGCATGCAGGTATATTTGGCAAAAGGTCTTCACAATGTGTTTCTTCTTCTCCATTTGCAGAGTATTTTGTGTCCTTAAGAAACCACAAATGAAGTTTAATGGTAGAACCTATTTTTGCAACAATCTATGTCGATGCACAATAAGCTGCATGGTAGGAGACTTTATTGCTATATTGTGTACCAAGTATGATTAGAACACTAAATGCCATGCAGTTAATGTGTATGCACCTGCAAATCCTGAAGCCATGTTCTCGTGCCTTGATAAGTGTACATCACCAAGACTTAGTTATATTGTTATAACATCATAAGCGAGAAGTACTATCTGATTGTTAGGTTGGAAATCAAGTCATTTTGAAAGTTTCAGCTGGAACCTTTTTGGAATGGACTCCATTTTTAAGGTTTTGTTCAGTTTCATTAAACTTGAGCTTTAGATCAGTTTCAGCTAAAAGTTGTGTACAAGTCCACTTAGCTTTATTCTGGGTCATATCTTTATTTTTTTGAGTGCAGAGAAGTGAGTCTTACTTGTGTGTGATAGGTCAGGCCTTCTAGAAGCATTTTTTCTAGAACAAACTTGGGTTTTGTGATTTTCAGTTGCATGTAGAACTTTGGTTCCATGAAAAAGTTAGGAATTCTAATGCATTCTAATCAATTGCCTGTTTTAGTGGATAACTAGCTTGCACTAGTTATAGTCATGAAATTTGATATACACGTGGTAGTAACTTATCCAGGCACTATGGATAAACTAGCAATACATTTATTTAATCTAAATTTCCCTTGAAATTCCAAGTTGAATTGTCAAACCGAAATGCAACTTTTGAAGGCTTTTGAGATATAATACCTTGCAGACACAGCAAACATGCACACATGTTCCCACATGGCGCACACATACCCAGTGCATGCTCTCAAACATGCATGTCTGCTTCTATACTTCTATTGGACACTGTACAGATAGTTCCTATATAATCATATAGTTCTAGTTGTTTTTTCAGCTTGGATCTGGCTTTGCAAGTTCATTGTGGGTTCTGAGTTCTTTTCATTTACTTCTGCTCAGATTGTAATACAAGCTGGCTTGCTAAAAGATGGAATATGTTCGGTACAGGATGAGAGTGCTGGTCAGTGCTTTCCCTAATAAGATCCTATATATTGTGAAAAAATGGTTACAACATAAAAGCTTTTATTCTTTGCACTTTTGCAGAATGTTTTGTAATTTTTATAGTACAAACCCATAAAAAAAAGCCACAAAAACTATATTCACTATTAACAGTCCTTTTCAATTTCCCAGTCATAATTCCAATATCGTTTATCTCGTGTCTTTCTCTTCTTCATGTTGACATGCCAACACAAATCTGAATTCTTAATTGGATTACTGACAAATACTAATACCATCTCAGTCAATTCCTTACCATGTTATCTTGCAATTCTGGTTCAACTTTGATAGTCTAATGAAGATATAAACAGAAAAGGGTGATGTGGTGGGCATTCTGAAATTTCTGAGTAATGAGAGCATTAATTCTCACCTTGTTTTAGTAAACTTACGAGATATGGCCCATAGTATGCTTTACTATACAATTTAAAGGAGTTAAAAAGTCCATGTTGCGTGGCATCTTTAGAGGTTGTTGAATAGAAAGGAATCTGTAGCAATTCTGATCTTCTACTTTGTGCATGTCTGTGCACTACAACATCCAAATAGCTTTGCATATGTGCTGGTGGGTGGATGTCTGAGGTGAGTGGTTGTGCTTACCTTTATGGTAATTATCTGGCATATTTTCCATGGAAAATAAATTCGTACCTTCTGTTGAGTTCAACATCTTTCCATCCTGCAGCACTTACATTTTCCCAATGAGATAAAGAAGTGTACTCTCACCTAGAAAACTGTAGATTCCCACCTGTGATCTTTTTCATGGCAAAAAGGTTGGCACCTTCTTATCTGGCACAAGGTGAGGGCTTGTGATTGCCTTTATGGCTGTCATCTGTCCTATTTTCAATGGCAAACAAGGTGGTACCTTATATTGAGATCTCCATGTTACCAGCTTGCAGGAGGAAGTGTACCATATCTAGCATGATTATTGATTCCCACATCTACAGTGAACTATGATCTTTCCATTGAGAATTGAGTAGCTGACATCTTTTTTTTGGAAACCCAATGTGTCTGCTATATATCTGTGAGAATCAGTAAGCTGTGGATCTTAAAGCTTGAATGGACCTGGTTGATATATGTTCCCCGACATCCGGGCTTAAATATATGTAAAATCTGTTGTGGGCATTATGTGGCCTTTTGAAATTAAGCTTTCGTACCAATAAGATTTCTTATTAAAGCCTATATTTAGTTTGAGGGCGGGCCTTGGCGCAATAGTAAGGTCGTTACATTGTGACATGAGTGTTACGGGTTTGAAACATGAAAACAGCCTCTTGCATTGGGATAAGACTGCATACATCTGATTCTTTCTAGACCCCACATTGGCAGGAGCCCACGCTTTGAGACGCCTTATTTTTTTATTACTTTTATTTTTAGATTGAAAATGAGTCCTTCATCACTGCATTTTATCATCCCTCTGAGGAGTGTTCTGAAGAAACTTTATTTTGAGAAAAAACTTATCTACTTTCTTGATCTTTTGGTGCACACCCAGGTTTTGAAGAGTGAATAGACTGTTGAAGTCTTTAACCTGGAAACTAAGAGATGCTGAATTCTAATTCAGGACTTTATGTGTGATGCCTCAAGTTGCCAATTGAAGCTGCTGCTGAGATTCATCTAGAGTTAACTTATTTATTACTATATAATTTTGTACTAGTATAGTTTTCTGAGAGAGAATTTAAATTATAGATCTCTTCTTCTATAGATTCTGTAGCAGTTGTCTTGTATCAAAAATAAGTCTCCTACAAATTCTCAAAATTTTTGCTGAACTCTTTATATTAGACACATCAGATTTGCAGTCTGGTTCTAGAATATTTAAATAAATTGTCTTAAATCTGAAATAGCTTGCATTGGTGCATGATGTGGCTGCAGCTTAGCCTGCAGGTTCCTGCAAACCTGTGAACTCAACATGGTGGCTGGAAGGGGTCTAGAATCATATCCAACAGTCCTACATGAATAATGTCAGTGCCTCAACTTGCATCTGCATGGGAGTTGAGGCAGATGGGATTCGCATGGCCCTCTGAATGGTCTATCAGACGGTCATATTTGATTCACATGCTCACAGGAACTGTACGCTAAACCGCATCCAGATGATGTGGCCTCTATAGCAATGTATGGTCAGGAATTTAAAGTTCACCACAACTAATGGGATTAAGTATGTTGTATTTACAACCATACCATCTATTTTATCACATTTTACAGTTTTTGTAGGGCCATATTTCTTGCGAAGGCTGGCTTTGATTTTGATTGACTCTGTTGGAGATTGAGATGAACACAAAATACCGATTTATGATTTTTCTTCTCATTTTTTGTATGGTGATTGATGCTTGAATGGTGGAGTGGCAAATTTGCATGTACATGATTGTCTCGTATGAATTTTGATATTTCAAAACTTTCCATGAAGCTTCAGGACCTGTTCGGGGATATAGTCAGATTCCTTCTGTTAATGATCAACTACTTAATGCAGGTCTGGTGGTGTCTGTGGTAGGCCCACAACCAGGAGATACCATCATTGATTGCTGTGCAGCTCCTGGTGGAAAGACTCTTTTCATGGCGTCATGTCTGAGAGGCAAAGGTTAACTTCAACTGGAAATGTTTTGGTTTAGCAAGTGCTCGCGTTGCTGTCTGTCTAGATAAATAAAGTGCATTCTGCTGGAATGACAAAAAATAGAAATTTTGTTGTATGAGTTTAAATTCCTTGCTTATTCTGCTCCTGTGTTTAGTGTATTTATCTAAAGTTTTGTTAGCTCTGTATCCTTCTGCAGTTTCCTGTTTTTCACTTAGGAATAATAAGCAGGAAAGCAGGAAAGCAGGAAAGCAGGAAAGTATCCTTCTGCTCTGTATCAAATTTAAATATCAAATTAATATAGCAGGAAAGCAGCCAATGGGATTTGTATTTGAGCTAGAGAGTTTATTCCACATATTTATGACACATTGAAAATCGCATGCTTTCCCCATTTCTGTTATATTCATCTCTGACAAGAGAATGTAGTGAAAGATTTTACTAGACATATTGTAATGTGGTGATGCATCCAAAATATAAAAATAGGGAGACTGAGGGAAACTGTTATTCAATTGGAGATGAACTGACACATTGATATTATTTTAGTAATGGTTTAAGCCATTCAAGTAGAACTGAAGTCAGAGCACACATGAAACATGAAATCTCAAAATCCTTACTGTTTGCCTCTTTGTTATATCTAGATGCCCTTATAACAGCAACAAGAATATGTGCCAAGCTATTTAACTATATTAGTATCTTACTCTTCTGTTGGATATTTCTTCACTCTTTGTTGATGGTGGATCACCTTTAATCTGACATATAGCTTGTCTCCTCTTGCAGCCGTGTTGATCTTCTACATTAGGTTTTTATGCATATGATCTTACCATGTAGTGAAGTCACTTGATTTTCAGAGACACCTTGTGTGGTGCAGGTACGGTAATGGCAATTGACATAAATAGAGGTCGCTTAAGGATTCTCAAAGAGGCATGCAAGTTACTCAATGTCACTAATGTGGTCACTACAACCCATGCTGACCTTCGATTATATGCTGTAAGTAATGGTTGCAGAGTTTAGACTTTAGACAAACAAGTTGAAAGAGCTAATTATAATCTCAATTCCAGAATTAGTTGCTTGTTGTATCAAAGGATTATGACATTTAATGCTGTAATATGAAGTTTTATCTAGCTTATTTTGAGTGATTTGATTGGAAGCTTGGCTTCATCTTCTAATTTCTTCAAGTTGGTATAATTTTTCGATGGTCCATCTTTAAGTTGACAATCATTTGCTTTGACATCCTGCCATCCTTTTCACTGTTATAATTGCTCTACATGTTATATTTTGTTTCAATTATTTCACAAGTGGACAAAGGGTTATTGCCTTTTTTTGCTGATTCTAACAGCAAACAGCCATTTTATTAACATGTTATGCTCAAATACTTTAGTTCACATCACCTTTGACACCTATATGCCACCCAATCCAATGCAGAATATGATTTTGCTAAATGAGTAAATTCACAAACTATTGTTCTATCTTCTTTCCTGTTTCTTCTTGTGAGTAAACCATCTCGGATGATGTGATGTGATTGCCATTCTCTTTTTATTTTTTTCCTTTAGTTTTTAGCATGGATAATTTCCTCTTTTATAGGAAAAGCATAATGTAAAGGTTGACAAAGTCCTTTTGGATGCTCCCTGCTCTGGAATGGGTGTTCTTTCCAAGGTAGTTATTTTGATTATCAGCTCTCTTTTTTGGCAACACTAATGCACTGTCATCTTCCAAAGCAGTTTATTTTTCCAATGAGACAAAAGTAGATAAAAGACGTGGTAGGTTGTTTTCTTAGAAGTGCCCAGTCTCAGTAACCTCTCTCTCTCTCTCTCTCTCTATATATATATATATATATATATCATTTGGTGAATTTTCATGAGATTTCCCTGCCTTTTTTGTGAAGAGAGCGGATTTGCGTTGGAATAGACAATTAGAAGATTTAGAGCAGTTGAAGCATTTGCAAGACGAGCTTCTTGATGCAGCTTCCATGTGAGGATCCTTGGCTTCAAACTTCTATATTTGAAATTGGCATATGATTAAAGATTCTATTGTGCAGTGCATCTTTCAAGCAGTTGATGCGCCCAGTCTATTACTTGTTTAACATTTTTGGAGTAGTTCCAATGGAAGCAACTCCTCTTTTACATTGTTAACATCACATTGTGCATGGATAGGTTGGTGAAGCCGGATGGGATACTCGTGTACAGTACTTGCTCCATTGATCCTGAAGAAAATGAGGAGAGGGTTGCGGCATTTCTTCAGAGGCATCCCGTATGGGCTCTTAACTGCACCACTTGGAGTATCTTTTGTTGTAGCATCAATAGTCAACAACTTCATATATGCATTTTTAGTTTTGTACAAACTTCTGTTTGTATCATCTGAATACTGAGTTTTGCCTTTATTCCAACTTGACCCTGCAGGATGTATTGAGCTTTACTTTTTTCAATGCCAATTTCTTTGTGTGGAACATATGTGTTAGGGTCTATGCAAACAAAATTTCTTTTTTTTTCTTTTTTTTTTCTTTTGGAGAAAATTATAATTGATTTGGCAACTTTCTGAATGGATCAGATTTGAGGTTTGTTTCTTACTGAACATTTTAATTGAAAAAACACGGCTGACTATACTTGTATTTTATGTTAGTAATGTAAGCAGCAAATTTAGGTGGCTCTGAGTCGATTCACCTGTTAAAAACATTTGATCGTTGTCTGACCATCTGATTGCTGATTAATGTAAGGCTTTTGTTAATGTCATATTGGAAAATGGTTTTAATCTATGAGTTTTAGATGGAGTTTGGCCCTATTGCTGGCATTTATTTGATCTTGGTTATATCCATTATCCAGTATTTGGTTTTAGTTTAACTATAGTTTATATTTCCTGTCATCATTTATGTTCTTTTCGAAATAATCAAAGTGTTTTTCTCCTTTCTTCCCAATCCTGCAAGTGATTGAGGTTTGATGTATGACTTCAGAATTTATATCATATCATTACTAATTGGTCATTTTTTGCATACCTATTTTCCAGGAATTTGTTGTGCATCCTGTCCATGCATATGTGCCTCCAGATTTCATTACAGATAAAGGTTTCTTTTTCTCAAATCCAGTCAAGCATAGGATGGATGGGACATTTGCAGCGCGGCTAGTTCGATCCTTGGACTACCCATGCTAAGCGCCATGTAAGAGCCACATACCTGAATATTTCCTATGGTTCTTGGTTACTAAGCAAGAAGATTTTCGCACGCACCTTATATTTTCCCCTGAAATCTTAATACATGAGTGATACATGATTGATTAAGATTCCAGCATGTCTCTTTGACATAGGTCGCTCAGTGGTCATCTCCACATGATGAAATTTCTTGTAGAATTTCACATCCATTAGTTAAGCCTGACCTCCAATTATTTTTTCAGCTTTGCTGATATTTCTTAATGCGTTTGAAACTTTGAAGCATCTCATAGTTAGTCATTTTAGGCAGCAGCTCCGTCGCTACTGCTAGTCTTTATTAAACTTTTATTTGTTTTCCACTTCAAGTAAGCGAAATTTTCCAGAATGCCCAAATCATCATGTTTTGGGAGGATAAATGTGCTCAATTATTGGAGTGGAGACGGCCAAAAATAAACAAAGCAACCAGGTGCTGATAGCTATGTTCATTTTGATCTCTTTTAAAATATAAGAACTTAAATGATCATCTCACCATTGCCTAATATTTTCAGGTATAGACCTTTTCCGGTGAGTAATGCCCCATCAATATCATGCATGCATGCTCCATCACTTCATGATTGGCAGACAGGCATTTGGAAAACTGAAGCATTGGAATGTCTTGACCTGCCATATATCAAGAAAGAGATCAGAAGAGGTGCATATGTGCCAGCAATGACAGCTGTTGAAGATGACATTGATGATTCTTTCACAAAATTCTTTGACAGCTACTTAAGGCCCTTGAAATTATGAGAGGCTTTCATCTCTAAAATCTCTTGATGCGAAAGCAACAGTCACTCAGATACCTGATGAAAGTTGGTCAAATAACAATTCCAGGAAGCATCAACTCTGTTCATGATGTTCTACAAAGTTGTTTGTGAGCAAAACACCAGCTTTGCCATTAACACTAAGATGCCATACATTTGTAAAATTCATGAGATGTTGTTATTATCAATAAAACAGACCAAAAACCCAATTGAATGGCAAAACACTGTTGGAATTGATGGGTGATGTTTCCAGCTCGAAGGGTACTATCACTAATTTGGTGCCCCATTGTGCTTTAGCCCTTGTGCGAAGATTTGATTCCTTCGGAACCCCACATTTCTTGGATGAGCTGACCACTGTAGCCACTCTTTGACTAAGATTCTTGCTTGTCCTAGTGATGTCAAGTCTGCAAGAAATGAGTTTTTGCAGATTATTTTCCTCGGTTAATGTTTGAGCGCATTCTGTAAACTGTTGTTTTTTACAAAAAAACATGCTTTTGTTCAGGTGATGCGTATCTGTTTCATGTCTCAATCCTTTTGATCTCCTTGGTACGAGCATGACATTCTGTTTCTGAAACACGAACTCTGCAACCAAACGATGGCCAAAGAAATCTGACATCAGTTTTGGTGCTTCACATATCCCTGACCTTCTATGTGTATAAAATTCCACCTTGGGGTTTGACATTGAAAAACGCACAGAGGATGCATTCGATCCTCCAATGCTAGTTCCTTGTTAAATGTTGAAACCAATTCAATGATGGTTGGCGATAAAGGACAGTTCAACATGTCAATCATCATGTACTAGTTGAATTCTAATCTCTCTTTGTTTGTTTAAATTTTTCTTTGGCCCTCACATCTCGGCCAAGATAAATCAAAATGTTGATTCATCTTGTATCATGTCATCCACTAAGTAGCAGTAATGTTGGCCATGGAAACCCTTAGTTATATTTGCATCATATCTTAAAATCTTAGATTTTATGGAGATCTAGTTCTCTATATATTTAAATGCCCCAATCATACCTATGCTAGAGTGTTAATTATGACTCCGTATGTATGTAAAAAGATTTGAATATGAAAAAGAAGTATGTATGTTTTATAGTATGTATATATTTTTTTTTCATAAGAATGCAATTATAGCAGAACTAGCATTGTATTTTATTTGTTTTATAAGAATTTGCTTAATCTTTAGCATATTTAACATGATCATCTGTAGCAGGAGTTTTATGTAATTTGATTTGACCGAAAAAAAATGATCAAACTTTTCAACACTGAGATTATTCATTACCTGTGTAGACTTGAATACCAGATTTATGGCCATGCTCCTTTTCTTTTTAATTTGTATGTCTATACTATGTATAAAAATGATAGTTTTGAAATTAAAACATATTCTATTTTGATTCCATCTATCTAATTTTATATCAAAATTCCTATGTTATGTATCTTAAAAATATATTAATTACCTCACTATCTTTTTCATCTTTAATTATTGCACATAGTATTTTTTCATAAAAATCCCAAAATAAATTAGAATCTATATCCTTCTTTCTAATTTGTCTCCCTCTTGGATTCTGACTTCGAAATAAACTGGACTTTACCATCTCTCTCTCTCTCTCTCTCTCTTAAATTACTCAAATGGTTGCTAATCTTTATATATGTACTAAAAGAAATATTCCAAAAATTCAAATAAGATAAAATAAGTTAAATTAAATTATAATAGAATAAAATAAAATAAGAAAAACACCGGAGTCAAACCCTATAATTAGACGACGGCTGTCCCCGGATTGCTTCTTCTCCCTACCCTCCTCCTCTCTCTCCCGCGTTTGGAAGAGAAATGCGGCGGAAATGAGGAGCCGATGGCTGATCTCGGCTTTCTCGAGAACCCTAACCCTAGCTTGCTCCCACCCGGTCCATTGCCGCCGCTTCTCCTCCTCCGCCACCGCCGCCGCTGCCGCTGCCGCTGCCGCCGCCACCACCGCTGTGGCCGTGAAGAAAGTGACGAAGTCCAACTTCGAGCCGGCGCTGGAGGACCTCCGGCTCCGGGTCCGGGAGGCGGACTTTGTCGCCATCGATCTCGAGATGACCGGCATCACGAGCGCCCCGTGGAGGGACGCGTTTGAGTTCGACCGCTCCGACGTCCGGTACCTCAAGGTGAAGGATTCGGCGGAGAAGTTTGCCGTGGTGCAGTTCGGGGTCTGCCCCTTTCGGTGGGACGGGGCCAAGGGCTCCTTCATCGCGCACCCGTGAGTTATTTTCTCCTTGAATCCAAGTTCTAGGGTTTTGGCTTTTAGTAAGGTAGGGTTTGGAGTGTAACTTTATTTGGCGGTAAAACTGCAACCAAGAGAAAACTGGGATTTGCGGGTAGGAAGGAGCATTTTGCTTGTTATTCAAAAAGTTCTTTTTTTTTTTAAAAAAAAAAAGCTTTGGATATTGTATAACAGCAAATAAACTGCTGGAAGCTTTAATTGACGGATTTAGAGGCTATTCCGGTGGCTACTGTTGCTATTAGCCCATAACCGGAATGGTAATCCCTGTGTTGTTGCTGATGTGAAACCAAAGAGTAGTTCTTTTCGTTGTTTCTTGCATTGCATAAAAAATTATCTGTTCTTTAACAGTTAAAAACCTTTTTAAAATGTAGGTAGGAAATTTCAAGACAATTATAAATTATTTAGTGATAGAAATTGCTCTTTTGCGATGCAGGTCCCTTTAGCATTGCTTTTGAAAACCTTTTACATCTGCTCAGACATCCTCCATCACAGAATCAATACCATTGTAAATTTATTTTGGCATTTGTGAGATTTGAACATGACACTACACAGTTTGGATAGAATGTCATAGTCACATCAATGGAATGTTCGAAATTTTGCATGTATATTTGATTTCTCTTACTGAAGGACGTTGTAATGGAAGTACTGTCACATCATATGTCAACCGTTCTAAGTGCTGCTCAAATTATAATACTTATTGTTGATTGGCATGTCAAACAATTGGGATAATAATTGTTAGTTGTTGGGCTGAATGCAAGGAGGGAGGGAGACAAATACAATAATGCACACACGAATGAAAATGCACAGACATAGAGAGAGAGAGACCATCTGATCCAATTCACAGGATTGGGGGGTTATTGATTATGTCAGCATGTTAGGGACTCATGGATTATGATAGGCATATCTTTGAGGACTTCTTGTAATTTTAAATTGTTATAATTTCACAAGTTAGCTTTAAGGCTTAGTTTAAATCTTAACCAGCAATTATTGTTTCATTTAATGGATGGCTTATGGATCAACAATTAGCCCGACAAAGCTCGACATTGCAACTGGCTCAAAATATGTTTTCAACCGTTTGAATTGGTGTTGATATTTTGAACCAAGGAATCTTTTAAAACAAAATGTGGGGCCTGCCATGAATGCTACTTGGTCACTCAGTTTGAGCTTAAATTACCAAGGAGCAACCTTTCTAGGTTTCTGTATAATTGGGATGAGTCAAGATGGCTAGATGAAGAGGAAAGAAGGCATTTCTTGACATACCAACATATTTTTATCTTTGAGGCACCAATTTATAAGCCAAAATGCAAACCTAAAGCACAACATTCAACAACTTTTTTATGAATCTTATTATTTTGTTCAATCTCCTTATTCACCAGCTGATGCAACTCAGGAACATAGGTACATTTTGCGGGCAGCTTAAAAGTTTGCTATCATTTGGTAGAGTCTCCTTATTCTCCATGGCTAGAAACATTCCAAGGGGATATCTAGCGAATTCTACGCTATAATTCAATAATCTATAACCAAAATTGTTTTGTTTTTAAGTATTCTCAGCTCTGCTTTTTCCTAGTATTTGTTTTCTTTGGATGACCGTCTTACATCACTCTTCGTGAAGTGCTTTAGATGAATTAGGTCGGCTATGTAGAGTTATGTTTTTTTTACTTTTATGTGCGAATTTATACTTTATCTTCTTTTTTTTTTTTCTGTCTTGTTATGCTTCTGTTCTTTAGAGGATCTTTTACTTTCTTTTCCCCCACATGATTCGCATAAGGATTATTCTAGAGCTGTGGTCAGTGGTGACTTATTTATTGATCATCAATAGGCATGTTTGGTTACTAGGTTGAGAGCCTTCATTAGGAAGACAACTGATTGGTGATGAAATAAATTTGCTGATTGCTACCATTTTTTTCAATGTTTTGTACGTATGTATCTTTATGATGGCATTTTTTCTTTTATGATTACCATTCTCCCTTGTTTTACTTGGCAGGCACAATTTCTATGTATTTCCTCGGAAGGAACTTCCTGTCGATGGACCATCGTATGAATTTCTCTGCCAGACAACTTCAATAGACTTTCTCGCCAAATATCAATTTGATTTCAATGCATGCATACATGAAGGTCTGGAATACTTTGCTCCATGCTCTTAGATAGTTTTTAGTATGCATTGCTAGCATAATGGTCTCAATTAAGAGTATATATTAATGATGCTCATCTTTGCTTGCATTCTGCATCTTCAAGTTTCTGTCATTGTTACTGGGGAGGCTAATGATATGTGGTCTACCATCAGAGTGTCCAGTGGCTTGGAAGCACCTATTTCCGAGTGTTCTAGTGCCATATATATATTAGTTGATCTTTCTGACCCAATTGTAGTTAATTATTATATTGTTCTTATGGTCATACACCTGATCAGTCTTCATTACCAAGATACTGTTAAATGGTTATGTTCTTCATGTATTTACAACATTTGGATAATCTCAGGAATATCTTATTTATCCAGAGCACAAGAGGCAGAAGCTCTCCAGACCTTGTCTTCAGCATACAAGGATGAATTCAATAATTCCTTATATAACCTGGAAGAGCATGTAGAAATACCATTATTGAGTACTGCTGATCTTCTTTTCACTGAACGGATGAAGAACAGATTCCACCAATGGTGTGATGAATTAATAAAGAGTCCAGCCAAGAACTATCGTTTGGAAGAAAATTCTGATAGCAATAAAATGCAATTTCAGACAGTTTTCTTTAAGATGCATCCGGCAGTTTTGCTGGATGGCTTCAGCTCCCACCAACTGAAGTTGATTCGGCTGGTAATGAATTTTGTTTTACATTTTATTTACTTTGATGATCAACATGTTGAACAGGTCTCTGTGATTCTTATTTTCTTCTAGTTCTGTTGAGAACTTGTTATCCCTCTAGTCTAGATGTTAATCTTCAAAACTTGTTACCGAATAGTCTTTCTAGTGCTACCCACTATATGATGCATCTCCATTCTCCAGCACTCTCTGACTTACCCTACTTGCACTTCTTTCTTCAATTTTAATATTTCCATCAAAATTAAATTTTGCATTTCTTTCTTGATTATGATATCAATTTGGCTGTTAATTTCAAGGTCCAGGTTTTAGGATGGCCAGTTCATCCTAATTTCAAACATGATATGTTCCCAAGATTGCATGCCAAGTATTTCAGTGATGTAATTTTGCATCTAGATTAAATTGCTATATGTGCTGGGCTCTGTTCGTTTGTTGGCTTGATGAATTTGGGTCTTCATTTCAGCCTATTCTATCACATCCAGAAAAACAAAATCATAGTTCTGTAATCTGATTTTGATCCAAATAAAATTGGAATCCATCAGGTTCATATCTTCACCAATACAATATCTGGTGATGTTTATGATTTAATTTGTGATTTGAATTATGCTGATGAAAGATGGCAATAGGCTTCAGAATTTTTTAAGTTATGCCCATTTGATTACAATCCTTGATGCATAATTCATGATTCATCTCCAATTTTAAAAAATGAGGTTTATCTTTCCAACTCCAATCACAAGATTAGATATCAAACTCAAATGGGCCTGCAGCTATTTTTGTAGAAGTGCAGGATATGTTATGAACTTTTCCCAACTCATTCACTGCAAGCATGTGCATCATATTCACTACTGCATTAAATATGGAAGGAAAGCGATATAATACAGGGCATGGTGGTTGTTGAGGTAAAAGCTGATGGTAGATGCTATTAACTCACAAAGATTTCTACCTGCCCTATCATTTATGACAATCATTCCAATCACTGAGGTTTTTTAGGCGATTGATGGATGTAAAACCAGATATCAATGAATAACCTGAAATTCAAGAAATATGCTGATACCAAGATATTGAGCAACAGTTAAAATCCTATGAATTCTTTACTTAATTAACTATTCATTTTTACCAGCTGTGGATTGCAGAAATTTTGTTTTTCCTTTCTTTGTAACATCATAGCAGCTTAAGTTTATATTCTGATATGTATTATCATGTATTCTGCTGACTATTTGTTTCTGAGTCCACAGGTTTTAAGAAAGCACTTCAAAGACCTTGTATACGTCCGTTCTGTTGATGAACATGCCATGTGGAAAAAGATAGTAATATACACAGACTCTGAGGAGGACAAGGCATCTCTTAGGGTATGATACAAAAAAGAATGCAAAGTAGTTGGCTTTTATTATAAGTTGGCAAACTACATCTGTTCCCATTCCATCTCTAGTCCTAAATTCCCAAATCGATCAGCCAGTATCAGGTTATATGGTTTTAGTTGTTCCACAGTTAAATTTCTGTTTTTGCATGGTAGAGAACTTGGCTGGAAAAAAAAAATCCATGAAAAATTATAAATTTACTCTTCTAGATAATGAAATTTCTATATGGTCTGGACTCTGGAAGCTCTATTATTTCATCATTGAAAAGAAATTGGTGTCAGATTTTCTTTCGTTGTGTGTCACAATGATTGTTTTTATGAAATTGATACAAAACAAATACTCTACTAGACCCCCTGTGAATTGAGCATGTTTGTTGTTGTTGCCAATGTAGTCCTTGCAAAAAGTAAAAATAAGGCCCAGCAAGAACCTTATTCTTGAAAACTAAGAGCTAGTGTTCTTGTATGCTGAACATTATACTACCTTAATCTGAAGATTGCCATACTTATTTTGGATGGTATAAGAAAATTGAAACTATTAATTTAAAGAAAAGCCCATTTATTTCAAGTAGTTGTTTAATGGTGATATTGTTAGTTGTTTCCTTTATGTAGGACAAGGAAGGCAACTGCCTTTAGGAACCCCGTCTTCTAAATCTGTTTCTTTGTTTCTGCAAAACAAATATAGTAAGACTTGGCATTCCTATGTCACAGAAGGAGGTCCAAGCAGATCTACTCAGGAATACAGAAGCAAGGGTTAGGTCAGCTGTGGGATTTCGCCATGTTATAGATCTTCTCACATCAGAAGAAAAACTGATTGTTGGCCACAATTGTTTTTTAGGTACGTCTCTTTTATATAACTGTTTTTTGCACCTGTTGCCAACAAGACTGGGTTATGTTGGTTGCCACCTCTCATCAGCATGTAAGCTGGGGGATGGTCCCATGTGTGAACTTAGGTGGTAGCATTGTTACCGTTTTTCTCAAATTATTTTTATATATAAACATGTATCTACCATGTCTTTCTCAGTCGCTTCTTTCACATGAAACAGATATTGCACATATATATTGCAAATTTTTTGGTCCTCTCCCTTCATCAATGGTCGAATTTGCATTAGCTGTGCACAAAAATTTCCCATGCATAATTGATACCAGGCATCTCGTGAACTCCAGCCATGTAATTCAGTACCTGATGAAAAGGAGTAGCAAATCACTCTCTTCCATTTTTTCGCTGTTGTGCCCAAGGATTTCCTCTCCATCCCTGGATGTTGCTTCTAATTCATATGTGAAAGTTGAGGTGCAAGCAGATGAAACCAGGTATACTTTTCATGCTCACTTTGTGGAAATATTTCTCATTCTATGAGAACCGTTGCACAAGTTCCATGTAACTGCTTATATTATTGATGGTACTTACTTCTAGATCCTTAGTGCTTGTTGGCATTTATGAACTTGGTATTTGTTCTACTCTTTTCCCCCTCTTTCGTTCTTATTCACATTGAATCTGAATCTGAAAAGGCATAAAGTGCACACACTCAGCCCTGTCATCTCATTTTGACCCAAAGTAACAATGACCTTCATTTGGCCATAGCTTCAAGTCAATGTTTACCAAAAATAACAGTTTAAAAATATATATTAAAATACCATTCTTGCATCTACTTGTTACAATTCTTCATTGTAGGGGAAAAAGAAAATTTTGTTTCTGGATTTCTGTAGAAAACTTAGTTGTATGGCTGCAAATCCGATTTTCACAGGCTTGCCTTGTGTTATGCGGTCTTGCTCTCTTTTCAGCCAAATGGAAAAAGTTAAAACAATACCTGCAGGAGATCATTTTTTTAACTTGTTGAGATTGAACAGTTACTACTTTATAAGACATAGCAGACACAAAATTTTTTGTTCCACACTGCTTCACTGAGAAGCCTGTGCTTATAGTTTTGGAGGAATCTAGTTGCCTAGTGATGCAGGCATAGTGTCTGTTTTTCTATTTGCTTTTATATTATTAACAGGTGAGTTGTTAGTTAAATGTCTTTTCTTGTAGTGCTTTTGACTAGTCATGCAAAATGCAACAGGAAAAGATAAAATAGCCCAATGACCTATCTGTGTTGTGCTCTTAATTCTGTAGCTAACCAGCCTACCTGATAGCTTTTCTCCAGGTTTCTGATTAGTTGTACAGCTCAGTCAACTTGTAATCATAATATTCTGATTGCCCCATTTCCTGAGTTCATCAATCAAAATTGAAAAAGTAAAAATTCTGGGTTTCTGTTTGTGTATCTCCTGCAGGTCATCTTGCTTTAACTCAGGTGCCAAGCATGAAGCAGGGTATGATGCTTTTATGACCGGATGTGTCTTTGCTCAGGCATGCAGTCACTTGGGCATGAAATTTGAACTCCACTCACCATCAATCGATTTTTCCAAAAATGATAAGATCCAGAACTATATGAATCTTCTATACCCCAGCTGGAACAGTGGAACAGTCATTGATCTGAGTACAGGAATTGAGAATCCTGATTCAAGTTACAAGCGTAGATATCCTCAGATAGTGTTTTCAAACATTGTCCTTGTCTGGGGATTTCCATCCAATATCAAGCCCAAGGATTTGAAGGAATGCGTGTGTAAAGTTTTTGGTCCAGATTCCATCACATTGATTTTTTTTGTAGATTCAACTGCTGCGCTTATTCAGTTCAGCAAGGAGGACTTAGTGAATGAGTTTTTGATTTTGAAGGATAACTTGGAGAGCAATGATGACCCGATATCAGTGTTGCACCCTCTTGCAAAGCTGTTGGAAGGTGGCAACACCCATGCTGCCAATTATGAGACTTATAGGGACATTTGTGGCTCTTCTATATCAAAGGTTTTGTTTGTGGATCAAGCTGAAGCAGTTGGCATTAGATGGAAGACCAAAGTGGAAAATGGGAGTGGGGAAACCCAGAAATTTGCCAGTAGTAGTGAAATTACACCAGGAGACAATTCACCTGCTGTGAAACAGGTTATTGGAAAGAAAAATGATCCCAAAAGGCAATCTCATCACCAAGTTTCATGTGAAGATATTTTAGATTCTTTACATGCTTCCAAATTATTATTTGAAAAGCAGGTCAGAAGTACACGGTAATATCGCATAGACAGGCTGCAGTACATTTTTGGTCCCATTTGCCAGAGATTATCTGATTGTCTACTGTATTACTATCAAACAAATTGAGGGCGACATTTGTAGAATGGAACTGTGACTCTTGATTGATTGCCTTTACTCTCTAAGGTGGTGCTGGTTTTTGCTGCATTCACCAAAGATCTCTATCAACTATGGCATTGTATTTGTAAGTGGAATTTCAGATATGTAGGTTTTATCTTTTGGAGCTTCATTTTTCACAGTTCATCAGTCTCTTGAATCTCTATCCTTCTGCAACAATGTTGAAAAGTTGCCCTACAACCAGAGTCACCTTACAGTCAATAAGTTTTCTGGCAATCATAATTTTGTACCTTTTATTTTGGTGAATTAAATTTTCCACCTTTGCTCATATTATGATGGGAATGTAATTGCTCATTTTCTGCCTTACAGTCAATAAGTTTTCTGGCAATCATAATTTTGTACCTTTTATTTTGGTGAATTAAAGTTTCTACCTTTATGATGGGAATGTAATTGGCTTGTTCCCTTTTCTTTTTTTTTTTTTTAATCTCCACCATTATTCATACGAATCATGAACCTAACGGCTGGTTAGGATAGAATCTTCCATGCATGAATGTCAATGAAACGAGGAAGCCTCCAAAGTTTTTCCCGGTTAGCTAATTTGTTTTGTGCTATTAAATGGGGACCTGTACAATTGAAAGAGTAGCTGCCGGCAAGGTATGTGCTGTATTTTTGCTGCAAAAATTTCTGTAAATATGGGGATGCACTATTTATATTTAGATCGAACTGGTGCAATATTTTGATATCATGTGTTTAATGTTCAGATCAGATATGAGACTTTGCCTTTTAATGATGATGTGCTTGGAGGGTTAACAAGTGCACTATTTTTCATTTCGTGTATTTGTACTCTGCCTTTTTTTGATGATGTGCTTGGAGGCCTTAAAATTGCACTATTTTTCATTATATGTACTTGTGGCTTTCTCAAGTTAGAGACCCTAAAGGAGCGCTTTCGGAACTTCAATCAACAATCTACGAATGCGGTAATGTGAATGCTGCTGCACCATGCGGGAAATAGCATTTACTATTGCAGAGACTAGTATTAAGCTTGTTCCAATGCACATGATGCTTTGCTTGAACATGAGCAGCTAATTGTACAGATGTTGGATACTTTCAAAAGCAGCATGCTCAAATTCCTCAACACCAGACTGTACTGGTGAGATGTACCAAATTTGTCCATATGACAGAGAGCTACAGGATGGTGCTGCTGGACTGAAAGGAGAGGATGATATGACTGCCGGTTTAACTGCTTAGTGCAGGGCTGAGGAGCATGAGGGTGGTTTTTTTGGTTAATAGAGTTATGTGGAATAGGAAGCTGATGAAACCTGCATAGGTACTGGGCATATTATGCTATTCAAGGACTAGGGATGAGCTCAAGAACACTGTATAAGAGCCTTTCATCTTAATTGAGTGGTCATTCTGGTTTCTGACATACATTTCTAAGTGCAGTTTGGATTGTCAAGGATGAAACAAATCTCATCTTCGTGTACAACAGTTGCAGCCTATAGGATTTGAATCAACATTTCTAGTTAACGTTTTCATAGAAATTTAACAAAATTTATTGTTATTTGCATGTGTGCTGACATCAGTATATATAGTGGATTGTGTAACAGATGATATTGTTCAGAAAATGATGAAGGTGAATAGGTAAATAATCGACTTCTATTCTCAAGATTAAAGTCATTTTCTCTCTAAGTCCTCCTGCCCAAATCAAGTAGTCCTAGCTAGAATCCTCCATGACTCGGTGGGTTTAAGATGCCATCATGTCCATCTTAAGCTCGATTAGAAGTCAAAATATTTTCCCCTTCTCGCAATAGGGATTGTGTTGGATCTTTTGCCTGAAACACCATCTTAGTCTTTTGCATGCAGAGGACCACCCAATCATGCTTTAAAACGCGTGACCATGCATGATCTAGTGCAAAGAGTGCGATCAGATTTTCTGCATTGCCAAGCTTACAGCATGTCAGCAACTGAACTAGCTTTCCATGGCACATAAAAGCAGTATTGCAGTCATGCCATTGATATACAGGGATCTCCATATGGCCGCAACTTAGTTTTCAGATCTTCAGTTCCAAGCATTGATCCTTATGGAGATGCATTTGTGATAGTAGTTCATACTTTCTGAAGCACGTAGTAATAAAAAACATGCAACAATTATATTTACGAATCACATTAGAATATTGAAGTACTAATACCACAAGCAGCTGCATAACATTTTTTCTAATAATGCCAAAGTCCAAAATTCCTGCAGTAGATAGCATGTTGATGTAACATATAAATAATCACCATAATGTCGACTAGTATATTTAAAGCAGACCACAAATAGTTGCTGATGGTTATTGGTAGTTTCAACTGCGATCTGTGTTTTGCTACTGGCCGTTCAAGATTTCAACCTAGTTCATTAAAATATCTTGTTTTCCATCTGGAATCTACCATGGTAGTGTTGGACGAAACTTTATACATTACCTTCATCCACTGTTAGATATAGTTAGAAAATGATCATTTGGATTTTCTGAAACACTTGACAACAAATGATCAATCCTAGCGATGATAATTGCATGATATAGCCAAACATAAAGTTTTTAAATGTTACACATCGCCGTATACAAGTTCACAAATGCATATATTAATAAACCAAAGGCTTATGCCAGTTATTTAAATTACCCCAGTCTAACAAATTGTGACTATCCTCAACTTGAACGCCAACCAAGTTGAGGTGGCGAACATAAATGGCTCTAAACTGGGCCATGAAGTCAAACTAAGCCTGTTTGACTGAAATAAATATTGTTTAGGGGATGGAAATGGGTTTAGTGCCCCTGAAATTTCATCATAACCTAATATAAACAGTTGTATAAACAGTTGGCTTGGATCTAAAGTCTGCATTCAAATTCTGTTTGTGGTCGGATCGAGATCTTCCATGATGTCAACCAGGCCTAATCTAGTACAACATAGAAAATGAATCAAATTTCTCT
>JAOXJJ010000001.1:15167335-15236223 GCA_025769935.1 Phoenix roebelenii | reverse complement strand
CAGCAACAGCCGAGTCGACTCCAGATCGCACGAGTCGACTCCGACCCCAACGGATACATTGTCAGGATGTGCAGACGAGACAGAACGGCTACAAATCACTCTCTAACGGCTATTTTCCGTAAGAAACTGTTTAAATAGCTAGAGTAAACAGTAGTAGATAACTAGAGAGCTATTCCATCTGAGCATTAAAGCATTTCAACTACCAAGAGCTTCAAAAAAGTAAATACAAGAAAAAGAAGGAAGAGGCGCATTCAACTCAAATCAAAAGTGCTTCCCTCGCATTCAGGCTCTGCTACTGTCCTCCAACCTTCAGTGCCTTCAAGAGGAGACTCGAAAATCGAGAAGCCTCTACTTTTCATCTAAAATTTGTTTGAGGGATTCTAACTTTACTTTGCTTATATTGTTCACACATCTGCTTTTCAGAAGCTTCCTTTGTGATTTTCCAAACTTTGTTTTTCTTACTTGATTCAATCAGAGGATTGAATCAAGGGTTGTAAGGTTTATTGGTGAGCCAAAGATAAAACCAACGGTATAAGATTGTGGTTGGTGAACCGGAAAAAACCAACTAGATTTGATTGTGAATCTGAAAAACAATCAGTTGGTTCTAGTCGGTGAGCTTATGAAAACCGACCGAGTTCGTTGTAATCTCATGAAAACAACAAGTTGGGTTGTGAGCTTGTAAAACAACCAGCTGTAATCCTAGGGATTATAGTGAACTCCCAAGTGCGGCTTGGGGAGTGGACGTAGGAGTAAGAGTTGGCTCCGAACCACTATAAATTTTTTTGTGTTTGTATTGGTTATTATCTCTTTCTCTCTCTTCACTCACTGCATCTAGTAATCTAACTAATTTACTTGTAATAGATTTAGTTAATTACTCATTATACTTTTAATTGGTCAATATTTAATTAAAACCCAATTCACCCTCCTCTTGGGTTGTCTCCTTGGGCAACAAAAACAATTTTGATAATTATTGAATTATTCATTTCTCCTTTTCACATATATGTTTATTTTTTTATTGGGTATTTTATTATGACATGAGATGTTCACATGGTATATATGTTGAGAAACAATATAGAAGGACCACACCGATGATTATTGAATTATAGGCGCGGAGTAGTGGTTTTTCGGTTCCTTTTAACTCATATTGTTTTAGGCCGAGCTATATATTTTAGGCCTACACTTGTTGTGCCGCTATATAAATAGGATGATAGGCTTCGTCATTGAGGTAGAGACCTTAAGCAGACGAATGGGTACACTGTAAGAATACATGTACTGAATTGGATCTAAATATGAATACCTTTTAAAAGTGATCACTAATGTTGAGAAGAGTATTCAGCATAATTAGTTTATATATCCTTTGACTTGAGAGTATATGCAGATATATTTGGTGTATTCTTGTGCTTTGATTGAGTCAATTGTTGATGGTCTTCTCAAAGATCACATATACAGACAAAGTTAGGCCTTGAGTGCACTAGATAAATTTCCATGGATGCTCAATAAGGAATCCACTAACCTCAATTTGAGGTAGTATATTCAGTATGTCTGTATGAGATTGGACCAAAAGAAAAACTGACTAGTAAGATTTATGAAAATTATTTTTATTTTATTTTATTATTACTATAAATAAAATATTTATTTGTGAAATTATTTTAGAAACAATTTTGGGGGTCTAACTAAATTACAAAATAAGAATTAAGAATTATATAAGCCAGGGATTTACTTAGTGATATTTTTTCGGTCTTATTGGCTTATGTGGAATATAGTGTGGTGGAAGGATAAATAAACAAAATTGTAAGCAAAAGGGATTTCACTAAATTTAATTTCCTTTTCTCGGGGGTCAATTGCAAAGTGTTGATGGACATTTTTGCAATTTGTAGAAGTCTATAAATTTGGAATTAAAAGAATATAAGGGGTTTTGTGAAAAATTATTTTTTAGTGATCCTACGGCATGCTTATAAATAGCCAGGGTTGGCCATCAGAACCATAAATCACGCGAAAGTTGTGAGAGCCACAAAAATCCAAGGAGAGGCAGTGAGCATGGATCTCTTGGGAGGCAACATGTTTGGGTTGTTAGTGATGCGGTCTGTGTTTCTATCATCCTGTTTGTTATTTTGCAGGATTTTTCTTTTGATTTTCTTCTGTTGTGAGGAAAGGATCCTGACTTTTCAGAAAAATACATCCTCATTTTGATTATATAGAAGACAATATTATTCTTGGCATCAGAAACTTTGCTCCAATATTTGAACATGTGATTATTCCTTCCTCTACTATCAAGGTCTCTTAGTGTATGTATATCAATCTTGCGAGAGCCACAAAAACTCTGGGAAAGGTAGTGAGCGTGGATATCTTAGGAGGCAATACGTTTGGGTTGCTAGTGGTGAGATCTATGTTTCTATCACCCTGTTCGTTGTTTTGCAAAATTTTTCTCTTAATTATCTTCCACTGCGGAGAAAGGATCTTGAATTTTTAGAAAAATACATCCTTCATTCTGTTGGAATCACCTATTTTTCATAATAAATTATCATTTTGATTATATAGAAGACAATATTATTCTTGGCATCAGAAAGTTTGTTCCAATATTTGAACATGTGATTATTCCTTCCTCTACTATCAACTATCAAGGTTATCTCTTAGTGTATGTATATCAATCTTGTGCCATTGCATATTTCCATGTTGGATTTAAATTTCGTAACAGGCACACCTACTTTAAATCCAACTTGTGATTTGGTATTTCTAGGAATTTAAGAGAGTTAAGAAACTCCACCGGATATAGCAAGTCTTGATCAGCAATATCAAATAAAGCTTTGCATATTGTGTCAGGGTTTATATATATGTATATATATATATTTATCACATTGGAGCTATTGCAATATGTAGTATTTTATTTCATCAATGATATCATTCTTTGGGATCAGAATAGTTCTTTTCTTGAGATAATTTGTATTTCCCAGCATCTATTGAAAGGATAGGTGTGTGTTAGGTACTAATTTATCTACTCGATTTACTAAATCCTGAATAAGATATTGCCATGGTAATTAATTTAATCCATATTTTTCTAAATCTCCATCTTTTGCTACAACTTATGCAGTTCCATGCACGATATCCAAAAGCTATTTGTTAAATTCAGATAATGAATCACTTGAATCGTAATTATCTAAATTTTGATTCACTCTCATATTTTTCATGAGGAGAAACAGTCTGTAATTTTCCCTTATATGTGATTTATTTTTGAAGCTAAATAATATCATCTCTTTTACCTTCCGATAAAATATGCAGCAGTATATGTCTAAAATCTCCTCCTAAGATAACTATCTTATCATCATATGGTTTGTTACTGCAATCTTAGTTCTCAAATGTTAGTATGTCCCTGAAAGTTTTATCAATAGCTTCAAATGCATATCTATGGTCTATTAGAGATTAGGAAAGTTATTTTACGAAAGCTTCATTGCATAAAGTTGGATTTTTCAACTTTAACGTAATTATTCATTTAATATGATAAACCAAACAAGAGGGGTGTGGATGACTTATTGACCTTCAACCTACATTGTCCATTCCTAGTTCTATTAGTTGATTTTTAATATTTATTTTTGTAAAGGTAATGCATCAGTAGCAACAAAAAAAGCACTCTTTATATTTCTACTTAATATAAAAATAACAGCAAGTTGGAAAAAAAATGAACATAAAATCTACTTCAAGTATTGCTTTATACTGTAATAGAATTTGAGAAAATTCATTATCTGTCTAAAATTAGATTGAAATCTATCTTGTCTCTGTTTTGGTTGGTATAATCCTTTTCATCTCTTTATATTGATTACTAATCTTCATTGAGGTCTTGCAATTCTTGCTCTCTGTATGTTGTCCACAATGCAAATGGTGTCTACAAATGGAAAAATGAAATTGACATGAAGTTCAAAATTAAATTGAACAAAATAATTGAAAATTTTACTCTAATTATTGCTTTGTATTATAATAAATTCTGAGAAAGCTTATTATTTAATCTAATATTAGTTGATCCATCAAACGAATCTAACTTTCTATTATAGATAGATAGATGTTGAGCTTAAATTATTTCATTGGGATTAGTAGATGGTAATATAGGCTAGTGGCTCCTTCATAGAGTGCTCGTGCATGGGAAGAACCTTATGGAGATGAAAGGCTACTAAGCGTAGGTGCAGTATATTTTACTATATTGGGTAAGAGACCTTGAGATCCACGCACACTGCCTCTTTTTGAGTTTCTATGGCTCTCGCAAGATTGCTACTAAGCGTAGGTAGCAGTATATTTTACTATATTGGGTAATTCTAGCCCCTCAGCCTTATTAGTTAGTAAGGCTTGGATGAGGACCAATGGCATATTTAGTGAATCATGATTTTTTTTTTTGCCTACCACTTAACAAAGCAGGATAAAATAATTTTCATCTTAAAAATAATAAGTTAAACATAATGTTTTTATATGATAAATGAAGAAAGACAAGCGTTAGTGATCTGCAAAAGTGCAATCATCCACTTTTATTAGTTGCCCTTTTAATCTTCATTCTTCTAACGATGATGCAACAACAACAATTGGCATAAAAAATATTTATATTTAATATAAAATTATCAGGAAGTTGAACATAAAATGAACAGTAGAAATGCAAAATTTACTTTAGATATTGGTTTATATTGTAACAAAATTTGTAAAAAATTATCATGTCTAAAATCAGATTAGAATATATATCATCTTTCTCTATCTCGGCTAGGGCTGAAATCGGATTAGATACTAACATATTCATATTTATATTTATTTTTTTTTGATGAATATATATACAGATGTTAATCGGCTGCACAAATTTATATCTGTATTTATTTTAAATGGATACAGATAAAAATTGGATACCAAAAATATGAATATAAATTAGATAATTAAACTTTATGACCACATAATCAAAGATATTACTAAGTGAATGATAAATTAAATTAATAGCATGTTAATATAGTCACGTACTTTTTTTAAAGTTTATGAGTGCTATATATAATTAAATAGGATTACAAATGGAGCATATATAGATAGTTATTTATTGATACCCATTTTTCTATGATGGATACAAATATAGATATTAATCGGATGCTCAAATTTCTACTCATATCCGGATATATTTGGATACAAAAACGGATCCAAATGGACATTATGCGATCCACTTACAACCCTAGTCTCAATATAATGAAAGTTTTTATTCTAATTTTATTAATAATTAACCTTTGTTGAAGTGTTGCACTTTTAGCTCTTTCTATATTTTTCAATTAATGCATGCTGGTGTCTACAAAATAAAGAAACAAAGGCTGAATTTAAATAGCTATTTGAAATAAATTCTTTATTTGATTTTTTAAGTCTCGAGGTGCTAGCTTACTCATTTGTTCTAGAGATTGCTAAAGATTTTAGCAATAAGCTAAATTGAGTAGAAAAAATACATATTACATGGGAAAGAGAAGCTCCGAAAAGCCCACTACTTCCTTAAGTCATACTCAAGGAAAGAAACTTTAAAGGCAATTGTGACTTTAGTTTCTTAAAGTTATAGATATACTTGGAGACATTGGAAGAATAACAAAGCACACCAAACCTGATATGATGCTATTGCTAGAAATAATGTGGAGAATCATAATAGAAATTGTCACCTCAAACATGTTTCAACAATTCAGATTGCCCTTTTTGAAGCCGTGCGATTTGTCCTTGCATGATGCCACACCAATAAATGATTGAATGTGAATAACCAGCAAAAAATCTAGCACATGTAAGAAGATTACAATGAGCATCATTGGCAGATTTTGTCATTACGTTAATCAAGCTGTTCACCATGGTAACCAAGTTAAAAAGAGCACACCACTGTAGAATGCCATGAGATATCAAGATTAGCCCACATCTTCCTTGAAGCTTAGAAGCTTAGGTAATAGAAGCGGATCACTTCCGAACTTCGATAAGCATGTAAAACACCACCTTTCCCAACACTCAAGTGCTTGCCTCTCGCTAAAACATTCAACCCACGCCATGCGACTCCCCATGTCGGTATTAGTTCATCAAGGTGGGTTAGAGTGGGAAATTGGGAATTCAAACTATTAATTGCTCTTAGGGCTCTTTTGGTTAGTATATGTTAGATTATAGAATAATTTGATGATTCTTAAAAATTATTTATCGGAAAAAAATGATTGCAGGAGAAAATAAATTTTACTATATTTGGTTGATGAAAATATTACTATCATTATATTTTGTTGGAGGTAATCTTATGCGGGAAGTTGCCACATTTTTAATAATGCTCTTGAGTAAACAATTCAAATAATAATATATTTTTTTCTCAGTCCATTTGTTGGCTATTTATGTCCTACTTACTATATAAACACGGTCAATATCAGCTATTTCGAGTATTAAAATATATTTACATGAGTTAATAAATATTTTTAAATTAATTATATGCATATAAAATATATTTCTTATTATAAATAAATCTTATTATGTTTTAATATATAAATAAATATATTAATTATCAATAAATCCTCTGTTAGATTTATTGATAATTCTTGATTTTTATAGCTTATTTATTTGTTTTAACATGCATTACACATATTTATCGATAGATAAGGACTACTAACTAGCTTGACCAATAAACAAAATTATAAATTATTAGATGAAGAATACTCAATCCTAATTATTACATGGAGATTGATGTTGGAGATAGCATGCGCACAAAACTATTGATATCTTATGTTTTTATTTTTATAAATATTTTTTTAAAAAATAAATCTTTGCTCCTTGAAGCTCTAATTTTTTTTAAAAAAATTAAAAAATAAAAATGTTTTCTCGTATATATTTATTACTTTAGTTTATTTTTCTCTTGGCGGGCCTTAAACCTCTGGCCCGGACAGGGCGGCCCATGAGCGAGGTTTAAGAGACTGGAAATAAAGAATCCCCTAATGGTCTGGTCTGGGTTTGGGTGGAGACTGGAGACGGAGAAGCGAGTCCGGGTTGGGTGGAGGAGGAAAAGCGAGTTGATCTGCGAACGCACCAGGTGTTCGACCGATGCTCCGGTCGTTATTGCGGGCCCGAAGGCCGATCCGCGCGGCGTCGGAGGGTGCGCCGGGTGACCTGCTGAGGTCGCGGATCGGGGAGCGGGAGAGGGCGCGGCGGCGGCGGCGGGACCCTGCACGGGACGAGTTATTTGTGCAGGTGCCGGAGTCTAGCTCCTGGCTCGACACCGCCTCCATGCCCATGGTCCTCACCGCCGTCGCCGTCGCCCTCTTCGCCAAGGTCCTTATGATGGTATGTAATTGTTAAGCAAGTTCTGAATTTGAAAAAAAGATTGCGTTTTGGTTACCTGATGCGGTGCTAGGGTTCTGTCTTCGTAATCTGAGTCCTAACTATGACCCTAATTAAATCTTCTGCTTCTTTTTATTGTTTATTATAGCCAACATATTTGGATTGCTATCTTAATTTTCTTAACTGCTTACTTCTTAATTTCGTACGGGGAAAAGCGTACATGAGGTTTTAAATTGCCAAGGATTCCATGGAGAGGTTACGGTTGTCCGTGCAGATGCAAGTTATTACGGAGGGTAGGGTTTTAATTCTGCTATGATTATGAAGACATGTTTTGTGTGCCGGATTTTTTGTGAAGCGTAGTTTTGCAAAATAGTATTGTTATCTTCGCTAGAAGGGATTTCCATTAAGGGGAATTCTAAGTGTTGAAAGTTGCTGTATTCATTTTGATTGTGTTATGAATGGCGGGGCTAACAGTCTCAATACTTACAATCCTTTTTATTTTTCTTCAATATTCGTTCTTGCTCATATAACAGTCTAATCGAATATATGTACATGACAAATCTTGCATTAATGTGCTTACTGTATCTGTAGTGGGGAACTGAGCTTATGTTAAGAAATCAATCTGCCTCTTATCCAACTATGGGGTTTCCTAGAAATCAAATATGTTGCCGGTCAACTGGTTCTTCTGGACTTCACAAGACAATGTCATGAAAGTGATCAATGTTAGATTTTTTTTACTTTTTTTTCAGTAATTAGAATGTGAAAATCTACAGTATATTAAAAAGAACACATTTTTGAATTATTAGCTGGATTTTTTCATTTTATTGTTCACAACTATTATTCATAACTTGCGAATTTTTGCAATAAGTGTTCTATTATCTAATAAGATGTGCATGTAAACATTTAAAATTCATAACCTCCCTCTTAACACCCTCTATTCTAACCTTTTTGAAACTTTTTACCTGTTACCCTGCATCCTCTTTCCCGTGGCTCCCTAACTTGATCAAGTCATCTGCCTGTCCTACCATTTCATAATGAATCTCTGTTCTCTGGCTATTTGGGTTTTGATGGTAAGAATTCAAAGCCTAGTGTACATATTGGGCAGTTCCTTTGGATGACTGTAATTTATCTTTGAAAATTCAGTGGTGTTTTGTTCTAAAAGGCGGTCGGCGTGGTCTTACTTTTCATTAAGGTTATCACAAATTTTCTCTCAATCCAATGTCTCTCAGTCATGTATCATACTTTCTCTTAGTAATGATCATAGATATGAACTCTCTTATCATATCCAGGGAATGAGATAAGCTAGATAATGGCGGATCAAAGCATGATTGTTTTTGTATCATTATTGGTTGGATTTGCGACAGAACATAAAATAGAAGCAAGCCTCTAAATTCTTCTTTCCCCCCCTTCAATGCTCATCATCGGAGGACAATATAGAGGAAGATTTTCATATCATTCTCCCCCATTTCTTTATGTGCATGTGATCATTGTTGCAATGAGAAGAAGGGGAATTCTCCCCCCACCCCCTAACAAAAAAAAAAAAAAAATCTGTTGTCAATCCATGAATCAAGTATCATTGCATTTGACTTTGAATTGTATCAAAGCAAAGGCACAGTAGTTCTTATTGTTTAATGACAATGTTTGTGTGCATGACTTTATTCTAATATCTTTAAACAAATTTGTATTTGATAAATTTTGAGTCTCTCTCTATCTCTCTAAGTTAAACTATCTGTGAATTCATATTATCTAAGAGTCAATTTTTTTTTACTTTTATAGTATTTTTAGATTTGGACTGAAAAAAATAACGATGTCTATGTCTGATAGATTTGTAGTGGAGAATTTTTCTCTATATTGTGATATTGCTCCATCTAGCTAAAATACTTGAGGCGGAGGATGTATTATATTTAGAGCTTTCAATGTTTCAGTTATTGATTGGTAATATCATCTTTGCATTGGAGCATGCATTCTGCATTTATTCACTTGTCAAAATAAAATGTACTGTAGACGCTACTTCTCTTTTCATGGTTTTTGAACCCATTTATCTATGTACCAATTTTATGAATTTCATTCGGTATTGCTTTTATATTTGGGCAGTATGATGAATCCAAAGCACAAGAGAGGCTGGAGCGCAAAATACAGAAGGCTCCTCCTGGAACAGGGACAGTGAGAATGCTGACTCGTGAAGAGTGGGATGAGATTCAGGAAATTAGGCCAAGAACTCCTTTTGAGTCTAAGCTTGCTCGTCCAAATGCACGTATAAGAACTGGAGAACCAGTACACTTGGTTAGTTTCTATAAACATTTATATGTAACTGGTTGGTTTTATCTAGTTTATTGAGTGCATAATTTATTCAACATTCTATTCTTTTGTACATCAAACCATTATTGTGGGACCTTCCAAAGTCCTCCTTTTTGCCTTATTTCAAATAGTCATATGTCCTAATCTTTATGAACTAGAGTATCTTTGATTTACTTGATTGCTTTTGAAATCTGTGTTATCTTTCCATATTGTTTTTAAAAGTCGTAAGAGAATTTATTTGGCAGAAAGACACCGAAATTTGGGTGAACTTTTTTTGTTTAATATCATCTTATCTCCTATTTGGAGTTGGAACTTAATTTTCGTTTTCTTTTTTTTTTCCCCCAAAGTGTCTATTAGTTTACTTGGTTCGTCTGACAACTAAACTGCAGATGCATATTTTGGTTTGTAGGAGGATGTGAAAGATTGGGCGATAGATGTGTTTTCCAATGCTCTTACAAGAGTAGAAGAAAGTGCCAAGCAAAGGTGACCTGTGGGAACTAAAGAGCAACAGTACTCTTATGTGGTTCGTGTAAAGTAGTGGATTCAACCAAGAAATTCAGGTGTAAGAGTTGAGCTGGCAAACATGCTGAACCTAATTTTACAGTAGTATCGTGCAGATCATGGAGCCACATTAATACTAAGGAGAGTTGGAAAAATATGTTTCTTTGGAGAAAAATACAGAAATGGTCCACTTGTGAAATCATGCTTCAGAATTCTGGATTTTATATCATTTTTAGTTAGCTACTGTTCTCTCGCCATTCTCCAGGAAATCTAATTCCCTTGGCACTTCCTGTTTCACTGGTATTCTAATTTGCTGGTCATGGTGACTGTGGTGCATCATGAAAATAAAAGTAAAACAATGTTGTGGAAAAAAAATTCTCCCTTCCTAAGTGTCTCCATACAGAGAGGGCCAGACACTTGAAGACAGCTGCATTCTTTCTTGGGCTTAAACTTTACAGTGTATCATGAACCTTTGTTTACTTCTAGCTGGGCTGGTAAAATTAATACGAGCCTGAAGTGTTTAATGGATTGGGAATTAAATTTTATTGTGTGGTCTGTGTGTTTTGGACTTTGCAAAATCTGAATGTGTGAAAACTGATGAGTAGTTAATAGCATGCAAGCATAATATAGAAGTGTTATGGATCAAGCATTCATGGATTTTGTGAATTATGTCGGTGCAGTTGGTGGAATCATAGTGCATGTCATTGCTTATCATTTTGAAAGTTGAATATAGTCTTTTGATTTCGGACGCTCATATGATGTTGCATTAGCAGGACTCTATTGGAGGTACTTGCGTTGGTTTAATATAAACCAGATCTTGCATGAGTTATATGGGACTACGGCTGCTCTATTTTTCCTAGTTATAACTTCAAAGTAGAAGCATTTGATTTTGTGAGGAAGTTTGATTCTGGGAAGGGGAAAGGATGTAGTTGTCTGCTGGGATCTACACTAGATGAATGATATTTTGTTGTGGTTTAAGTGCTCGCTTTGCCTTTCATGAATATGCACATGCTTGGGTATTTGGGGAGAAATATTTTGTTCCTCAAAGATAGATGGAATAACAATGCATGCTGCCTTTTATTTGGGTTATAGAATTTATAATTGAAGTCAAATGTTAGGGGCAGAGGAATATTTATTTGCACCTGATCTTTTTCTTTTCCTCCCAGTATAGAAGTAAGTGCACCTTATACTCAAATAATTCGATTAAATCTGGTTGTGGATAAAAACAAAGAATATGTTTGATTTTATTTTTAATCGAAGTTAACAATATTGGACTAGTCTAAATACTAAATCATAGAACAAAATAAATTAGAAATGAGATTCCTTTTCGAAAAAAATACTAATTTGTTATCTGTATGTTTGTTAAGCATAGCTGATGCAAACCCACAAGGATTAGATCCGTAGAACCCACGGATAAGATAGTATTTTAACCTCAAGAAAGCAAAAACCGGAGTTTTGGATGATCCACTAGAACTCTTGAATATGATGAAACAAGGATCCAAAGTGCTGAAACGCCACAAGGTTGATCAATCCTTGATAAGTTTAGGCAGTTCAACGAAGAACATAAGAGAAAGCTTCTCTCAAATATGAAATTCAGAACAAATTCATTGTTTTTATTCTCTACATGACCTCAAATATAAATACTAGTTTTGGAACACCTCTCCAAGCATTGAAAATACAAATCATTAATTAACTACTTTGAAACACCTCTCCAAGCATGGGAAACACAAAGCATTAATTAACTACCTTGGAACATCCCTCCAAGCATGGGAAAGACAAAGCAACTAATGAGAAGTTTCAAATGATGAAAAGTCTTCATAAATTCGTGCAGCCCATTAAATGAAGTAAAAACACCATGTTGAGTTCAAATGAATGAAATCCAGGTTCAAATGAATAAGCCCATGTATGAAATTCAGCAAGACTTCTTCATTTATGGTAGATTTGGCCCAAGTGTCATTAACAGCTCCCATCTTCTACTTGAATGACATTGATGACTTCTTGTGAATTGCTCAAACCCAGCTTTATATTTGTAGATCCACTTGAAGCTTGCCTAGCCTGTATGTTTAGAACAAGCCCATTCAGAGTTTCTCTAAGTCTTTTAACCTTGGACTTTGTAATAGGCCCACTTGGAATGTGCAAAGAATCACTTGATATACTTGACTCAGTTTGTTCCTCTTGATGAGTTGCATCATTCCCCCTTTCCTCAAAAGGATTCATCCTTGAATCATCACCTATATCAAAGGGATAAAGATCAGCAACATTGAATGTAGCACTAATGTTATACTTACCTGAAAGATCTATCTTGTAAGCATTGTCATTGATCTTCTCAAGAACTTGAAATGGACCATCTCCTCTAGGATTCAGTTTGCACTTCCTTTGTGCTGGAGACCATCTCCTCTAGGATTCAGTTTGCACTTCCTTTGTGCTGGAAACCTCTCCTTTCTCATATGCACCCACACCCAATCATCTGGCTCAAAAACAACCTGCTTTGGTCCTTTGCTAGCCTTAGATGCATATTGCTCATTTTTCTTCTCAATGTGCTGCTTAACACGTTCATGAAGTTGTTTCACCATTTCAGCTTTCTTTTTCCCATCAAGGCTAACTCTAGCATCAATAGGCAAAGGTAGCAAATCCAAAGAAGTTAGTGGATTAAAACTATAAACTATCTCAAAAGGTGAATATGCAGTAGATGAACGCACAGTTCTATTATATGCAAACTCAATCAAAGGCATGCAATTTTTCCAACTCTTCAAATTATTTTGAATGACAGTCCGAAGCAATTGAGTTAAAGTTTGATTAACGATCTCAATTTGACCATCATTTTGTGGATGATAAGCTGTAGAAAATAACAACTTAGTACCAAGCTTTCCCCATAAGACCTTCCAAAAGTAACTAAGAAACTTTACATCCCTATTAGAAACAATACTTTTAGGGACACTGTGAAGTCTCACAATTTTCCTGAAGAACAAATCAGCAATATGAGCGGCATCATTAGTTTTATGGCAAGGAATAAAATGAGCCATTTTAGAAAACCTATCAACTACCACAAATATTGAATCCTTACCTTTCTTTAATCTAGGCAGCCCCAGAATGAAGCCCATTGAGATGCCTACCCATGGTTCATTAGGTACAGGAAAAGGCGTATAAAGCCCATGTGGTAAGATCCTGGATTTAGCTTTCTTACAAATGATACATCTATCACAGATTCGTTCTACATCACGTCACATCCTAGGCCAAAAGAAATATTCAAGCAAGATTGCTAAGATCTTTTTGACACTAAAGTGCCCCATTAACCCTCCCCCATGTGATTCTTTGATAAGCAATTCACGCATAGAGCATTGAGGCACACACAACTTATTTTCCTTGAACAAATACCCATCAACTCTATAAAATTTACCAATTGCTCCCTTTTCACAAGCAACAAACACATCGGCAAAGTCATGATCATTGGCATGCAATTCCTTGACATACTTAAAACCAAGCAACCTTGCATTTAGAGAAGTAAGAAGAATATACCTTCGAGATAAGGCGTCTCCAACTATATACTCCTTACCTTGCTTGTATTTGATGATGTACGGAAAAGTTTCAATAAATTCCAGCCATTGAGCATGCCTTTTGTTCAACTTTCCTTGACCCTTAAGATGCTTCAAAGATTCATGATCTGTGTGAATGACAAATTCTTTGGGCTAAAGATAGTGTTGCCAAGTCTCTAACGCCCTCACAAGTGCATACAGCTTCTTGTCGTATGTTGGATAGTTCAAGGCTGCCCCGTTTAGCTTTTCATTGAAATAAGTAATAGGCTGCATCTCCTGCATCAAAACAGCTCCTATACCAACTTCCGAGGCATCACACTCAATTTTAAAATTTTTATCAAAGTTAGGTAACGCTAATACAGATATAGAACATAACCTATCTTTAATAATATTAAATGCATGCTCCTATTCATTGCCCCATTTAAAACGAACAAATTTTTTAATGACTTCAGTGAGAGGTGCAGCAAGTGTGCTAAAATCCTTGACAAAATGCCTATAAAAACTAGCTAAACCATGAAAACTTCTTACCTCGGTTATGCTCTTAGGTGTTAGCCACTCTTTAATTGCCCTTACATTCTCATCATCAACCTTTATTCCTTGTGCACTTACAACCAAACCAAGAAAAATAATCTTGTCCATGCAAAAACTACACTTTTTATGGTTAGCATACAGTTTTTCTTTCCTTAGCACATCAAGTACACATCGTAAATGACGCATATGTTCATCTAAATCTCTATTGTATACTAAAATGTCATCAAAGTATACTACAACAAACTTTCCAATGAATGCATGCAAAACATGATTCATTAACCTCATAAAAGTGCTCGGTGCATTACTGAGTCCAAACGGCATTACTAACTATTCATAAAGTCCATGCTTAGTTTTGAATGTGGTTTTTCACTCATCTCCTTCCCTCATCCTAATTTGATGATATCCAGACTTCAAATCAATTTTAGTGAACATACTAAATCCATGCAACTCATCTAGCATATCATTTAACCTAGGAATAGGATGGCGATACTTTACCGTTATGTTGTTCACAGCTCTGCAATCAATGCACATCCTCCAAGAACCATCTTTTTTAGGAACAAGAAGTACAGGAACCGCGCAAGGACTCAAACTCTCTCTAACATATCCCTTTGCCGTGAGATCTTCAACTTGCCTCTAAAGTTCTTGTCTCCTCCGGATTACTTCATAGGCTGGATAGTTCGGAATGGCAGCTCTAGGAATGAAATCAATCTGATGTTTTATGCATCTAACGGGAGGTAACACACTAGGAACATCCTCAGGAAACACATCCTCAAATTCTTGCAACAAAAAAATAGCAACAGAGAAGGGTTAAGGTAATTAGCAACAAAACAAGCCTCTATGTACACAAGTATAAACAAAGGCTGTTTAGCAAGATAAGCAACTTTCACATCACACTCTTTTGCATAAAAACTCACCTTTCCTTTTCTTTTCTCTCCTCTCTTTTTTTTTTCTTTTCTCCCCTCTCTTTCTTTTTCTTTTCTCTCTTGTGGCCTTTCTTTTTTTTGGGCCACTTTGTTCTTTTCTTTTTGAATTTCTTTTTTTGAATTCTCAGTCTTACTAGTATTTTCACTCTCTCTTTTTTTTGAACTCTCTACCTCACTTTCTCTCGTCAACTTCAATTGGTCTTCATGGATCTGTTTTGAAGTTAATGGTACAACAATAACCTTTTGGTTATCTTTTACAAATGAGTACCTATTTTTAAACCCATCATGTATCACCTCTCTATCAAATTGCCAAGGTCTTCCCAAAAGTATATGACTAGCATGCAAAGGGACTACATCACACAATACTTCATCACTATATCTACCAATTGAAAAAGCAATCAAAACTTGCTTGTTAACCTTAACTTCCCCACATTCATTCAACCACTGCAACTTGTAAGGTCTAGGGCGTTTAATAGTAGACAAGTGTAATTTCTCAACTAATGTAGTACTTGCAACATTTGTGCAACTTTCCCCATCTATAATCATACTGCATACCTTATTGTTTATATGACAACGAGTATGGAAGATGTTCTTCCTTTGCTGTTCTATGTCATCTTCTTTAACTTGGGAATTCAAGGCACGTCTGGCCACAAGTGACTCTCCTTCCACTGTTTATTCAATCCCATCATCACTAGCATCCTCAAGTAAAGGCATTAATTCATCACTCTCACTGCCGGTCAACATGTCCCCATTGTCATACATGTGCATGGTCCTTTTGTTTGGACATTGTGAAGCAATATGTCCTGTTCCCAAGCACTTGAAACATTTCATATCTCTATTTCTAGAGGGTTGGGAGTCAGATTTACCTTTATTTTTGGTGGAAGCATCATTTATACCCTTGAGTGTTTCCATAGGAACAACTTTGTCATCTTTCTTCCAATTCGACCTCTAAGATGAACCAGAACCCGAAGTATACTTTGCTACCCCCTTGCATTTCAACTGCCTTTCCACCTTCATTGCCATATGCACCATATCTTCTAACTCCACATGATGCTAAAGCTCTACTACATTGGTTATATCTCTATTTAACCCGACCAGAAACCGAGCCATCGTAGCTTCTTTATCTTCTTCGATATTAGCCCTTATCATAGCAACCTTCATTTCTTTATGATAATCCTCCACACTTTTTGAACCTTGTGTAAAGCTCTGTAAATTTTGATGAAGGTTTCTTATAATAATGACTAGGTATAAACCTTTTCCTCATTAGGGCCTTCATTTCTCTCCAAGTTTCTACAGGTCTCTCGTGATTTCTCCTTCGATTTGACACTAAATGATCCCACCATATGATTGTATAATTAGTAAACTCAATTGCCGCCAATTTCACCTTCTTTTCTTCGGAGTAGTTATGACATTCAAAAATCAATTTCACTTTTTTCTCCCACTCCAAATAAGCTTCAGGGTCATTTCTACCTTGAAAAAAAGGTATCTTCATTTTGATGCTCCCAAGGTTCCTGTCTACCTCATCTCTGCCCCTAGGGCTATTTCTTCTATAGCCCCTTCAATGCCTAGCTTCTATAGGCCTATTTCTACTCATTTCAAAATCAGATTCATAATCCTCCTCATTCCCACTTCCTGCTTCATCATCAAATTCATCCACAAGTACAGGTTCTCGCCTTGCAGGTCTTCTAGGATTAGGATTTTTATTAGACTGCCCTCTTTTTAAATTTGCAATCACCATGTCTTGCCTATCCATCATGTCCCCGAATTCATCGAAAACCACATTTAAACATTCAAACTGTTGTTGCTTGACATTTATCATAAATGCCATATTTTGTGTATCTCCCTGGTTAGATGTGGCTTCATGCCTATGAGACATTGTTAAAGTTGCAAGAAAATGTTAGCGAAAATAAACCTTACACACTCCCTCATGTAGTTACCCTCAAAAGATAGCTCTCCACTCTTAGCTTTCTCTTGTAGCTCTTTAAGGAACTGATCAACTCAAACAAAGATTTACTCAACCTTGCAAGATTGAATTCAACACTTAACTTTAAGGGACAAAATCAAGAACTTTAATCAGAAAGCAAGCGATTCCTAAAGGAACAATCAAATTCAATATCACTTGTGCCTGCGATAACAATGGTAAATTCCCCCCCCCCCTTTTTCTTTTTTTTTCTTGAATATATATATATATATATATTAGACACTCAGAAATTCAAATGAGAAAACATAAATTGAAGCTGATAAATAAAGATAGAAACAAGATGAATTAACTCACTTGATGTTTAAGAAGAAAATAGACGAAAGAGTATGATGAACATATGAAAATAAAGGATAGTAACCTGATTTTAGGGCCGAAGCTCTGATATCAAATGATGCAAACCCATAAGGATTAGATCCTTAGAACCCATGGACAAGATGGTATTCTAACCCCAAGAAAGCAAAAACTAGATTTTTGGATGATCCATTAGAACCTTTGAATATGATGAAATAAGGATCCAAAGTGCTGAAACGCCACAAGATTGATCAATCTTTGATAAGTTTAGATAGTTCAATGAAGAACATAAGAGAAAACTTCTCTCAAATCTAAAATTTAGAATAAATTCATTGTTTTTATTCTCTACATGACCTCAAATATAAATACTAGTCTTAGAACACCCCTCTAAGCATGGAAAACACAAAGCATTAATTAACTGCCTTGGAACACCCCTCCAAGTATGGAAAACACAAAGCATTAATTAACTATCTTGGAACATCCCTCCAAGTATAGGAAAGATAGAGCAACTAATGAGAAGTTTCAAATGATGAAAAGTCTTCATAAATTTGTGCAGCCCATTAAATAAAGATAAAAATACCATGTTGAGCTCAAATTAATAAAGTCCAGGTTCAAATGACTTAGCCTATGTATAAAATTCAGCAAGACTTCTTCATTTATAGTAGATTTGGCCCAAGTGTCATCAACAGCTCCCATCTTCTACTTGAATGACATTGATGACTTCTTGTGAATTGCTCATGCCCAGCTTTATATCTATAAATCTACTCGAAGCTTGCCTAGCCTATATATTTAGAACAAGGATCACTTGATATACTTGACTCAGCTTGTTTCTCTTGATAAGTTGCATCAATAGCCATAACTAATTCATGAAATTAATTATTGCAACTAGAGTTGCTTAACTTCAAAAACTTGAAGTTCCATATATGATTAATTCCCCGCTATGTTTCTCTAGTCCAATTATATTTTCTTTTATGTGAAATGTGTCTACTTTGGGCAAAAAATATGGACTTAACACTTTCAACAACTTAGTTCCCAGCTGCAACCTTCTCAATCTACAATTAGTAAATAAAAGCATAAATGAGACAATATCCAGATTTCATTTAATGACATTAAGTTTAAGAAAAGTTTTTTAAAATATACATATAAAATTAAACTGCCAAGAGTGACTCAATGGAACTAACAAAAGAGCAGGTCCGAGGGGTGGATTCAGTTGCTGCTGCCGCCATAAAAAAATCATAAAAATATCCCTTTTCAGTAAATAAACAGTATCCGTATCAATAATTATGATTTTACATATGAATAATTTTTTAATATTTTGTTCATTCGCAATAAAATATTTTTTTTGTGTATCGATAAAAAACATATTTTTTTGAAGACAGATTTTCACCAATCAGATCGTGGGTATCTTACATATTCATATCTAAGAATTTTTCATAAAGCGGTGACAAAATATATAATTTATACAAATTTTTCGACCTCAATTATATTTCATTAAAAAAAGAGACAGAGCTGCAAACTACAAAAGGTACGTCCAAAAAAAATTAAAATACAATTATTATTTCATTCATTTAAAATAAAAAATTTGATAGAAAAAACTTAAAGTTCAAAAACTTCATCAGTTCTTTATTCAAAAAAAAAAATCATCAGTTGATAGATCTAGTTTTACTCACTGAATACTCCCTGATTATGTATAAAACAAGACGCAAGATGGGTATAAAATAGACAAGAAAAAAACTAAAGAGTGGGCAATCCACCCTTCTCCCGCCATAGAAGTAACCCCAAGAAATCCTAACCATAAAAACTAACGGATAAGCTCCTCCCCCATCCGAAAGACTTCCCTCGTCTCTCTCTGTCGCTTGCCATCAATGCCATGGCCCAACTCTCTAGGGTTCTTCACACCTCTGTGCTCCCCCACTTACCCCAGAATCCATTACCTCCCTCCAGCTACAACGGCGCCTCTCCTGCAGTCCCCTTCCGCCACAGGACTCGTTGCTCGATCTCCAGTACTCCGTCCACCACCTCAAGGGCCTCTGAGGCCCGCCCCATCCCATGGGGCTGCGAGATCGAATCCCTAGAGAGTGCCTCGGCTCTGCAGCAATGGCTCTCGGATTCCGGCCTTCCCCCTCAGAAGATGGCGATCCAGAAGGTGGATGTTGGAGAGAGAGGCCTCGTCGCCCTCAAGAACATCAGGAAGGGGGAGAAGCTCCTCTTTGTGCCTCCCTCTCTGGTTATCACGGCCGATTCGGTAAGGTTATGCAGTATTTTGTGTTTTTTCTTATTCTAGGAGACTGATGGAGGTGGTTATAGCCAACACAATTATTGAGAAAAAAAGAAGCTTGTTTATTTGTCATTTCTCTGCACAGAGGATTTCACAAGTGGCGTAGAATGAGCATTTTATTGGTAACTTGATTTCTCTTGATTCATTTTAGTTGAATGTGAAATTTTCTAGGCTAGAGAATTTGCTGTTTGGCTTGATTAAGTGTTTAATTTTACCAAGGATGGCAAAAAAAAAAAGAAAAGAAGAGAACTACACATTGATCCTCTGATTAAGTGAAATCTGACACCAAATTTAAAGCGAAAATGTCATGGTCCACAAGAATGATATTTAGAGTCGAGGCAAAGTGTTAGATAACTGCATATTAGGCTTGGGTGTCATGTTTGATGGGTGAGAAAATGAAATTTTTCACCCTTTTTGAGATGGTTCAGACGAGAGGCTTTCATTTCATTTAAAAAAAAGAGGAATGTCCACAGAAAGAAAGATATGCAAATTCTTATGATCAGGGCATAGAATTAAAGCTGTAGGTATCTCGTGGAACTAGGCATTTAGGTTTTGAGATGTTAGGTTTAAGATGCCACTGTTGAGGCATCTATTTCCCCAGACGCATGCATGTTTTCTCTTGGACGCTTGTATAACTTCTTCTGCTGATCCATGTAAAACAACTTATTTTTATTTTTAAAAAGAGAAGAAATCTAACAAACGTCTTACTTGTGTTGCACAATGATATATCCTGCAAATAACATATTGCCATAACCACTAAATTTCTTTAGTAAATTTTTAAAGACTAATTCAGTAACTCTACCAAAAAAAAAATCAATATCAAAAATTGAATGTATGGATGATCAAGAATCATTAAATATAAAATCCACTGTGGGGCTTACTGTTGCCATTTACTTTGATCTACCTTGAAGTGTACACAGATTGAGCATATAATGCAGGATCATTTAGAATTGTCAAGTTTTCTTATGGGCATCCCCATTTCACAAATATCTAATTCTGGGAAACTTATTGGTAGAAAAAGTTGTTAAAAGATGTATGATGCACCAATTGTGACACATGATGCAACGTTTGAGATCTGCAACTGGATTCTGACCTGGTCATGTCTGGGACAAGCAGAGTTGTGGGGACCATGTCTTTATAAAACCGATATGAAAAATTATAAATCTTGAATGGTTTTCGCATCATCAGTTGAAGCTCAGGCAACTAGGACAAAACAACTCAAGGTTTCAGTGGACTAGAAAAAAAGCCTAGATGAAAGGCGACCTGAAAATTGGGACCAAGAATTCCATTTATCCCTTAACCATGTATAAGCAAATGAACTGATTGAATACTGTTCCCTACTATATATAAATATCCTCCCTAATAAATTCAAACCCATGTATATGGGAATGGCCTGTAGGTTAGAGAGTATTTCACTTCCGATAAATGTATGACAGAAATGAATAGTTGAGATGATTTGTAAAGCATCTTAGATCAACAGGATGAGGTTGGAGGTTATGATTATGCTTGCATTGACATGCCTTTTCATTTTCAAAATAATCATGAATCCAACCATTGGACTATGCATCGTAACTGATAATTTTCTAAAGTATCTTATTACTTTGCAATTTGTGTTCTTATGCACATTTTTGCTGTTTTCTTCAATGTGGAGATTCTTTATAAGATCTACTCAATTAATATCACACTGATGTTATCTAGTAGACTTTTTAGATTGTGTATGTTTTGTTCATAGGACTGGAGTTGCCCTGAAGTAGGAAATGTTATGCGGAGAAATTCTGTACCAGATTGGCCATTGCTTGCAACTTACCTGATAAGTGAAGCAAGTCTCTTGAACTCTTCAAGATGGTGCAGTTATATATCAGCCTTGCCTAGACAGCCTTACTCGCTTTTGTATTGGTATGTTTAGAGCTTCAATTGCCTGTATGTGAGGTAGTGTGGCCAGAAGAACTGCAACCTTTCTTGCTCCCATGGTTTTTTGGGTATGCTCTCAGATTTCTTCTCTACAGCATTTATATGTCATTGCAGGACACGCTCCGAACTAGACACATATTTGGTAGCTTCACAGATCAGGGGAAGAGCAATTGAAAGGATTACTGATGTTACGGGAACGTATGCATTTTCTTTCTCTTCTTTCTATTACTATTACTTGGTTATTTTTGCGTGTATTATCGTTTTCTTTGTTCCAAAACTGCAGGTACAACGATTTAAGAGTCAGGATATTTTCTAAATATCCACAGTTATTTCCTGAGGAGGTACCTAAAAATGAAACTCTTTCTCTTCATGCTAACAGAATCATGGAACAGTTTTATCGACATTTGCTTAAATCATAGATATAATAATATAGGAAACATTTCCATCCAAATTCAAAAAGAAATCTAAACCAATTTGAGTTGCCTCCAAGGCTGTAGGATTGTCCATTTTCCAAGCATATAAAATACTACATCTTTGTAAATCATTCTTTCCCTCTTAAGCCTTACTGTTCTCTTCTGATTGTCATCTCATGTTTGCTTCCTCATCAGATTGATTGTATCTGATAATGGAAATGGAATGTCTTGTTTCAGGTATTCAACATGAACACATTTGTGTGGTCCTTTGGCATTCTCTTCTCACGTTTAGTGAGTGAAACAATTTGCTGAGTCCATTGTGCTTTGCTATGTAAAACTACCTGCTTAATTATGTCGTAATATCTATGTAAAATGATATTATATATATATATTTCAAGTGGATTTTCTAGTTCACTACGATCTACTTTTAGATCGATTTCTGATTGATGAAATTTTGACATCACAGGTTCGTTTGCCATCAATGGATGGAAAAGTTGCATTAGTTCCTTGGGCAGACATGCTTAATCATAGCTCTGAGGTATCTTACTCCATAATATGTGATTTTTGTTTCTTTGGTACATTCAGTTCAACTCTGCCCTTATTACATAGTCTGCCACTTCAAGTTATTTCTATATGTTATTCATTATTTGGTGTGAATAATATCTGTTGTCCTGCATGAAACCCTCACTTTGATTGATGTTGATTTGTACTAGGAAATTATTTGAGAAAGACAGGCATATCTTTTTTAACATGTATGCATATAAGAAAGTGGATCCATGAATTAATCCACTTGACAGTCTTCACCGTCTTTCAGGAACCTTGTCCTGTAACGTACTCAAAAAATCTATGATATGTGTATCCTGAACAGAAGTTTAAACAAATTTACCTTTTTGTGTGGATTAGACATTTCATCAGAGATATCTGTGCATGAATTTTTCCAGGTGGAGACATTCTTGGACTATGATAAATCATCACAGGGAATAGTTTTCATGACTGACAGGTCATATCAACCAGGTGAGCAGGTAAACAAGTTCTCTAGTTTACTTATCATATAGCTTTTATTTATTTAGTATTGGATGTAGTTGATAGAGTTTCATGATACCCTTGAAAGAAGCTAATAGGTAGAAACATGCTAGAACTTTATCAAAGTTGGTTTATCTTGTGGCAGTTTCTAGACTAGATGTGTTGGCTAGATTTATAGAATTTTAATTTGCAATCCATAATTTTCTTGTAGAAAATATTAAAAGATCAAGTTTGTCACATTTTTCCATTACGTATAAGTTTTTTAGAATTTGTAAAATTTGTCTTTACAGCCTACTGGTAAAAGGTCTAGGAAGCTTAATTATCTTGCACCATGCTATGACATTAGAAAGTAACATATAAAAATAGTAACCAGGTAAACTTTCCAATGCCACCAAAACAAACAGCAATCCAGTTAGATGGTGGATGACTATATGGAGAACTGTCCTTTCTTTCTAATATTGTTTTTCTTCTTTTGTTCCCTCTAGAATCATTCTGGGAATGCTAGTCTATATGTTTAGCTATCTTAATTTGTAAGAACCATAAACCAAGTTTAGAATAATGTCCTTCTGCACATATTTAACTAAATAATATAAATATCAATTTTCAGGAAAAAGAAAAAGAACCTAAGACTTTTTCAGATTTGTCCAATAACTTCATTGATAAAGATGAGTAATTGTTCTCAAGTTCTCAAAGGTAAATCTTCATGTGAAAGAACTGTAAAGCATCAAGTAGGCTTTATATGTTGTGTAGCAACTTGTTGGTTTTACATATATTGTGGTGTCAGCATTTTGTGGTTCTAACTCAAATATTCAAATTTCTGAAGATCAATTTGCATTTTTTTAACACCATATGTACGATCTGTCTTGCTAGGTCTTGTGCATAACCACAACTTGAAAAACTCCACTTAAAATTCTTCACTGTACTGCCAACCTAAATGCTACTATTCCTCCCTCAACAAGTCACCAGTGTAAGAAAACTGGGTCATTACTGTATAGGGGAAACATAGGGACCTAATGAGCACCAAACTATAATACAATTAATATGGAAGATTGGGGATTACTTGTCGTCGAGACTTATCCTGCACCATATCCCCTTGATCTGGCTATCATGTTTTTTAAGTTTTGGATAAAAAGGGTAGCTAAAATCCACTCGCTTAGAGAAACAAAACAAAGGACGTTGATGCAGTTATACAAGACATATCCTCCACCATATCCACTTGATTTGGCTATCATGACTTTTTCTTTTCTAGATAAAAGGGGTGGTTAAGATCCACCCGCTTTATAATGAAGAGAATAAAACAAAGGAGGTTAATGCAAGATCAACCAAAGAAACAGTGCAATCTGAAACAAAATCATAATTACAAGCTTTGACCCTTGCAAAAACAAAACTCTTGTTTTACTTAGCTTGCACTAGTATCTCCCAAGAGAGAACAAATTCCATATCACGTGTATTAGTTGCATCACTTATCTGGATTGTTGGATATTTTCAAAATAAAGAAATGATGTTTTATTTTAAAACATAACCTGCCAACTGTTGTTGTGGTTGGTTGGCTGGCCCCTTTTCCAAACAGGCGTTTGTTCGAGTCTCTTTTCAAACGGCATCTAGCGTATTTGAGAAGGAAAGTGTCCGTTGGGATGTGTCCGATGGAGGGACGCATGCTTCTGGAGAAAATGTGTATTCCCAAAAGAAAGCATCTATCCTAACAGACATGGACTACTCTATTAATAGCTAATTAAATCCCTGTATCAGAACACAACAACACACCATAATACACCATTATTATCAGATCAATTTGATTATGTAGACATTGGTGGATGCTCATTTGTTTGCCTTGTTAGTGCAAAATGTGATCAAACATTGTGCTTCATTGTATCCTAAAGGCTTAAAGCACATTCCCCTTGCAAACCTGATTGGTAAAGGGAAAGCCTTAAGGAAAGTGGCAATGCTACATGCCTTGAAGCCATCCTCTTTTTCAAGCTTTCCATTTTTCTTCCCCCTTTGCTCCAACATGCATTAATTACTAAGTGGAAGCCAGCAAGTTGGTCCTAGATTTTCTAATCCATCTAACTATCATTTTTTTCACTCCAATCTTTTTTTTTTTTATTTTGCTCCTTCAAAATTTTGATATCCAAAATCCTGTTATCAAATCCGTATGGAAGTTCTTGAACAAAATTTTATATGAACTCAACCAAAACTCTATATATGAAACAAATTTTTAGGGTTGGACATCCACTTGAATTTGACTCCACATTTTGAACTATTCTCAGATTGTCCCTTTATACATGCTTCTAAGTCTATGCTCAAAGGGGCACCCACAATTCTCTACCTTCTCCCTATCTAGCTCCTGCAGAATGCTAGCCACCTCACAATACCCAGCAATCTAGTGGAAAGCGGGGTGGCCGGAGGAGCTAGGGTTTTAATAGAAGAGGGAGAGGAGGGTGCTCTGTAAGATTCAAAATCAATGGTGGAGATGAGGCTCTATGGAAGCAGATGAAGGGATCAATGGTGGCATTGTATCCACCTAGAAGAGTCCATCATGATCCATGAAAATCTTCTAAATGCCAGCCAACTGATCTTGATCGAGTGATAGCGGATAGACCCAAGAAAAAGTGGTCTCTTCCTCTAGTAACTATTTTGGATCGGCATGTTTGTTTTTTGGTGGATCGCATGTGGATAAACACAAATTTTTTATTCCAAAGTAAATCCACATAGAAATCCACATAGTAATCTTACGCTGATGGCCTAATAGGCTATTCACACTTAGGATACTTTTGGTTAAGTGGCCACATGGATGCTCAAGATCCAATCCATCTATTCACCCACATGAGCCCGAGAAGTCAGATGGAGTTGGGGAACCCCAATGCCTTATTATGATGATAGCCTAACATGCAGTGGGCTTGAGCTGGCTTCATCCCAGGTCTGGTTGTATGGGCTCTTGGGCCATAGTAGGCAACTATTAGGAAGCCAAATGCAAGATAATCCAGTCTCAGCTTGCCATGTCCTAACCCGATGGCCTGAGCCCAGTACGTGATAGACGACCATACATCCATAGGGTTTAACCCCATGGGACATGCGAGGCCTGCCTTTTGATTTATACATATCACATCAGTCCAAACTCATACAGTGGTAGAAATAAATAATCTAATATAATTATTTAAAAGAATTAGTCCACAATCACTTAATAAGAATAAGTCTAATATATGTATCCAAAAAAAAAATAATCAAATGTTTTCTAGATCCTAAACTTTTCAGTGCTCGATCCCAAGCCCCATCTACTCTTCTCCATCCGAAAAAAATAGAAGAGAGAGAGATTGAGCTTTACAGGCTCAGTAAGTTACCAAAATTTCTAGTTGGATCAAGTATATTACACAAGAAATATAAATATTAGTTTGCATGATTTTTCATAAAAGCATGCCAATGAATGAAATATATCATATCTATCAACATAGAATTCAAGATATATAATGCATTTGGCCAAAATAAATTTCCAAAACAAACATGGATGGATCATCTATTCTCACTCCCCTAGTCCTCATGGCAATCCTCGAAAGAGACTAAATCTTGACTACAACATGCCGTCCATTGATCATGCACCAATGATTGTCCCATTGGAGGCCCAGATGAAAACTAGCTTTGAAATCATATGGAAAACATGCTTCTATCACCACGTGCCAGCAATCAGTCCGACTGGTTAGGGCTGAAAGAAAACTAGCTCCTGACTGCACCACATTATCAGTTGGCATGCGCTAGTGCTTGCACTACTAGAGACTCAAAAGGAGACTAGATCCTGAGCCAGTGTGATCATAGTCGGACTACATACTAGTAAAATCAACACTTAACATATATGATAGCGACATATTTATCGATATAATAAAATATAATTCATGCCCAAGTAAAATATATCATACTTGATCCAATATTTTACAAATTATTTTCATGGAGCATGCATATGATCCTTAACTTAAACATAACATAATAGCAAAAGATTAATTTCCAAATAATATAGATCAAACCACATGCATGATAAAACACTAGGGGTAGAGGTAACTTGCATGTTTTGCTCTAAAATCTCTCGAAATTCACTAATTAGAAAAATCTTCCAAAAACCTAAAATAATTAAGTATCTTATTAGACTTCAATAAAATATTATATAATTTGAAATATCTTGTGGTAAGGTCCAGTCTACCTCTAAACCACCAAATCTAGCTAACATCCAGGGGTCTTGACTACCTCTTGGATCTAACAATTAATTATAGCCTGACACTAACACAGGTATTTCACAATGAGATGGAGTTCATGGTTACTTGAATATAGAGGACTCGGTCTTGATCATGCCTCCTTGCTCTCCGGATCCGAGTTTCCTCCTGATTAGATTAAAGTTTTCGAGTCAGATCTAATTTATCAATGAAAGAAAAATTAGACTAATTAAAGGAGATTTGACTTAGTCTGCGTCAACCAACAAAGATAGAAAAGAGAGAGAGATTATAAAGGAGATTTGACTTAGTCTGGGTCAACCAACAAAGATAGAAAAGAGAGATAGATTCGGTCTAGGTTCAATCAGAGGTCTGTTGCTGACATGGGTTAAATCATGGTACCAGGTGAACAAGTAGGGAAGAGAAAATAACAAGTAGGGAGAGAAAAAAAAGAGAATTTATAGAAAATAATAAATGAAGAAAAATAAGAAGAAAAGAGAAAGAAGATAGAAGAAGAAGATGAAAATGGAAGGAGGATGAAAAGAGGGAAGAGAAGAGGCTAGGGGAAGGTGAAGATGGCTGGGTTGTGATGATGGTGGAAGGCTCAGTGGTGGCGGGCAGTGCTCTACGGGCGACAGTCAACAGTAGCTGGTGGCACTGCAGGCCAGCAGAAATGGGTTGAACATGAAGAAGAAACGGTCATGCAAAGAAAAAAAATAGAGAAGGGAAGAGAAGAGGGGCAGCACCCCTAGCTGCCTTGATGGTAGCTCCCTTATCGACCAGGATCGAGAGAGAGAGAGGTATAGCTCACTAACAAGTGACGAAGGTGACGATTCTTGGCCAACGGCAGTGGATTCCGGTGGGAAGAAGACAATGTCTCGGAACAGCAAAATAGGTTTTTGCAAGGAAAAATAGGGTTTTGGGGCGTGGAGCTTGGTTGTGGCGGCATGGAGGTCACCGGAGATGAGGAAGAAGGATAAGGGGGGAGGATTTAAGCTCGGTGGTGGATCGTCTGAAGGGGGTGAAGGGGATTTAGGGAAGGGTTTTCGACGAGATAGGCTCGGCTCAGTGAATGGATAAGGCCGATTGTTTGTCAGTTGGCAGCGGTCCCAACAACCGGTGGCCGTTCCTCACCGGCCTGCATGGAGTCCTCACTGGCCATGCCTTGCATCCATATTCCCACGGCGGGAGCTCTGGCAGGGGATCGCGATTTCCTTGTTTCAATTCCTTTTTTTTTTTTTTTGAATTTGACTTGAAGTCGGCTTGGTCTGCCAACTCCAACTTGAGACAGACCCCAATTTGGGCCGATTCTCACACACTCACACAGCCCAAATCCATTTGCTAGTTCCCATTGTTCCATTGCCCACATCCATCATACCACAAGTCTAGAATCATAACATTATACTATTATTTTAGGATATGTAAGGAATTAAATAAATATTGACATATTTACTAAGAGGAAAAGAAGAAATCAGATCATAGCACATATTTTAGGCATTCACAAAATACAACGATAATCTGCTACTAATAAATGAATATATGATAATGTCATGATGATTTATTACAATATATTGCTTTATGAACGAAAGAAATATGTCTCACGCTGTTATTTTACAAGTTACAACCTTTTAAAGTAAAAAGAACTGTGGAAGGACACTGAATATAATTTCAGGCTTAAGAAGTTGAAGGTGATGATTTCCTTGCTCAGCATGGCATCCCGTAGCTCTCAAACCATAATACAAGTAAAACTTGATAAAGAGGCACCTGAATTTAATGAAAAAGTATTTAGTTATAATAGTGAACATCAAAATTAGAGTTGGTGCAGTTTTCTCTTCCATGAAATCCTTCCATGAAACATATAAAGACTTCTCTGAACAAAGTTCAGACAAGAACAAACATCTGTTAATTTCTGGACCGACTTTTGAAATTAAATTATGATCATACACGAATTTGTCTCCTGTGCTAAAACAGACTGCTCTTTGTTTCGTGAACAAACTCTACTTCTTGCTATTATCAAGTTTAATCTAACCAAGTGACTGTTGACCTATTTTCCATGATGTATATTTTGAAGTTTATCTATGTGCCACAATAGGGAGTATGCAACAACCCAGGACCTCATCCAAAATGGCTAGCCGGAAGGTATTATTTGGGTTCCTTGATCCTGTATAAGTACCCAAGATCTACTCAGCGAATAACCGATGTGGGACTAAACATACGCCCGCACGGGTTCTCACATACTTCCCCAGTTCAAGCCCTGACGTCCTCGTCAGGCTAAGGGTTCAAATCTATTCAAATCTAATCACAAACACCACGATTGGCCCATGGTCAGCCCCAATGGATCCGTGCTGCAGTGTCCTTTAGTCCACATAGGTTATGGGCCGGGTCCGCTCTGATACATTTGTAACAACTCGGGACCCACATCGGTTATTCGCTTGGTAGATCTTGGGCACTTATACAGGATCAAGGAACCTAAACAATACCTTCCGACTAGCTATTTTGGGTGAGGTCCTGGGTTGTTACAAATGGTATCAGAGCGGACCCGGCCCATAACTTATGTGGACTAGGGGACACTGCAGCATGGATCCATTGGGGTTGACCACGGACCGATTGTGGTGTTTGTGATTAGATTTGAATGGATTTGAACCCTTAGCCTGATGAGGACGTCAGGGCTTGAACGGGAGGAGTATGCGAGGATCCGTGCGTGCGTGTTTATAGTCCCACATCGGTTCTTCGCTGGGTAGATCTTGGGTACTTATACAAGATCAAGGAACCCAAACAATACCTTCCGGCTAGCCATTTTGGATGAGGTCCTGGGTTGTTACAGAGTACAACTTGACAGAACATCTCCATCTCTTTATTTTTGTGAAATGAAGGTACAAAAAGGAGCATGATTTAGGCTGTCGTATAAAAAACTCTGTATTTTGCAATTTGCTTTATGGTTTATTAATAACATGAGAAAGACCTTGTTTTAAATTTCTTCATGTAGAATCTTGTTCTTTTAATTTAAAATTGTTTAGTCCTGATGATAATCTTTGACATTCATAATAGCTTATATCTTGAATGGATAACTCATTATAAGGTATACTCTCTCTCTCTGCTATGATGCTTAAATATTTCAACAGGTATTTATATCTTATGGCAAGAAATCCAATGGAGAGCTTTTGCTCTCATATGGTTTTGTTCCGAAAGAGGGTGCAAATCCAAATGACTCAGTTGAGTTGTCATTGTCTCTTAACAAATCTGACAAATGCTACAAGGAGAAACTGGAAGCCTTGCAGAAGTATGGTTTGTCAATGTGAGTACTGTATACCCATCAATGAGTACAGTTGGAACCTGAGTATATAAGGAAAAAAAAAGAAAGAATATAAAATAAGTTGAATATATTTAAGCAAACTCGTATTCAACTTTAATGAAATAAGAAACTATGTGAAATAAATGACTCTTCATGCTTAGAACCATTTTTCACATTTTGCTATCTGAAAGAGCTCTATTTTGTTGGTCATTGTACTTGTTAAGCCAAACTGTTTGGAAATCATTAATGACCATTTCTGCACCATAACCGGAATATCTTATACTAAACTACTTTGCAGAGCAAAGTGAGCGAGATAAATTGAAATTTCCTGAAACTGGAAATGTTCATCTTCATAATGAGGTTGCAATTTCAATTTATGTTGAGTTACATGTAGTTGCCAGTGTTGCTTGTCATTAGCATGATCATATCCTGAAACTTACTCATCCTTTTAAATGTATGTTTTGTTTGAAATATGTTATTTGTGAATGATAGTTTACTGGAACAAAATGCTGACAATTAAAGATCACTAATTGTCTATATTATTTTAAAAAGCATATTTACTTTGTTCATGATATTATTTTGTAGGAAATATTCAAGTTTATGTCTATGGTCATGATTCTTTTTTGAGCAGGCCTCAGAGATTCCCTTTGCAGATCACTGGCTGGCCACTGGAGATGACGGCATATGCTTACCTTGTGGTTTGCCCACCAAATATGAGTCAACAATTTGAAGAGGTTTGACAAATTTATATTATAATAGAAATATGTGAATAACTTCTTGAATGTCTCTATAATTATTCTTATTGCTTGTAAGATCCAATAATTGCAATAATATGATTGTCAGTTAGGTTGGAGTTGACTGCTCTTCTTTGATCTGTTTTTCTTTTTTTGCCAACCTTTAAATTCAGAAATATAAGATTATTAGGGAACAAGGTTGGCAGAACTGTCCCAAACCGTCTGGTTCGGGACGTCCCGAGCTGTACCAATGGCTTATCAGGACGGTTCCAGCAAAGAATCTGAAACGCCGCCCTGGAGGAGGAGAAGAGAAGAAAAGAGAGAGCTAGCGGGAGAGGGAGGGAGAGAGAGGGAGGCCGGCGGAGGGTGGCAGAGGCCAGCATTGGTGCAGGTGGCGGAGGCCGTGGCCGAACCCCTATTTCATTCGAGTAGAGGAGGGAGGGAGGCCAATGGAGGGTGGCAGAGAACGTCTGCACCAGCGCTGGCCCGATTCGCCGACTTCACTTAAAAATTGCAATTTTTTTTACAATCGGACCCCTGCTTCGAATGAAAAAGGAGTTTAGCCGTGGCCTCCACCGCCCGCATGCCGACCTCCCTCCCTCTCCCTCTCCCTCCCTCCCTGGCTCATTCTCTCTCTTTTTCTCTCTCCCTCGGCTTTCTGTGTTGGTACAGGCCTGACACGGCATGGTGCGGGTCCGTTCGACTCGTGGCGCCGGGCAACCGGTACGGTGTCCGGTACCGGCACAGCAAACCCTGGCAGGAAAGAACCTGAATTTAGAAAAAAATCAGTATAGTTTCATCTTCTATGTGAACGATGTCCGGTTTCATAGTTTTATGCTAGATGGTGGAGTTTACATATAGCCACTCACAGAAATAGTCCTATGCACTAATTGATTTCTTTTGACACTCATCTATTCATTAGAAACTTGTTTCTGTTTTCTGGTAGAAGTTCTAAACTCGAGGACATCCAATATAATAGACAAGTTAGTAGCCATATTGTGTTTGAAGTTACTCCTATTGTATGTGGTGACAAAAATTCTGAGAGATCATGCAAGGTGGAGAGAAATGAATTAGTCTTCAACAAGTATAAATCTAGACCTCTGGACAATATTTGATGCTCTTGAGTACTATGTTTTTATTTATTAATTATTAATTATTATTTTTAATAAAGGTTCCAACTGAGAATATAAAGTACATGAATAAAACCTGGATATCAGATCCTGTATTGTGCTTATTCTTTATAGGTAGCAAGAGCAATATGCTTAAAACTTGGTCAACAACCTTGTTTTCCAAGGATTGGACTGGTTTATGACAATCCTGATGTTTTTGAAAAGACAATTTTCTTTGAAAGGCAGATTTTGATACATTTGTCAAATTTTAACAGCCTACATCTGATGGTAAAATTTACTGGAAAATGTTAAGGAATATGGGCTCTTATCAGTAATTCTATCACATCCTTCATTGGCAAAAAATGATTGTGAATATCTACTGGTCTTGCATTTTTTTCTCATATATGATCATATTGCAGTTTTCACTGCCTTGTTTTCCACCTTTGATAAATTTGAAGTAATATGCTTAGTTGAGAATTATCCTGCCACTCATGAATTAACAGATGGCTGCTGCTGCATCTAATAAAAGTAAATCTAAGACCGGAATCAACTACCCTGAATTGGAGGAGCAAACTCTTCAGTTCCTATTGGAATGCTGTGAATCTAGTATAGCAAAGTACACCAAATTCTTAGAGGTAGTGAGCTCATCCCATGACTCCCATCTGTTCTATAATTTCTAGTAGCATTTGATAACTGAGAGTATAAGTTCTCCGTACTGGTCTTCTAATTCTTGAACCGAAGCTTATTTTTCCACTTCCTTCATTTAGAGATTTCTCTCAAGATAATTTTACATGCCTTTTTACATTAATATCAATCACTTTATTTCATTTGCACTACATCTTCGGTTAAGGTTTTCTAGACTCATGGATAGGGTAGATAGGGTTGCCACTGAAGCTTGTGCCTTTTACTTAATGAACTGATCCTTCCAGTCAGTTTCTTGGTTCTTGAAAGGCTTGACCATAAGATGTTTTATGAACTTCCAGGGTGGTGGTGCCCCTGATTCAGTTCCAACAAATGCAAAGCAAGCCAATCGAAAATTGCTATTGAAAAAGCTAGCAACAGAGCTTTGCACCAGTGAGCGGAGGATCCTATATCGTACACAATATGTAAGCTGCAATAGCTACCGAACTCTACCTTAAATGTGATTCTTATTCTCCAATACAGATGTAATCTGCCAATTTACAGCCACTATTATGAAGTTGTTTTCCACAGGATAGCGAACCTTCTATAAATTATGCTTCAATATACTGTATCCATATACTCTTTCAAATGAGCTGGATGTAGTCACCCTGATTGATTAATACAATGGACATGATATATCACCAAATTAGTATAATAGTAACTTCTGTTGCTTTTGTAGGTATTGCGAAGGAGGTTAAGGGATATGAGGAGTGGTGAATTACGAGCATTAACTCTATTTAATGGATTCAGAAAGCTTTTCAAATAGGGGAATGTGAGGTACCATGTTGTTCTGTAGCCAAAACATGCATGCTTCACCTTATTTTATTTCACATGCAACAAGTGGTATTCCTCTCTAGTTGACTGGTCTTTCCTATATTCTACATTCATCAAATGCTGAACTGATGCAGGTTGATAGCGGACAATACTGCGGTTGAGAAAATTGTTTGTCGTGGAGTATATCAACAACCAGCTCGTGATCTTTATTCCATTGTCATCCACATGGAAACTCCTGAAATTTCATGAGGAATTAAATTGCAACGAGATACTGGTATCATAATATCTGGTGCCAAGTCACCTCTACTGACATTTAGTTAGACCATGTTATTAAGATATAAGTCATTTTGTAACCTGATAGCCCAATGGACTGCCTTCCACAATCACCATTCCCTTCTTCCGTGTAGTCCACATGAGATCTCTCAGATATGTCTATAGCTATTGGTCGCTCCAATGGAACTTGGGATTGTTGCAATTTGTGATGTAAAACTTAGTTTTCATGAGTTTCAAGGATGTGACAAGTGTGGTGGGAAAAAAATATTTATATATTATATCTAAAATGGAGATAGCTTATGTGGAGTTCTTCATTCGCTACGTGGACGCTAGTGTTAGTGATGCCTATAGTGTTGTTCTTCGGTCATTATTAAAGTTCATTGCTTAATATGCAATATATATTAATGATATTGGTATTAACATACTCAGTCATCATTAAAGTTCATTGCTTAATATATAATAGAAATTTGGTTATTGAAGTATTCTATTTATTGGAAAAATTGTATCTTGTACATCACATGGGTCCGATATTAATAATGTCGGTGTCATGGTGTTTTTACTCTGTTATAATTAAAGTTCATTATTTAATGTGCAATAAACATTTTATTATTGAAGTTTTTTTATTTATTATAATTTGTTATATTCTTATATTGCATTTCTAAAATAATTGTAAAAAGGAGAAATATCATACATGCATCGCAGTAGTTACAAACTAGTTGTTAAGAAAACTAACCTTTCTCTCGTACAAAATATATTTAAAGGAGATTGTACATGGAAAAAAGTTAGTTTTTCTATAGTTGCAACTGCCGGAGAAATCAAGCTCCTGTGAAATTTTGCATTATATAGTAGAGCTTATAGTGTCAAGAACTTGTGACATATGGATAGATATGTTTTGTTCATATTATTGGACCAACTTTGGTTTGCCATGACCAGGGCTAGACTTGATTTTCCTTATTTTGAGTCAAATATTTGAACACAAATTTGACTAACTAGTTATAGCTATTGAATACAGACAAGCCTCTGGCTTTGGTATGATTAACCTATGTCCTTTTCAATGGGAGAGCCAAAAAGAAATTTTTTCTATGGCAATTTATTTTTGATTTATACCTAAGCAAAGACAAATTTTGGAACGCCTAAATATAATCTTTTTGCTTTTCCTCACGTTTAGGACTCTTATGGAATGTCAATATATAGTGTTTTTCTTTCTTATAGGATGTCTTCTCCCTAAGATTAGGATTATTTGTAATTGCTTAAAAAGCATTTCAAACGTGCCTATATAAAAGTATGCCCTATGTTTGTTTTTAGAGAGAGTTTAATTCAAGTTTGAGTGAATTAAGGAATTAAGCCTTTGGCTTGTTTTTCTTTTTTTTGGGTGTTCTATATCTCTAGGCTTTTCTTTGGGTGGTGAGCATGTTCTTGCTTTGTATCTCCGAGAGATTATCTGTGAGTGATGATCACTAGAACTCTGTATCCCTAGGATGGATTTTTTTGGCTGGTGATTTTTCTTTTTTTATTAAACTTTGTATCCCTTGGGTGGATTTCTTTGGGTGATGAGTTTTTATCCATCAATTGTTCTAGTTCTTGGGAATTTTGGGTTTACCACTATTTTCAAATTCTTGGTTGGTGTTGGAGTATTTGTTATTGTCTTTTTCCTCTATTTTTCGGCATCAAATTTGGTATCAGAGCATCCCAGGTTGTCATGGCTACTCGAGGGCGTGGTCGAAGAGGGCAAGAAGTTGAAGGACCAAATCACGAGCGGGAACTTCGTGATGATGCGAATGAAGAATTGCGAAGAGAAGTGCAGCGGCTTCAACAAAATTTGGCATGTCTTCAAACTTTGAGACATAATATCCCAAATCATGAATCAGAGAAAGAAGAATCATATGATGAGGAAGAAGAGACCAATCCTTTTTATCGTGATCATAGCCCAACATCGAATCGTTCTCGAAAGAGTCACAAGTTTCAACGAGAGTTCGACATCAAAGTTGATTTTCCTAATTTTGAAGGAAGGGTGCATCTTGATGAGTTCATTGATTGGTTGCATACGGTGGAGTGCGTTTTTGAATACAAAGATGTACCAGAAGATCGTAAGGTGAAAATTATAGCCATCAAATTGAAGAAGCACGCCTCTATCTGATGGGAGCATTTTAAGAAGCAGAGGGCACATGAAGGAAAAAGGCGAATTGTGACATGGGAAAAGATGAAAAAGGTGCCGAGATAGAAATTTCTTCCAGATAATTACAAATAAGATGTTTTTCTCAAATTTCATAATTTTAAGTAAAAAGAATTATCTGTAGAAGATTATACTGCCGAGTTTGAGTATCTAATGTTGCGGTGTGATATTGAGGAGCCCGAGGAGCAAACCATAGCTCGTTATCTTGGCGGATTACATGGTGAAATTTGTGACGTGATACAATTGCATCCTTATTGGATTTCTAATGGTGTGTGCAAGGTTACAGCTAAGGTGGAGAAGCAATGGAAGGAGCATCGTAGGGGAGTTTTTTGCTCTACAAGTCGTGACACTCCATTTAATCGGGAGAGTGTCAGACCTTCCAAGGTTAGTTCCACCAAGGCGTCCTAGTCAAAAATCTCTTCTAAAGCAGAAAATCCAGTAGTTGGTTCTAGTTGATGCTTCAAATGCCAAGTTATAGGCCATATTGCATCTGATTGTCCTAACTACAAAATTATTTCTCTTGTGGAGGGAGACAAAGGTGAAGCCGAAGATTTGGATGAACCAACATATGATGAGGAGATAGAAGAAGATGAAGTGCTTTATGCTGATCAAAGACTATCTCTGGTGGGTTTGTAGGAGCTTGAGCGCAGTATATGTAGAAGATGACGAGTGATAGCACTTCTCATGGCAAAGTCTGTGTGTGATCATTGACGGGGGGAGCTGTAAGAATGTCGTGGCAGCAACAATGGTGGAAAAATTGAAGCTCAAAATGAAAAATCATCCTCAACCATACAAGCTTTCTTGGCTTCGCAAGGATAATGAGGTAAAGGTTCACAAGTGTTGCCTTATTCAATTTTCTATGAGCAGAAATATTCCAATAAGTTGCTTTGTGATGATATATCTATGGATGCTTGTCACTTATTACTTGGTCGTTCATGGCATGATGCATGATGGGTTCAAAAATCCATATTTCTTTGTGAAGGATGGGATGAAGATTATGTTAGGGCCTACTAAGATAGAGAGCAGTCCCAAGCCTTCTAAAGAGGAGGGAAGTAACCTTTTATCCAAAAGTGAAGTTGAAAAGGCCATAGTGGAATCTCGTAGAACCTATGCCCTTATTGTTCTAGAGGAGAATGAGGAGAAGCGTGAGTTGCCTCCTATCATGAATACTTTGCTTCATGAATTTTTTGACATTGTTCTCGATGAAATTCTATCTGGACTACTACTTATGAGAGATATACAACATTGCATTGACTTCATACCCGGTGCTAGACTCCCAAACAAGGCAGCATATAGGATGAATCTTAGGTAGCAAGAAGAGTTACAAAGGCAAGTAGACAAGTTGATTGCTAAGGGGTTAGTGAGGGAAAGCATGAGGCCAAGATCACAATTAAATATCAGTTTCTAATTCCATGTCTTGATGACCTACTTGATCTATTACATGGTGCTTCTATATTTTTGAAGATTGATCTTAGAAGCGGTTATCATTGGATCCGAATGAGGCCAGGAGACGAGTGAAAGACTGCATTCAAGATAAGGAATGGATTGTATGAGTGGATGGTTATACCATTCGGATTGTCGAATGCTCCGAGTACTTTCATACACTTATGAATCATGTATTTAAACCTTTTATTGGTTTATTTGTTGTAGTTTACTTTGACAATATTTTCGTGTACAACAAGTACATTGATCAACATTTGATGTATCTTCGTTGAGTTTTTGAGAAGCTTCGGAAACAAAAGTTGTATGCGAATTTGAAGAAGTGTCACTTTTGCACTACTAGCCTCATCTTCTTAGGCTTTGTGGTCTCAAGTTATAGAATCAAGATGGATCTAAGCAAGGTGGAGGCGATCACAAGCTGGCCTGCTCCGAAGTTTGTTCATGATATCCGAAGTTTTCATAGGTTAGCTTCATTTATCATCGATTTATGAAAAATTTCAGTACTATTATTTCTCCTATCACTGATTGCTTGAAATGGGGAGTCTTTAAGTGGACTGAAGAAGCTCAGAAGAGTTTTGAGTTTTCGAAGAGGAAGGTAACTGAAGCTTCTATATTAACATTGCCGAATTTCGAAAGCATATTTGAAGTAGATTGTGATGCTTTTAATGTGGGCATTGGTGCCGTTCTTAGTCAAGAAGGTAAGCTTATTGCCTATTTTAGTGAGAAGTTGATTGAGTCTCGGAGGTGATATTCTAATGATAACAATGATAGATATTATCGTGCGAGCCTTGGATCACTAGAGCCATTATATATTTTGTCCAAAAAATTTGTTTTCTTTTCTAATCATGAAGCACTGAAGTACATCAATAGGCAACACAAATTGAACCGACGACATGATCAGTGGGTAGAATTTTTGCAGACCTATTCATTCACCATTAAGCATAAGTCCGAACTTCAGAATAAGGTGGCTGATACCCTAAGTTTCTATGACAATTTATTTTCGGTTTATGCCTAAGCAAAGGCAAATTTTGGAACGCCTAAATATGGTATTTTTTCTTTTCCTTCATGTTTAAAACTCTTATGGAATGCCAATATATGGTGTTTTTGTTTCTTATAGGATGTCTTCTCCCTAAGTTTAGGATTATTTGTAATTGCTTAAAAGGCATTCCAAACGTGCCTATATAAAGGCATGCCCTATGTTTTGTTTTAAGAGAGAATTTAATTCGAGTTTGAGTGAATTAAGGAATTAAGCAATTATTTGTTTTGGTTTGTTTTTCTTCTTTTGGGTGTTCTGTATCTCTAGGCTTTTCTTTGGATGGTGAGCATGTTCTTGCTCTGTATCTCAGGGAGATTATCTGTGAATGTTGATCACTAGAACTTTGTATCCCTAGGGTGGATTCTTTTAGGTGGTGAGTTTTTTTTCCTATCAAACTCTGTATCCCTTGGGTGGTGAGTTTTTATCTATCAATTGTTCTAGTTCTTGGGGATTTTGGATTTACTATTATTCTCAAATTTCTGATTGGTATTGGAGTGTTCGTTATTGTATTTCCCCTTTATATTTCCGGCATCACTTACAAATAACTTTTTATCGTAATTATGATTCAGCTATCGTTGCAAGTACCAGGCTACCAGCTTCCAAGCTTTCTACTGTCATCTGAATCCGGACGCATGGATATGAAATGCAGAACTAAACAATATTGCATAACATTACTGATTTCCGTGTTCGGAATTGGATAAGATGCAATCAGATATCCATTTGGGTAAGGTATAATGTTTCATTCGAGACAGATTCATAAATAAATTCATCTATAGAGGCCGTAAGGAGTGACTGCAACATGCACGACCAATGCATAACCTTTCTTCAGAAAGAAGCCCTGTTTGCCAACTCATCTTGAAACACATCATTTTAAGTCGCTTATACAACAGACCTGCTGCAGTGCTCCACTAATCTTAGAATGAGTTTTAATTTGATCCTAAAGTGTGCATTCCTTGATGCTGCTGGAATTCGCAATGTGCTTTTTATTTTCTTTTCAATGTGTTAATGAAAATGCACTAAGAATCAGGTTTTCTTTTGACCTGGAATAAATAAAAAGAATAAAGGAAATAGGAGAAAAGAAATTAGAGTAGCGGAGGATATTAAAGGCTTAATACTTTTTTATCGATGGAAGTGTATCTGTATCTGTACTGGATGATACATCCGGTTTAGCAAAAAAAAATAAAAATAAAAGCTTAATACTTTTTTATCGATGGGAGTGTGCTTGATGCAAGAGACGATGGATTTGGATCAGTGTTCCATGAGTGCTGTATTTTTTCGGTTGAATCCATGAGAAATTGATGTAAACATGGACTAGCTGCTGGTCTCTCAAGGTTTGTTAACTTTTGCTCGTTACAGGTTGAATGATTGAACGAGGTTAGACGGGATAAGAAATTATTTTGGCAAAAGCCACCGAACATATCTCTATAAAACCAAATTACAAGATTGTTCTACTTCTTTTAAATGAAAGATAGCGTGTATTTTGTTCTAAAACATTAATTTATCAAAATTTTAAGTCTTTTATCATATTTTACATCCAACTTAGCAGCTGATACTTTAAGCATGCTTCTCTTTCACATGCTGGGATACTAATATGGATGAAAGATGCGATTATAATTATTAGAATATTGCATGTCTAATCCATGTGACCAACAAGAGAAGAGAGAATACAAAAGACAGATGAATAAGAGTTTGCATGGATGCCTATTTAGTTCTATATCAATCGTGTGCTCGAGAGATTTTAAGTATTTAAAAAATATTAAGGGCCTAATCAATAACTTCCTAGTTAGTTTTTTTTTTGGGCTAAAATAGATATTTTATATAGTACAAGTACGAATACACGTACCCAATAAAATTAAAAAAAACAAAAAATTACGGAGTTTTCGAGGCAACTCCTCCTCCCAGCCCACATGGTGCCTCATGAGTGACTGGCTATATAGACAGCCACCCAATCCACAGCTTCATTAACTTCTCTAAATACATGCTTGGTTTAGAAGATCCCATATCTCATCATCATCCAGATGTCTCGAACCAGAAGATGAATCACACCATTACCCCTAGGAACCTCCTAGATCCAACTGATCACTGTGGCCGAGTCATCCTCTAGTATGATCGAGCTGGATGAGTTAATCTAATTCATGATCCATGTAGATTAGAAAGAACTGCAACATAGATTTTTTATAGATTGACTACAAGTTTTAGCTGGTTATGTGATTATTGGTTAAATTTTCTAGTGGGCCTTTCAGTAACAAAGTTGTCCAAATTTAAAATTATGTTTTGTTATTGCTCAACAAATACGGTAGGCTGCCAAAATTTTTATTTTTATTTTTATTTTCGGACTATTTCTTGCTTTGTGCGTGTCACCCTTGTGCAGGCTAATCAAATATATGTATTGTTCCAATCTTATCCCATGTCCTCCAATTTTTTTCCGGATTGAGCAAAGATGTTGGCCTCCTTGGTTTCCGCTTGATTGCTGGGTATCCTCTAAGCCATCCGGACCCGACCCGTTAAGGGGGCCGCGTGCTGACGTCTAAATCCACATTTCGCACGTGCGGTGACCACCCAATGACCCACATCGCTCCAAAACCTTCTCCACCGGCACCTCGGGTCGCCGGAGGCTAGAACCGAGGGTGGATATAATTACCCTCGTTTCCGCCTCTCCTCCTCCTCTCTTCTTCTTGAGGTCGGGAAGGAATGGTGGGAATCGCTATCGGAACCTCTCCTAGAATCAGGGCTTCGGGTCCGTGCTTTTCCGCCCGGAAATCTAGGAGAATTCTCTCCTCGAGGATTTGGGTTGGGGGAATTCCGATGGATTTCGGACGGAAATCCACTCCCCTCCGCTGCACCAGAGCTGAAGAGGTCTGTAAGGTTCTCTGTAGCTATTCCGGTTTGGTTAGTTATTAATGATTTGAGTTTGATACCTGTTTTTTTTGCTTTTTAATATCTTGTGGTGGGAAATATGCATTAAATTATTTATTTTTTTCCCCAATTATCCTTTTAGGAATTTGGGATTGATGTGGTTGATTACCGTATTTCAGTTCTAAAGGGGTTCTAGATGAGTTTGATTGTTATAGTTTTACTTAAAAAAAGAAGCTTGGTGGAGCTCTTTCGTGATTGTTGTTATTAGTTTTATTTTGAAAAAAAATAAGAATCCATGTAGTAAATGGAGCATCTGGGTCGGGAAAATAGGGTCTTTCTTTTCTTGTTCTGTTTTTCTTCCAATTTCTGGCTCAGCAATTTTAGCTGTAGGTGATGTAAAGTAAGCATATGGATGAAGAAAATAATAATAAGATATTTCGAACTGGATTTCATTCTTAATTTTATTTTTAATTTACGTAAGTGGTGAAGAAGGTTAACAGCTTGTTCCTTGCATTTTTAAATCAGAAATAAAGATCGGCTGTAACTTTGCACCATGATTGGCAGGGTACAACGCATGAGAGGGAGCATATTTATGGTTATCGTGGATTTGTTTTTAGGATTAGAAATTTCTGAGCAGAATGGTTCGAGTTAGCTAGTTGTTGATTTATCTTGTTTTGATTTTTCCTCTTCTTATGAGAACTTTGCATAAGAATGTGGGGCAAATTTTATTTCCATTTTATTAATGCACGTGGAGATTGACATTGACCCGGGTTTTGTGTGGTGATTCTAATTTTAAGTTTTTGCATATTTTGTGCTAACTTGACAAAATCATTAAACCGGGACAAAAGGAAATAAGGAAAAAACATTGTGAACATGTAGCGTTGTTTTTTCAGGAGTCAACAGGTGCATGTATCTCTGTAGCCTCCACTGACGATGATACTGCAAACTCTATTAAAGTCAGAGAGTTGGAAAATGGGAACTTGCCAGATGATGGAGCAGCAAAACAGGGTATAAGAATTAGAAGACGCCCTCTAACTGGACCACCTACGCACATGGTGGGACCCTTTGAGTTCCGCTTGGAGAATGAGGGAAACACTCCACGCAACATTCTTGAGAAGATACTATGGGACAAGGACATAGAAGTTTCACAGGCAATTTCTGAACTATTAATAGTGATTTGATCTGAATATTATTCCATGAATGGAAGGGTAAATACTATTAAATTTTCTCACTTCCAGATGAAAGAGAGAAAACCTTTAAATGTGCTGAAGAAAGCTCTCACTGATGCTCCTCCTGTTAGAGATTTTGTTGGGGCTTTGAAGGCATCATATCAACAAACCGGTATGCCAGCTTTGATAGCTGAGGTGAAAAAGGCTTCTCCAAGCAGAGGCGTGCTGCGTGAGGATTTTGACCCAGTAGGTTTTTCTGTTTCTGCCCTTTGTTCTTTTTATGCATTCATTCCAATATAGGGTTTGTAGTTACTAAAGAAAAGGTTGAGCAATCCTTCTGTGGAATCTGAAAATATAAGTTTTCTGCCTGTGTTGACATTCATAATTTTAACATTTAGCTTAGTTGTCTTTGTATGTGTTTAAGATATATATATGTCATAAAATTCTGAATGTAGCAATATGTAGCACGGACATAGTTCTTCATCATACATGTCCAGCTTTTGTTCGGTGCTTGTTTTTGGCGTTATCTTGTTGTTTATGCAGTTTCCTGTGTGAATGTCAAAAATAATACTGGAAGTAGAAACTACAGAAGTGAAGATCTCTATAACTGAATTTAAAGAAAGGCTTCGTATTGAACTACTATTTGATAGTTTAAATCCCACTTCTTCAGATTTTCCTTGTAATATAAAGGTTTCCTTTTTTGACTATGCTTGTTTTGACCTTAACCGACAGTTGATCCAAAAAGCTGGAGCTGTTATGGATTGGGTCAACAATGTCCAGCAGGCCTTAACACCATCTCACGTGTCCTGTATCATGCACATGGAGGAATGAACAAGTCAATAAATGACTCAAGATAACAACCGGGGATGAGTCAAGACAAGAAACAACCCAAGATGACAAATGGACAGATTAAATAAATAATTGACTTAGACAGAATTTGAGTCCATGACCTCTAACAACCATAGCTCTGATATCATGTTAGCTAACTGCTTGACACCAAAAGCTTAAGCTGTAAGGGAATTAATAGACAATATATATTAGGCTTCTCAACAAATTGAATATGTGGCACATGGCACCTCTCAGGATTCATATTACACGTATTGACATCGATACAGGTTATATCTAAGATAATAATTGTTGGAGATTTAGTTTCACAAGTTATTATGAGATTAGAATTCCAGTCCTAAAAAGGTTGAAATAAATTTTGTTCTTCTGGTTATATAATTATTTTTGTTAATAAAAGGCTATATTCTTTTTTGGTAAGAAATGAAAGGCTATCTCTTAATTACTAAATCCCTGTTGCAGAGAAGTAGAGGGTGCCTGAACATTGATTAAGTCATGCTCCTGAATGGGTGATACATTTTCTGGTGCTGTCTGTTAATGGATTTTGTAAAGTGGCTATGCTAATGAGTGTTGAACAATGTTATTGGGACTCATTACATGAATTTTTTGCATTAATCTTCTAGCTCTTGATGACATATTTGCTAGTATCTCCATCTCTTATATTTAGGGCTTGCTTGGATATTCCTGCAGGATTAGGCTAAAAATTCTATAGGAATTGGGCTTGTTGGCCCATCTAACTTGTAGTTTCTAAGAGCCTGTCCAAACACATCCTAGGTCCTAGCCTTTGGGCTGTAGGAAGAAAAAAAATCTATAGTGGTCTTTTTTTCTTCTCAATGATTTGGGCTAGGCGGTATTTGGTTGATATAGGGCCATGCTTAAATGGACAGTCCAATTCACGAATTTTACAGAATTTTCAGCCCAATCCTCTAGGAATATCCAAACAAGCCCTTAAGAGTTTCACAAGTCCATTCATCTGAGTTTCCTAGAATTATATGGCTGTTACACCTAACCTTGGACCTTCTCAGGAACAAATTCATATTTTTATCTCTGCTTTGAAAAACAACAACTAACTATGATTAGATTGAAAACAGGTTAAAATAGCTAATGGCTATGAGAAAAATGGAGCAGCATGCTTAAGTGTCTTGACTGATGAAAAATACTTTCAGGTGAGATACTCTATTTAACTTGCAAGGTTTCACCATTACTGTGGGTTCATAAAGTCAATCAGAAACTGGAACCCAACCATATTCATTTGATTAGCCATTTCTCATGCCCCCTTTCTTGTTTTCAGGGAAGCTTTGAAAATCTAGAGGCTATACGCAGAGCTGGTGTTGAGGTTTGTATCATTGGACATGTTACCAATACAGTCATTTGGTATTGTAGAACGATATGCCAATGCCACTTTGTTTATTATCTTATGTGATAAATATCGTTTTAATATGGGTTCTTAATTGGTGAGAAAATGCAGTGCCCTCTTCTATGCAAAGAATTCATTATTGATGCTTGGCAAATTTACTATGCTCGGTCAAAGGGTGCAGATGCAATCCTTTTGATTGCTGCTGTGTTGCCTGATCTTGATATCAAATATTTTACTAAGATCTGCAGAATGCTAGGCTTAGCAGCATTGGTTGAGGTTTGTTATCTTGCTCCATTATTTTGCATGATTGTTGCTATATTCTTTGACTTCAATTTTGATCTATCTCCTACAATATAATTTTCGATAATAAAAATAACTCCTATGCTCTGTAGAGTTTGCAAAACACATGAAATTTCCTCTTACCCTTTTCCGATAACTGAGTATCACCATTAAAAGTTTTATAAGCAAAGAAAAATAGTTTTATGGTAGAATCCTCAAAATGAAATGTTAACTATTAGAAGCTCAATTATTAGTGGGAACTATCTTTGAGCCTTGCTGACTTGGCTTTGGTCAAGATCGTTAAATCTTCTTGCAACTCAGAGTTGCTTTACTATCTTGCTAGTAAGTTTGGTATGAGCCATACTTGTAGCATCTATTAATACTTCCTAATTTAAGATATAATCTAAATAGGGCATCATAGTGCATGAGGCTCCTGCCATCATGAGGCTAGAGAGGGTCAGACGTATACAGCCTTATCCTCATATGACGAGAGCCTATTGACACCCACCTAGGTTAAGATGGAGCAATGTTACCATTGTGACAAGGCCTACCCTTTCCTAATTCAAAATGTAATCTGTCCCTTATAAGAAGCAGGTCTTTCTGGCTAAATATGAAGTTTTAACAAATTAGAAGTTTTTACTCTTAAGTTTTTAAGAAATAATTTTAGAATTTCCATCAACTTATCTGTATATATTTCAGACCAAAATATGGTTACATCAAACTGATTTAGCTTCTGGAAATGTACAATGGAGTCAATTTGATAATATCTTGGCTCTGAAAAATTCTTCAGCATTTTGCATTATGTAGTTTTGAAATATTCTTTCTGATCCGTTAACTTTTCTTTGCTCTGGATTTAGGTGCATGATGAAAGGGAAATGGACCGAGTATTGGGCATTGATGGAATCCAGCTCATTGGTATCAACAATCGCGACCTTGGTATGCTGCTATATCTGCAATATTTGAAGATGCTTTTTGTAATGCCATATTGTATCAATGCTTTCTAGATATTGATGGCTTGTAATAATGATTTCCTGCCAGTGAAACTGAGAATTGTTAGGGATAGATATCTTTTCTTTACCAAAGTTTGCTTGAGTTTGATCAGTGGCTTGTCAATTAGCTTTACATATTCATCTTCATCTTCAAAAGTTCCAGAATTTTGTACAATACCAAAATTCTTATTATTCAAAAATTGATAACTTGATAAGTGATTTCTGGCCAACCTCAATTAGAACAAGAGGAGCAGCTGTGTTGAGGTTTTTGAGAGCCTTGGTATCTTGCTTTTCATCTGCTGAGCAACTTATGTGGCAGATCTAGTGACAGTGTACATGGACAAGAATCTAGACTGTTAAATAGCTATACTTTGGATTTAGAGATTAGTGAGTATGGATGTTCAGGTAAATGGGACAGAATTGGGGGAGGTTCGAAATAGTACATCTAGGATGGATAAGAATAGTCTGAACCTATTAAAATGATTTGTTCATGTACATTGACCTTATAATACTATGTCCTTGGTGGAGTGGTTAGTGTACCAACCTGCAAATGTCTTTGATGGAAATTGATGAAACCTTTTCCAAAATACTAACTGTGAGAGATGACAGCTCCATTATTATTGTCCAAAGACAAAAAGGGCAAAAAAGAGATGGCAGGTCCATTGTTAGGAGTACATGGTGATCTAGAGGTTGATTATGGGCTAGTTTCAGGTTGCGCAAACCTAAGCATGATCCATGCCTAATTTGTCTAAAGGCCTAACAGGCCTGAGTTCCAAATCACCAACTAGGCGAGGTAGGGCTGCAAGTGGATTGTTTTAACCTGTTTCCAATCTGGAACCAGCCCAAAATTAATTTGGTCCAACTTGAATCAAAGGTATTTGGATTAGGTTCCACTATGAAAACATGACTTGTTTTGGATATGGATTGGTTTGGGATCCTAAAATTCCAAGTCCGAACCCAACCGATCCAAACTGATTCAAACCTAGTATAATACACTTTCAAAACCCTCCTTGAATATTAGAATTATTTTTTCTCAAGATATAATTTGTCAATAATTTAGGTTGATTATAATCATGCATGGTTATCAATTAAATTCTATGAAGAATATGTTTTTGTGAATGTTTATATTCTGCTTACTATTATTTTATTGCATAACTTGTTTATGATATAATTAGATAATAAATTTATATATTTATCATAATTCATTTGGATTATTTTTGGCCTGTTTGACTCAAAAAACCTAGAGGATTGATAAAATTAATATTAAATCCAATCTGATCCAACTTGAAAGGAATTGGATTAGGTTTGGGTTCTCAATTTTTTTTGACCTGATTCAAATATTGAATGGGTTTGGGTTGTGCCCATTCCTGATCCAACTTGACCCATTTGCAGCCCTAAGGCTGAGCTTGATTTGTCCCAGGCTTAACTTAGTCTAAAAGGTGAGCCTTGGGCTCAAACCCATTCCAGCTAGTCCATATTTGCAGTCAAAGCTCTTTGTTTCCTGGAGTAGGCATTCTTTTAGATCCTCAAAATGTCTTGGAGGAAGAGTTCAATGCCAGTAGTGGTCGTATGGCTAATTTATGTTGCGTTTGGCATCACTTCTAATTTCCATTTTCAATTTTCATGAAAACTAAAATCAGTTTTTTTTTTGTTGGAAAACTGGAACCTAAAATTTGTTTGATAGTCACTTGAGTTGTATTTGGTGGCAGTGGTGGTTGGTGGCACTGGCGGGGTTGCCGGGAGTGATGGTGGCGGTGGTGGTAACCATGGGTTGTTTCCATTTTCAAAAAAGTGAAAACTAGAATTTTTAGTTTCCACAATTGCTACACGCTGAGAAAGGATTTTCAAAAAAACTGAAAATGGAACTTGGATTACCTAATTCCAGTTCTATCTCATTTTTTGCGTCTTTGAAAATGAAAACCCAAAGATGGAAATTGACAGAGATGTCAAATGGGGCCTTACCTTTTGGTAACACAATCTGCTCCATTGAAATGAATGACCATCAGTAAACTACTGCCACCAGCATTGTCTTAGGATGCTGAGAAGGAATGGGGATAATAGTAAAGTTGTCTTTCCTTCTTCTGAAACCCACTGTATTTGTGGCTTTAATAACTATAGGGCATGGATGGAGAATGGAGATTTATTTCCTTTCGAAAGGAGAGAGAGGCCAGCTGAGGAGAGGTGCTTGATGGTCAAAGGAAATCAGGTATGCTATACACGCGATGGGTAAACTTTTTTTTTTTTTTTTTTTAAATGTTTGGGGAATGGGGGAAGCTGGTGAGAAGATTATAGTTATGTTCAGGAGGAGGATATTTTAGGGAAAAAGGAACATGCTGAGAGAGAGATGAGCTCTCCATGATCAAAAGCTGGTAGTGACAAGAAGTGTGGTGGAGGCAGCCAGTGGCTGTTGAAGTGACAGGAGAGCCAACTCAGAGGAGTGAGGGTGTGTCTTTAGATTTCTCTTATCTTTGATTTAGGCCATTTATGTCAGATAAATGGTCAAAAATCTCAAAATAGTTGTCAAAATACATATATAACATAAATGCAACTGATATTGAAGTGTGGGGCTTCGGGATGAGCTTGAGTCAAGTTCATCGAGAACCAGGCGGACATGATTTAGACCTGGAAACTGTGACTTGGAGTGGGCCTGAAGCCCATTTTCTGTCTGTGCAGGACCAGATTGAAGAGCCTCAGTTCAACTCGAGCCCATTAGCAGTACCAGTGAACTAACTTATAAAACCAACTTTCAAGTAGCTTGGAAATGGCTTGTAGGTTGTTGTTATCCAATGAACATGACTAACTGGAAGAAAATATTGAAACAATTGACTTCAGAGTTTAAAGCTTTACTGTTGTGCAATGCTAATATCGGAATAAATATTAAAGGTTTCAGTGACATTTAGTTTTCGTGTTTCTTGCAGAAACTTTTGAAGTTGATATTTCAAACACAACAAATCTTCTGGAGGGAGAGCGTGGTGAGATTATACGTCAAAAAGACATAATGGTAAGTAGTTTATGCCTCTTTATCTGATGAACCATTTTCAGCTGAAAATATATTATACCTAATAAAGGCTCTGATTATTGAACAGTGCATTCTTTATTTCATATTGTTTAGCTGTCAAATCATTGTTTTCAGTACAATTTTATGCCTGAATCAATTAATAATGCAGTTCATGTTTGCTGTTATACCTAAGAACGAGACGAAACTAGGCAGTAGTGCTTTTATTATTTAGTTTCTAATCCTTATAAGCATTCCAAACATTTTTTCAATGTAATCATGCATTCATGATTTGTCACCTACATGAATTCTTTTTTCTTTTCATTGTTTAGGATTCCTTTTAGGTAGGACATGAAGAACAAGGATGGCTTTTTGAAAATAAAATAGGTTCTTTTATCTGCCAAAATTATTCAACACCTACCTACAAATTCAAATAACCTATTGAATGGAGTCATATGCTTCCCTGAAACCTATAAGATTGTTCTAGTTTCCAACATTCGAGCCAAAGCATCTCTGAGGGTTCCTAGAACCTTTCTTAATCCTAGGAGATCCACTTGGACTGTGGATGTTAATGGCTAAACCAAAACATTTTAGTATGTTTTCTTGTTTAATTATGTTAAAGCATATTTTGAAAATTTAGTTGTAAATTCTGCTTTTATGTAGCCGCAAGAATCATACTATGCTGGTTTCAGAACTAGTACCATCCTTAACAGTAATTGTATTGTTGTGGTTTTAATTTCAGTATTAGTGGTAAGATTGAAGTCTCATATATAGATTACTATGAGAGAGAGTGTCTTAACCAGGGTTGGCAAAATTGTCCCGAATTGGTGGTTTCGGCCGTTTCGAGCCATCCTGGCTGCTGACTGGTACGGTTCTGGCAACGGATTTCGAGGGGGAGAAGAATGAGAGAGAAAAAAAGAGAGTGAGCGGGGGAGGGAGGGAGAGGGAGAGAAACGAAGAGAGAGGAAGGTGGAGGCCGGCCGGCGGAGGCCAGTGAGCCTTGTGGAGGACGCTACTCCGGTCTCCGCGGCTAGAAAACAGGACATGTCTTCTGTTTCGTTTGAAAAATCGTGAAATAAAAAAGGGGCTAGACCCCTGTTCCGAGCGAAATAGGGGACTTGCCCTATTTTCTGGCCGTGGAGGTTTCCGCCGCCTACTGCCCGGGTCATTGGCCTTTGACGCCCCTCTGCCGGCCTCCACTAGCCTTCATCCCTCTCTCCTTTCTCTTTCTTTTTTTTCTCTCTCCTGCCTTCTCTACTGTGTCAGTACGAGCCCGGCATGGCATGACGTGGGCCCGTACCGACTTGTCCCGCCGGATAACCGGTACGGTATCCGGTACCAGTTCTGCTGATATTGGTGTTAACAGAGGTTTTAGTATCTTAGATGTTATTGACATAAGTAACTCTCTTTGTTCTTTCATTGATTAGTACCAATTTTGCCTTCATTAAGTTTTGCAATTGGATTTAGTGTGTTACTATTTGTAGCTCAGGGGCTTGTAATGGAGACCCAAACAATTTTATGTAAAAACTTCAGTGTATGGGGGACTTGGTGCTTTTGGTTGCCTATTAACCCTGACAGCCCTGGCATCTTGACAACTCACTTTTAGTTTCATCTAACTGTCAGTTATCCTGTCCATAAGTTTATTATTTTGTTGATTTTGCCACTTAATTGTTCATCATTTGCTATTATTATTAAAAAAAATGTGTTCATGGTATAAAACCATAGTCTGCTGATATTAGTCACATGTGGTATTCAGCATTTCAGTTTCTTTTTGATATTTCAGGTGGTAGGAGAATCTGGACTATTTACACCCAACGATATTTCATATGTTCAAGATGCTGGAGTTAAAGCTGTAAGTTCTGCAACTATTTTAAGCACACATCTCCCCGCTCATATCTCTGTATTGCATATTGGGTGTTGCATTACATTTGTGAATATTTAGTAGTTGTTGAACTGTGATTCTTGAACATGTCATATGAAAGCTGTTTTGTGTAGATTAAATAGCAGAATCATCCAAAGTTTCTAAAAGCAATTTTATCAAGTCATATTTAGGATCAGCAAACACACCATTGATCAGTGAAAGTGATGTCTTTATCAGACTTGATGAACAAACTCACAGTATTGCTGTCATGGTTGAATATTGTTTTATTTTCCATTCACATCACATCTCCTATAAAAATAAGAATATGGAACAGAGAAATAAAAACCATGATTGAACAACACTAGGAAAATCTGGACTATTTACACCCAAAGATATTTCATATGTTCAAGATGCTGGACTTAAAGCTGTAAGTTCTGCAACTATTTTACCCCACAGGATTTTGCATATGGGCACACATCTCCTTGCTATATCTGTGTGTTGCATATTGGATGTTGCATTGCATTTGTGAATATTTAGTAGTTGGTAACTATAACTCCTGAACATGTCATACAAAAGCTGTTTTGTGTAGATTGAATAGCCAGGATCATCCAAAGTTTTTAAAAGCAAATTTATCAAGTCATAACTAGGATTATCAAACACACCATTGATCAGCGAAATTGATGTCAGACTTGAGGATCAAACTCACAGCATTGTTGTAATGGTTGAAAGTATTGTTTATTTTCCTATAACATTGCATCTCTTAGAAAAATAAGAATATGGAACAGGGAAATAAAAACCATGATCGAACAGCACTATACCTTCTTTGAGCAAAAACATATAAAATGATTCTTCTATTTCCTACTTTACAGATTATTTTATATATATATATAGCCAAGTGATTTTCAGGCTACAGTAATTAATATTGTTATAATTAAAATCTTACTAATTTATACTATTATAGTGATATCATGTATTGTAGCATGGTTTAATTATTTTGATATTAATTAGTTGATAATCAATTGCATATAGTATGCAAGAATATAAATATTACTCTGTCAATTATTGTAACATTTCTAACTCTATACTGTTAGATTGGTAGTTATTCAATTATGATGATGGATCATACTGCCATGGATTCTAGGGCCCACACTAAGTCTATGCATTTGCACATTGAAATTTGCAACAACGTGGAGCCAAAACCCATTTGAACATCATTGGTTTCAAAATGCACTTGAAGTTGCTACCACCTAGTTTGAAAAACTGAACATCGTTCGATTTTCACTGCAGACATATAAAAGGATTTTCTTTTTATTTATTGCTTTTCTTTAAATAGATTCTGTTATCCATTTTTTTTAATGCAATTTTACATGTATGTTAATTGTGAGAAAACCTATTCTTTTTTGTTATTGTAGGTTTTGGTTGGTGAATCCCTAATCAAACAGGATGATCCAGGCAGAGGAATAGCTGGACTTTTTGGTAAAGATATATCTCTACGAGTTTGATTTATTTGGAATGAGGACATGCCGGTGTCATATGTATGAAAGAGGTTATCTTTCCTTTGAAATAATAAGAGCAACAGGATTCAAGAGCATGAAGTGTTGAATGGGTACATCTGCTTCTCATTTCCATTTCCATGCTGCAATAAATCCTCCTGATCAGGAAAACCATCAAAAAAGTGTTTTGGAGCATACTATCTTCAGATCAGGGTCTTTGTGGAATGTTGGCACTTAGGAAAATTGGGGCAGGATATACTAGTTAATTTAACAAAGATGGTAGCAAATGTGTTCCATGATGGGTTTTACTCAGCATGATTGCTCACCGCAGTTGAGTGGTGTGAAGCTGGTCTTTGGAATGGGTTGGAAACATTACATGGTCTTGGTAGCGAAAGCGTTTGGATCCTTTGTAGTGCATGTTTTATGTTGTAGAGGGCTATACAGTTTTGGATAGCTGCCATGTCATTCATTTTCTCCTCCATCTCCGAGATGGATGATGTGGCAGCTCTTCAGTGCTTTACAGCCTTTTGCAATGCAAAATACATACCGTAAAGGATCCCTACTTGTATTGAAAGATGATGTGCTAGTTATAGTTACAAATGTTGTCACTCCTGCCTACTTTTGCTCTCTGACATACACATGGTAGAATGGCTATTATGATCTTTATTAATCTTTATACTAGCAAAAAGAGAATAATAATGATAAGATAATAATATTATTTAGTTATGAATCAAATATAATTGTAATTGGACAAAATCACAGTTTTAAGTAATAATCATTACAACTTTGCAGTGGACATCAATACAGTTTCAAAGCCCTACTATTATATTATGTTATACAAAAATGGCATTTAATTTGAACTAATTAAACACCATCACATTATAGAGACTATTATATGATAGGAACAATAGCCGTTAAAGATCTCCTCATCAGTTCAAGAGAAGGTATCTTCTCTACGTAAAAATGCATAGTGTGGGCATCAAACTCGTCATTCATGGGACGACTTCCAACATTCGCAGTCACAGCGCTGGTGTTATTCAAACCCTAAATCCAAACATCTCCCACCTCTATGGTGGGATGCGTCGGTTGGCCGCCTCCACGCCACATAGTTCTTTTGCCTTCTTTGCGTCTGCTTTTAGAATGATAGTGCCACCTCGACCGAATGTAGGCAATGTTGAGTAGATTTGGTGTTTGGCACACTTAAAATCTCTTTGTCCAAGATCTATTACTGGCTGCAGCTTATCTCGATGTTTGCACAAGAAGGATGGTTGTCTCTTCCTCAGAATTCTTGCACCAACCAATGGATTATTGGTTGTAGCTTATCCTTTAGTTTGTCCAAGTTGAATCAACACACATGAGATGCACAATGAGAGGAAAACTTGCTGATTTGATTCCAAAAGAAAAGAAGACAAGAACAATTTAAGGAGGGATTGCTTTATCCCAACCTTAGCCTAAGCTTGAAGGCCCATTACAATAGGCACTAGGCCTCCCAAGCCTAACGGCCGAACCACACAATTAGGTGGAAAATACAATTGCCAAAAACATAGATCCTCATGGCTCCTACACCTAGTTTATATAGACTCCAACCCTCAAACAAGGAAAGAAGAGAAAAAGACACAAACACCCTTGAGGGGTGCCAAACATAGTAGGTTTATTACGTAACCTGTGCCCCTTGAAGAATCCAAGTGGCGGGCATTTGAATTTGAATGGTGCCAATGATTGTCACCCTTGGATGGGGTGGTCCATACGTGCGGATGGCTAATGTGGCATGCGCATGGTGGGCATTTAAATTTGAACGGCACCCATGATTATCACCCTTGATTGAGTGTCCAATGCGCATAGATGGTTGATGTAGCATGTGCATGATGAGCATTTGAATTTGAATTGGCACCCATGATTGTCGCCCTTGAATTGAGTGGCCCATGTGCGCGGATGGCTGATATATCTTATGCGCATGGCGGGTATTTGAATTCGAATGGGCTCATGATTGTTGCCCTTGAATGCGCGCGATCGGCGGATGTGGTTTATGCGCATGGCAGGTATTTGAATTCGAATGGGCTCATAATTGTCGCCCTTGAATGCGCGCAGTCGGCGGATATGGCTTGTGCGCATAGCGGGCATTTGAATTCGAATGAGCCCATGATTGTCGCCCTTGAATGTGCGTGGTCGGTGGACATGGCAGGCGCGCGTGGGCACCCATGTGGCCGTGCTGGGCCATGTGTGGGCCGCGCTCGCTGCTGATGGCATGCGCGCGCTGCTGATGCGTGCGTGCGGGCTGTGCTCCAATTTGGTCTGGCCATTTGGGTGTGGCTTAGCTTCTATGGCCATCAAACGACCAAACATGGTGATTGAGCCCGCGTTGGGCCCCTCCGAGTCAGCTTGTGTGCTCTGGACCACACTTGGATGGGCGCCTTTGCCGGGCAAATTTGTGGGGGTCTCATCATTCCCCCCCCTATTTGAGAATATCCTTGACCCTAAGGATTAAGTTTGGGCACTGCCAACCCACACCAACATAGGTCTTCATGTGTCTTCTTGTTTAGGCTTTCTTCCCCAATAGATCAGCCCATGCCGTGTCTTCCTCCTCTTCCTATGCTGCCTCCAATGAAAGGAATACTTCACATGGATGCTGCACTCCAAATGATCACTATCATTGCTGTTGTAGAAGTGCCTATAATCATACCCCATGCAGAAAATCAGATCACCTCTCAAGTTGTATAGTGAAAGTCCATCATCACGTGCTTCTAATCCTTCACCAACCTCTGGTGCTTGGACATCAAATCTTGCTGCATCACGATTTCCGTCTCAACTTAGCCACTCGGCACCCTTATGTGTTAAAGAAATCTGCTTCTTGGCCTCTTCGGCCACCGACAGAAATTGACTTCATTCCTTCCTGGATGGTGGTGCTTCAACAACCTTGTCTTCCTCGCTCGGCTAGTAGACAAGTTTAAATTCAAATTGCAGCATCATCTCTAAGATTTTCTGCTGTTGTAGTGTCGTAATCTGTTTCTCACTCACAGTAGGGTCATCCTCCATATTTTTTAGCCATGTGACATGATATACCATTGTAGTTGAGAAGTAAATGGCCACTCCAACCGGCAGGAAACTCTCAAGTCATCTTGATGTGTCTTCAAAAATTTCTGGGCCAACAATGCAGCCCAACAAGTCTACTTTCCTGCTGCTCTGAAGTCATCATTTATTCTAACAAATTGGCCTCACAAGGCCTCATAGAAGTAGGCCTCTGCATACCCGTCATGGCATGCAAATATAATTCAGTGTCCTCTAAAGACTTTGTAATCTCGATAACTTTATTAATGGAGTATGTGCAAATATATAGTGGGAAGAACAACTGAATGGAAGTGATCGAAGGGATACACAGTTAGTCATATCCCTGTAGATATATATATGAGCAACAAACCATATACAGGAAGATCGGATGAGAGTGTGGAAGTTAAAATATCATCTAATATCTCTGTTACACCCCTGCAAGATGTGTGTATCTTCAGTTACACCGATCTTGGAACTAAGGAGCTGAAACCGTCGACGGGGAGGAGCCTTGGTGAGCAGATCAGCCAATTGATCCACTGTGCCGATGTGAGAGACGGCCAGGATGCCCTTGGAAACGAGATCCCGAACAAAATGAAGGTCGATAGCAATATGTTTCATGCGAGAGTGCATGACAGGGTTAAGACTGAGTTGAGTGGCGCCGATGTTATCACAGAATATCGTTGGTTCGGCAGGAAGCTGCTGTCTAAGTTTCTAAAGAAGAGACCGTATCCAGACGAGTTCCAAGGAAGTAGTAGCTAGTGCCCGATATTCGGCCTCAGTCGAGGATCTTGCCACAGCGCGTTGCTTCCGTGTACTCCAGGAGATTGGGCAGTCACTAAGGAAGATGAGATAAGCAGACGTGGACGTTCGATCATCCCGATCGCCAGCCCAGTCGGCATCTGAATAAGCCCGAAGATGAAGAACATTCCTGCGACGAAGAAGAATGCCGTGATCAATGGTGTGTTTCAGATAGTGCAAGATGCGTTTCGTTGCTGTCCAATGCTGCTGAGTGGGTTTGTGCATGAATTGAGCCAACTTATTCACGGCAAAGGCAATGTCAGGTCTGGTGAAGGCAAGGTATTGAAGAGCGCCAATGATACGACGATATGCAGTGCCGTCTACTGTTCCAGACCCATCATCCAACACAAGACTCTCCTTCGTGCCAAGAGGAGTAGTGATGGCCTTAGCACCATTCATTTGAGAACGATCCAAAAGGTCCCGAATATATTTGTGCTGAGAGAGAAACAAACCATGGGAAGTGGGAAGAACTTCCACCCTAAGAAAGTAATGCAGGGACCCTAAGTCTTTGAGGGAGAAACGGGCGTGTAGCTTGGTGACAATATGAGAGACTGCAGCTAGATTACTCCCAGTGATGATAAGATCATCAACATACACAAGAAAGTAGATAAGGATGGAGTCCTTGTGATAAATAAACAGGGAGGAATCCGCTCTGGAATTGAAGAAGCCAAGTTCCGGAAGATATGAGCGTAGTTCCTGGTACCAAGCGTGGGGAGCCTGCTTCAACCCATAGATAGAATTCTTCAGCCTGCAGACATGGGAAGGAGAAGCCAGATCGACAAAACCTGGAGGTTGAGCCATGTAAACAGATTCAGTGAGAGTCCCGTGAAGAAAAGTATTGTATGAGACAGCGATGGCGAGCACACTGCGAACTGTGACCGGCTTTACAACCGGACTAAATGTTTCAACATAATCAATCCCTGCGCGTTGATGAAACCCCTTTGTAACTAGCCTGGCCTTGTACCGTGCAATAGTTCCATCTAGGTGTCGTTTGATTCGAAACATCCATTTACAACCAACTAGATTACCAGAGTCCGGGCGTGGTACTAGGTATCAGGTCCCATGACGAAGTAAAGCATTAAACTCTTTAGATATGGCATGTCGCTAGTGAGGATCTTTAAGTGCTTGGGAAACACATGTGGGCTCTATTGGTGGAGAAAGAGGATGTTTGGTTACATGATAAAGATGCTTAGGTTTGAAGATATTGTTACGAGATCGTGTAACCATGGGATGCAATTGGGTTGGTTCTGGAGGTGGAGAGGCAGCAATAGGAATTAAAGCTGTGGGCACGAAGGAAGCTGGGGAAGCAGGAGAAGGCAACGACTCATGTAGTTGTGGAGAGGTGTCTGGAAGGATTGGTAGATGAGGACTTGCAAGAGAAGACACGTCAGGAGGAGAAATAACCACAGGTGGTACCGGTGGGATCATGAAGTCTGCTACTACTGCACTAGATGGAGAGGAAGAGGAGTTAGTTTTGGTTGCGAAAGGAAACAAAAACTCATCAAATACTACGTGCCGAGAGATGTAAATTTTAGAGGATTCAAGATCCATGCACTTGTAGACACTCTAAGACGTGGAGTAACCAAGGAAAAGACATGGCTTCGACTTGGGTTGAAGTTTGTGAAGAGGTAAGGTTTGAGCCATGGATAGCATTGACAGCCAAAAACCTTGAGCTTTGCATGAGTGGGTGGTCGTCCAAAGAGCACTTCAAAAGGACAACGATTGTGAAGAAGGGGTGTAGGCAAGCGGTTAATGAGATAAATGGCGGTTTGAAAAGGTATGAGACCAGAAGGATGGTGGTAGAGAGGCCTGATGAAGAAGGGTAAGACCTGTTTCGACAATATGTCGATGACACCGTTCACTCGTCCCATTCTGTTGAGGAGTATGAGGTGTGGTGGAATACCAGCTTATGCCATGTTGAAGAAGATAAGAGTGGAGCTTCACAAATTCACCCTTGTTATCAGAGTAAAGATTTTTGATTTTGTGACCGAATTGTTTTTCAAGCATGGGTTGCAGGTGCTGGAAGATAGACAAAACATCGGATTTGCGGGCGAGAGGAAAAAACCAGCAATATTTCGTAAAGTGATCAATAAAGATCACATAGTAACGATGGCTATCAATGGAGCTGTGCTTCGTTGGTCCCCAAACATCCGTATACAAATATTCTAAAGCATAAGTACTCATAAGAGAAGTGGATTGAAAAGGAAGGCGATGACTCTTATTGCATTGACAGGAAATACATAAAGAGTTTTCACCCGACGAAGATCGTCGAAAGGGAAGAGAGAAATGACGAAGAACATATGAAACTGTTTTATTTGAGGGATGGCCTACAACAGTGGTGGTTCTTTGATGGACAAGTGCAGTAGCATATGCAGAAGATACAGGTGCCGGTAGTGGATAAACACCATCCTAACAGTTACCTTGAAGGAGCGTCGCCTCCATTCTCCGATCCTTCACCACGAAATGAAACAGATGAAATTCTAAGAAAACATCATTCTCTTTGGTGAAGCTATGAACAGAAATTAAATTTTTATGAATGGACGGAACACATAGAATGTTAGATAAGTTGAAGGAACGAGTGGGATGAGAAACAGTTGTAGAGCCAACATGGGTTAGGCGCAAACCTGATCCATCACCGATGACAACCTTATCTGTACCATCATACTCCGAATGAATCGAGAGATTAGAGAGGTCAGAAGTTACATTGTGCGATGCTGCCGAGTCGACGAACCATTGTTTGCTCGAAGAGGAATTGGAAGAAGCACAGTTGACAGAGGCGTTGTGCTTTGGCTTTACTCGACAGGTTTTAGTTGAATGGTCATGGAGATCACAGAGTTGGCAAATAATGGTCGCCTTGTCATGACGAGAAGCATTTCTAGGCCTTCCAGAGGGAGAACGAGAGCTCTTGTTATGAAGAAACCATTTGGAGTTGGGGTTTCGACGTTGAGAGGAGTTTGCGGTTGCAACCAAGGTTGCAGTAGATGCTTCCAGGCGACAGATATAGGTTTCATGATTGAGGAGCAGATCATGAAGTTCCTCAAAGGTGAGAGGAGTCTCACGCGCTCGGACTGGTGCAGCAATATCCCGATATTCAGGGTTGAGTCCATTAAGGACATGAAGTGTAACATCGTCTGCTGAGAGGGGAATGTCAATAACAGCGAGCTCATCAGCAATGATCTTCGCAGCATGGAGAAAGTCCATCACAAAACGAAAACCACGTTGGATGTGGGTAAGCTCCTCTTTCAGCTGCATGACTCTGGTACGAGAGCGGTTGGCATAAAGCCAAGTAAGCTTCGACCAGGCTGCATGAGAGGTTTTCGATGTTGCAAGTAGTGGAATAATCGCTTCGGAGACAGATGCCAGGATTGCATGAAGTAGAAGCTTGTCCTGTCGGAACCAGAGAAGATACGCTGGCGAAGCGGAGGAGGATGAAGCGGATGCATCTTCTTTTGGCGGACACGTCGTTGTGCCGTCGACATAACCCATTAGGTCATAGCCAATAAGAAGAGAAACAAATTATGCACGCCATGAAGCGAAGTTGGACGATGAGAGCTTCAAGGGAAGCTGGGTGGCTGCGTTGATCGAGATTAGCTGAGATATGGTGGTGGTGGGATTGGTAACCACAACAAGGGTAGCACTGGATGAATCACTAGAGGCCATGGGAGGAGATCGATTTCTTCTCGTTGGAGGAAAAAACGAGCTCTGATACCATAAAGACTTTGTAATCTTGATAACTTTATTAATGGAGTATGTGCAAATATATAGTGGGAAGAACAACTGAATGGGAGTGATCGAAGGGATACACAGTTAGTCATATCCCTGTAGATATACATGAGCAACGAACCATATACAGGAAGATTGGATGAGAGTGTGGAAGTTAAAATATCATCCGATATCTCTGTTATCCTCACCTTCTGCAGTATGCTCGGCCTCTTCTTGATGCTCAGATTTTTTTTCTGCTGTCTTCTAAAATTTTAGTCACAATATGCTTCGATTCTTTGAGCACCTCTCCCTCATCCTTGCTGCCAACATCAAGGTTATTGTGCACTTTGTCCTCATGTTTCAGTTTGGCCTTTTGATCATGGTCACCAATCTGTAACTTATTGCAACTAAGAGTTGCACCAACATGATCTTCTCCCTCCCTGGCTATCACCTACTTCAAGCTCCTTGTGTCAGCCTTCCCATGTTGTTGGACTTCTTCAGGGTTTGCTGCTATGGGTTTTGTTGCAGCAACCTTCTTCTTGCAGCAATCAGCATCATTCTTGTTGCAAACATCCAACAAGAATGTTTGGTCGACCCTTTTCTGCTCAGGTTCTTTGTTGTTTGTTTCAGCATGCTCGGCCACCTTTTGATGCTTGGCTTGTTGCCGTAGATGTCTAGCAAGATCGCTTGGCTGGTCTTGCTTTGAGGATCCGCCTTATCTCTCCATTTGTATGGATCTCCTCCATTGAATTTAGGGGAGTCCATTTTTGATCTTCTTGCCCCCCTCTCCTGAGGCCTTATCCCTGATTTTACCCACTTCTAAGTCAGCAACTCTTCCTTCATATTTACCCACAAATGGATCTCTAACTTCACTCCTCCTTCGATCGATGCGATCTCTCCGGCCTTCAAGCCTTCGAGCATAGAATTGCTCCTCTTCAGACTCCGTCTCGTCATCATAGTATCCTCCCGACCACATAACTCTCCGGTCCTCTTTTCTTCCTCCTCACCTTATGTTCTTCCTCGTGTTTTCCCTCTTATTTTCCCTCTCATTTCTTGCCTGGCCCTGCCTTACTTTGTGGTAGAGGAGGGTTTCATTGTAGGAGGTAGCGGTGGCAGCCGAAGGCTAGATGGGAGGGAATTGGAGAAGAGAGAATAGAAGGGGCGCATCCAGCAGCAGCTGAGAGAGGCGGCAATAGCGAGGAGGCAAAGAGGATGAAGGGGAGAGGTAGAATGAGGATGGGAAGAAAAGAAACAAAGAGGAAATGGGAAAAAAGAAGAAGAAGAAGAAGAAAGAGAAATCTTAAAATAGGATAAGGTTTTTGATTCAACTATAAAAATTTAGTTATTGAAATTGGTTCTTTGATCTATTTTTGACCTTCCGTTTGGAAATAAATGGTAGAGACTACATACCTATGGATTTGGCAAGGAGAACCATAGCATTTTCCTTATTTCCATTAGTTTTAATGCACTAAGATGACCATCACCTATGTGGCTGGTCTCCAGGTTCAGCCCCTCATCTCGCTCGGTCCTGAACCTGGACAGTCTCTGCCTCCAAAATATGGGAAGTAATAAAAAAATCATAACCGTTACAACCCTGACAACCTACAGTCATTCAGATCCTTTCCACTCATCCAATGATCCGTCGCCATTTCATGACACTGAACCCACCCGTGATACGCTCCATTAAATGGCGAATCCAACATCGCACCTTTCGCTCACTCCCCTTTCTCACCCCGCTCACGACAAGCGCAGGCCCCACAAAACCTTCTACCCCCCAGGATCCAAATCGGCGCTCCTCTCTTTTCTGTCTTCGTTACAAAACCCCTTTGTCCCGCCCCACTCGCTCCATTCCATTTCACCTCCAGCTTCCAACCATGGGACGGAGGAAGAGAACACCGAGGAAGCACACCAGTGTACCGGCGAAGGCGGCGCCAGCGACAGTGTCGTCATCGAGGTGGAACGTGCTCGACTTCCGAGCGCCATCGGACGACGCGTGGTATGGCGTCCGGGTGGCGATGGACAGCGAAGACGAGCTTAGGGTGATGTATGTGGGCTTCTCCAAGGAATAGGACGAGTTATATGCCGTCGACAGTTTCAAGGACGAGCAGGAGCTCAACGAGTTCGCATCGAGGTTCCGCCGCATCTCGCTCCAGCTCCAAGATTCAGACTGCCGCAAAGTTATCGAGGGGATGCACGTTTGCGCATCCCTCCAGCCCAGTGATGAGGAGCTCCGGTTCCATGATGCCTCTGTTCACTCGGTGAGATTCATGGATACTTATCATTCTTTTTAAGTTTTTTCCTCTCCCTCGTTTATTGATAAGAAGGATATAATTTTGTGGAATAGCATTTTTCACTAATAAGAATTCTAGCATGTCTAATGATATAACTGTTGTTCTCTCTAGTTGTTGTTATATTTGACTCATAGGCTGACCAAGAAACAAATATAACAAGAAACAGAGATAACAAAAGGTATATCATTAGATGTGTTAGAATTCTTATTGGATTGGCGTGTTAGTGAGGTTCTTGAATGATGTTTGTATTAAGGTTTGCTTTTATCTGCTTTTGGAATGGGAGTAGTTATATTTGTTTGGACTTGCAAAACTTTGTTTCTTTCTAACTTTTTGTTCATTCTTTTTTTTTTTTTTTTTTAAATGGCTAATTTGATCGGGAAGGATCACCAGACTTGATGTTGACTACTTTGACCACTAGGAAAAGGATTAGATAGGGTCCAAAGTGAGATTCACCATATTGAAAAGTTGAATTATGTGCCAAATTTCTGGAGGTTTGTCTGCCCTTCTTGTCTTGTCTGGATATGCAAAGAAACTTGTTGGCTGACGGAAAGAATAAAAAGTCAAATGACTGCGATAGATAGGTGCGCAGGTGTGCCACCGGTATTGGATCAGTTGGAAATATCATGGTTGAAGAGAGGATGGGTCGAGGTGCCTTAATCTTCAAAAACTTTTGCCATCGTTACACCACCAGAAAATGGATCTAGATGGGAATTGGGGTGTAGCACTGGGTTATGATAATAAATATTCTAAATTATAGCTACTCCTAGGGTAGAAACTACTGGTAGATTAAAAACTAAGATATTGCCTGGCTATGCAACCTAAGAGAGGGGTGAATTGGGCTTTTTAAAAACTTATAGCGGAATAAAAACTTGATAGGTGAATATTAATTTCAACAACTAACTAATAAGTAAATATGCAAAAAATTAATGCAAATAAATCAAGCAACATAAATATGTAAAAATTATAGTGGTTTGGTGCCAATCATGCATCTACGTCAAGTTACCCTTCCTAAAACTTTCTACTATAATCTTTTCAGAATTATAGTCCAATTATTTTACCCAGGCTTACAATCAACCTAGTTGATTTTCACAGGTAGTCAACCAAAACCAACACTAAGCCTATTCTCGGGCTCAACACAATCTAATTCACGGTTTGAATGGACATTTTATCAAGTTTCAATCTCTAAAATTTGCCACCACAGAGTATAGAAAGTAATGTGTAAACATAATAGAGTACATCTCTTGAACAATAAATACAAGTAATAAATGGAGCTTGACTCAGTTGGTTGGCTTTGATTGATCTTGAATACACTTCATCAACTCTCAGTTTAATAAGATATGATCTTTAAGCTCTCAGTAAATGCTCTTGAGTATTTTTCTCTTTGAAGTTCTCTTCTTTTTGTTTTCTTTTTCTTGTTCTTATTTTTGTTGATTTTTTTTTACACTTCTTGTCCTCTCTATTTCTTTTAGAAGTGGTTGGAATACTCTTCTAGCCATTAGACAAGTTGAAAGAACCATTGTGAGATAAAAACAGCCATTCTGATTTACAAAAAAACTAGTCATTACTGTTGTCAGACGTAGAGGGCTCGACTTGATATTTTTTGGGGTTGACTTGTAATTTTTAGGAGTTGACTTGTGATATTTAGGGGTCGACTCAAACTTACTGTTATTTTTGCTGCGCTTTGTCTTTCTTTTGTGATCATTGTGGAGACGACTCTCTTAGTCCAGGGTCGACTCGTCTGATGATAAGGGTTGACTTGATGTTTTTAGGGGTCGACTCTCCAACAAACTAGTTTTACTACTTTTTGTCTTTTCACTATGGCGTCCATGGGTCGACTCGCTTGTTTATAGGGCTGACTATTATTCGACTTGATGTTGTCGGGGTCGACTCTTCAACAAACTAGTTTTACTATTTTCTGTCTTTCCACTATAGCATTCATGGGCCGACTCGCTTGTTTATAGAGCTAACTCTTATTTGACTAGAGTCGGCTTGTGTTTTTTATAGATCGACTCACCAATGTGATGAAATTTCTAGCTCTGTCTTCTCTCTATGGCCACTCAGGGGTTGACTCCATTATTTCTAAGGTCAACTTATGTTAAACTAGAGTCGGCTTATATTCGTTATGGGTCGACTCACCAATACGATGAATTTCATGGCTTTCTGTTCATCTTCTAAGACTGTTCTAGGGTAGACTCACGATCTGTTGGTGTTGACTCATAAAAGTAAATCAGTGAGTGATAGTATGCAAGGGTTGACTCATTGCAAATTAAGGGTCGAATCTTGAGATAGCTTAGAACGAAATTCTCTGTATTGGCTTGTGAGCTTCCAAGGATTGCTTCTAGGCCTTTTTGGAGTTATATTTCTTGGTCTAGAGCTTTAGATAAAGGATCTTTTTCTTCTTGACCACCACTATTATCTTTTTCTTCATATTTTCTTGCACCTTGTGTAGACATATCGTTCAGGATAAGGTCTTTTATTTTCTTGCCCAAAGAATCAACATCATCATCAAAAGGTTTTTTCTTTCATAAAGGAAGATCATTAGTTTCATCAAAAACAATATATATGGACTCTTCTACTATTAGTGTTCTTTTATTAAATATGCTATATTTCTTGCTAGAAGAAGAGTATCCAAGAAAGATAGCTTCGTCAGATTTGGCATCAAATTTTTCTAGTTTGTCTTTTCCATTATTAAGTGCAAAACATTTGGAGCCAAAAACATAAAAATACCCAAAGTTAGGTTTTTTGTTTTTTCAAAGCTCATAGGTTGTTTTCTTTAATAATGGTCTGATTGAAACCCTATTTAAAATGTGACAAGTTGTGTTGATTGCCTCAGCCCAAAAATATCTTGGAAGGCTTTCACACAGCATAATTCTAGCCATTTTTTTAAGGATTCTATTTTTGCTTTCCAATACTTTATTTTGTTGAGATGTTCTAGGTGCAGAAAAATTATGTTCTATACCATTTTTATTTCAAATTCAATTCCATATTCATTTCTTATTTTAAGAACTTACATACCTTCTTCATTTGAAATCCTTTTGTGAAGTTTTGAAAATGCAAACCTTATGCGCCAGAAATAAAACCCACGTAAATTTTGAAAAATTATCAATGATGATAAAACCAAATTATTTTTCACCTAGACTTGAAGTTTTAGGTGGCCCAAACAAATCTATATGCAGAAGTTCCAACGGTTTAAAAGTTGAAATTATATTTTTTGATTTAAAAGAAACTTTAGTTTGCTTTTCTAGTTGGTATGTATTACATATTCTATCTTTTTCAAAGCTTAATTTGGGAAGACCTATAACTAGATATTTTCTAGCTAATTTTAAAATAAGGTCCATACATGCATTAGCCAATTTACGATGCCACAACCAATTAGTCTCACTAATTTTGGCATTCATAACAACTAAGCATTGCATATTTTTCATGAATAAATGGTCAAGATTGACCATGTATACATTTTTATGCCTATGCCTTGTAAACTTTATGTCATCATCATTGGGACTAGAAACAATGCATATAAAGGATTCAAATATTGCTTTAAAGCCTTTGTCACATAATTGACTAATGCTAAGAAGATTATGTTTAAGACCATCTAGTAAAGTTACATTCTCAATAAATGTAGAGGGAGTGATACTAATATTACCAATTCTAATGATCTTCTCTTTGCCGTTGTCGCCAAAGGTGACCACCCCTCCATCTTTTTTTTTAAGAAAAATGATATATGATTTATCCCTTATCATGTGTCTAGAGGACCCACTATCCAAATATCATCTTCTATTTGATCCACGGACTGCTAGACACACCTATACCATAGAAATCAATTTTTTGTCTTAGGTACCCAAGTTTTATTGGATCCTTAAAGGTTGGCTATTATGGTTCCTTTTGAAACCCATATTTTCATAATAACTACATTACTAATTAGGCTATTTGATTTATAACTACAGGTGAAGAATTTGTGGCCAGTTTCACCATAGTAATTAAAATAGTCTTTCATGAGTTATTACTTGATGATTTGATAAATATATTTTTAATAATTTATATTTTAACCAAGGATATATAGCCAGGTCTAATTTTATAAAAAATAGCTTGTTGGCTATCTAGAGTCATGTTCAACTTTCCAGAATTTAAAGTAAATCTCTCAATAATTGGTTTCAATTTATTTACTTCTTTACTTAGGTTCTGATTTTCTTGCAGTAAGATTTGTTTTTCTTTTAATATATTTGTATTTTAATTTATAAGAGTTTAGTTTTTTAGTTTTAGTTCTCTACTTCTTTGACTAAGCTTTTTAAACTTATCTAATAAATCATTGAAAGCCTCTTGAAGCTCATCAAAGATAAAATCATTAAAAACTTATATCATCCTTATAAGCCATGAGGTATAGATTTGCTGTCTCTTAGGTTTTCTCCTCTGAACTTGATTCATCGCTATCACTCCATATTGTGATCATTGCTTTCTTTCTTGGCTTCTTGAGATCTTTCTTAAGTAATAGGTAATCTGCTCTAAAGTGACCCGGCTTCTACATTCATAGCATTCCAACAACTGCTTTTTCTCTTTTTCTTTGCTTGGCTGCCCCTTGGCCAATGGCCTTCTTCTTATTCTTTGCCTTCTCATGAGTCTTCTAATTTTTTTTTGTAATTAGGGCCATCTCTTCATCACCCTCTGTACTGTCTGATTCTTTGCTCTCTTCTTCTTCTTGAGCTATCAATTAGAGAGTGATGGTTTTCCTTTTTTTGACTCATCTTCTTCAAAATTTTGTTTCATTGATAGCTTATGAGTCATAAGAGAACCTAGCAATTCTTCTAGGAAAAAAACATTCAAGTCTTTTGCTTGTTGAATGGCTGTGATTTTGGCGTCCCAAGCTCTTGGCAGTGACTTAAGAATTTTTTTTACTAAACACTATTAGTATAAAATTTTCCAAGGCTTTTAAGATCGTTAATGATATAAGTAAAGTGAGTAAATATTTTAGGGATTGACTCATAGGACTCTATTTTAAATAGGTCATATTTATATACAAGCATATTAATTTTATATTATTTGACTTGGTTAGTGCCTTCATGAGTTATTTCCAGCTTATCCCAAATCTCTTTAGCAGAATAACAAATTGATATATGATTAAACTCATTACTATCTAGTGAGCAACCAAGAATATTCATAACCTTAGCATTTAGTTGTGCCATCTTTTTATCAAACTCATCCCATTTTCTTTCAAGTTTGGGAAGAGTTACACCATCAATAATTTTTGTGGATGTGTGAGGACTATTAACTATAACACTCTACGTATCATAGTCTAGTGCTTGAACAAAAATGCACATGCGTGCTTTCTAATAGGTATAGTTTGTGCTATTAACAAGTAGAGATCTGTTTGTGGATTGTCCCTCGACAAGAGAGGTTCTAATTGGGGCTGTCATAGATCTTTAACTCTTTGACGATTAGGTTAATGAGAGGCTTAAGTACCAAGCTCTTGTACCACTTGTTGCCTAGCTATGCAGCCTAAGAGGAGAGAAAATGAATTAGACTTTTTGAAAACTTGAATATAATGTAGCAGAATAAAAAAATAATACATAAATATTAATTTCAGCAATTGAGTAATAAGTAACTATGCAAAAAATTAATGCAAGCAAGTAAAGCAACATAAACACATAAAATTTATAGTTGTTCGGTGCCAACTCTGCGCCTATATCTACTCTTCAAAACATCTTTTTTGAGAATTCTACTATACTTTTTTTTGGAATTACAGTCCAATTGTTTTACATGGACTCACAATTTCAATTGATTTCTATAGGCAATTAACTAAAACCAACACCGAGCCTATCCCCAGGCTCAACACAATTCAATTCACAGTTTGGGTAGACCTTTCTCCAAGTTTTAGTTTCTGAAACTTGTCACAACAGAGCATAGAAAGTAATATGTAAAATATAAGAACTCTTGAATAATAAATACTTGAGGATTTTTGTCCTTGATGCACTTTTCTTTTTGCACTTCTGGTTCTCTTTTCTTGTTCACCCTTTTTTTTGTTTTCGGTGTTTCCATGCATTTATACCATTTGGAAGTAGTTGGAATATACATCTAGCTATGAGATAGGTTGAAAGAGCCATTGCGAGATGAAAATATCCATTCTGATTCATAAAAAAACTAGCTATTATAATTGTCAGGTGTAGAGGGGTCGACTCGACATTTTCAGGGATCGACTCATGATTTTCAGGAGTCAACTTGAGATCTTTATGGGTTGACTTGAATTTGCTATTATTTTTGTTGTGCTTTGTCTTTCTTTTGTGATTATTGTAGTTGGCACTCTTAGTTTATGGGTCGACTCGTTTGGTAACATGGATTAACTCGATGTTGTTGCCCAAGAAGACAACCCAAGAGGAGGGGGGTGAATTGAATTTTGATTAAATATTGACCAATTAATAAGATGAGTGATTAACTAAATCTATTGCAAGTGGATTAGTTAGATCACTAGACACTACAAGAAAATACACTTTCAGCGACCACTTTCGGCGACTAAATGAATAGTGGTCGCTACAAATAAGGCTATTTG
>JAOXJJ010000001.1:15113741-15134239 GCA_025769935.1 Phoenix roebelenii | reverse complement strand
ACCCCCTAGTGGTATAACCCACCCTACTCCTCCAACGCATCCACGTTGGCAGGCGGCAGGACTGACTCGGCCCTCCATGCCTCCGCCAACGTTGATCCTGACACTATGGCTCCAGTGTTGTCACAAAAAATAGAAACTGGACTCAATAGAGGGTGCCACTCCAAGCTCGATGATGAACTTGCGCAACCATACGGTTTTCTTGGCGGCATCAGATGTTGTGATGTATTCTACTTCGTATGTAGAATCTGCCACTGCGTGCTGCTTGAAACTTTTCTAGCAGATTGCACCACCCATAAAAGTAAAGATATAACCCGACACGCTCTTGCTATCATCTCGATCCGACTGGAAACTGGAATCAGTATATCCCTTAAGTTTCAAGTCAGAATCACCATATACAAGCCACTGGTCCTTAGTATTTCTTAAATACTTAAGGATAGATTTTACAACCTTCCAGTGGTTGCTTCCTAGATCAGATTGGTATCTACTCACTACTCCCAGTGAGTATGCCACGTCTGGTCTTGTACATGTCATGGCGTATATTATAGAATCCACTGCCGAAGCATATGGAATTCTATCCATACTCTCTCTTTCTTGAGGAGTTGTCGAACAATCCTTCTTAGAGAGGTTAATTTCATGGCCCATCGGAAGATAGCCTTTCTTGGAATTAATCATGCTGAATCTCTTCAGCACAATATCAATATACGTAGATTGGGATAGTCCAAGCAATCTTTTAGATTTATCTCTACAGATCTTCATTCCTAGAATGTAAGATGCTTCACCCAAATCTTTCATGGCAAATTGAGATGATAACCAGACCTTTATTCCTTGCAATGCAGGAACGTCATTCCCAATTAATAGAATATCATCCACATACAAAACTACAAATATGATTACTGAACCATTGACCCACTTATAAATGCAGGGTTCTTCTTCATTCTTAATGAAACCATATGTTTTGATCACCTTATCAAAACGTATATTCCAACTCTGAGAAGCTTGCTTTAATCCAAAATGGATCTTTGTAGCTTACACACTTTAGACTCATCTTTAGATGGAAAATCCTCAGGTTGTATCATATATACCTCCTCTTCTAAATCTCCATTTAGAAAAGCGGTTTTAACATCCATCTGCCAGATCTCATAGTCTAAATATGCTGCTATCGCAAGCATAATCCGAATGGACTTGAGCATTGCCACAGGAAAAAATGTCTCATCATAGTTTATACCATAATATTGACGATAACCCTTGGCAACCAGACTGGCTTTGTAGGTTTCCACTTTTCAGAGTCTTTTCATCTGATTTCTAAAACTGGGTTCCTAATTTTTAAGAATTGATCTCGAATTCAAATTTCAAATATTTGAATTCAAAATCTTCATCAGATGAAGACTTTGGATCATGCCCAATCCAATTGGGTCAAGTCCCATTAATTAGGTCAAACTCAATCTTTTTGGTTTAAACCCAATCTAATTAGGTCAAACCCTAATGTAGCCCAAATTGAATCTAATTCAATTTGGCTCAACCCAAGCTCTATTACTCAATCAAATTGAGTCAATTAACAATCTAATTGCTTATTAATTCTCCAATAATTTATTAATTATTTTATAGCAACATTTTACTTAGGATAATTTGTCAATTGAATTTACCAAATTATCCCTGGATGATTCTTAATCGTCCATCAGCCTTTATGATCAACCTAGAAAACTTCTATGCGTGTGACCTCATAGGTTTGAACCTAAGCCGATAGCACAGGAACGATTTTCTGTACTAATCGATGTGACCATCTACCAAAAGTACCCGACGTCCGGATAGGCTAAATTATTGCGAAGCAATATTCTGAAACCCTGGACTATGGTTACCGTATAATTCATCCCTATGACTCCTAATACTGAAATGACATCAGAGTTCTATCAACTCTGTAATAGTACTTTCACTCTGTGATTCAATTTTTACAAATCTTGTGACTCCTCACAAGGATTATCCTGGCCAAGATTTTGCTAAATTGAATACAAGGGCATTATCTCCTATCACCAGGAGGGGTCAATTCCATCTTGACTCACACACCGACTTTGCAAGTACTTGATTGCACCCAGTGACCTTCCGTCATTGAATTAGAAATTCAGTTAGTCCGGTATCAAAGTACAGTGAGTTGCTTACTAATCACCGTGGTGGTCTCAAATCTGAGGGACACATATATCTATATCCACTCGGAACATCTCTTGACAGCAGAGCATGCCGAAATTAGTCACGTTCAGTGAAATGTACTTCTACACTTCACCTGTGTGACATATTAGTGTCTCCACACTCCTCGGTTAAGAGGACAACCAACGTATATGTTACACAACGACTTGAACTCGATAATGCTGTTGTCCTATTAACAGCATATCATTTGGTCGTGAACTGGTTTAAGGACTCACAGATAAATCCTTCTTTATCATAAAAGAATCCTAAGAACTTCATCATACTACAAGAGTTCATTTAAAGATGTACAAAAAAAATGATGAATAATACCAAAATAATACTTTATTAATTTATCAATTCATTTACAAAATTAATCATCAACATGCTGACGATTGACTCTTAGGGTACAATTCCCAATATATACATACATACATATAAATATATACAAACATATATACGTACATACATATATATGTATACATATATATACATACATATAGATGCATACATACATACATACATACATATATATATATATATATGCATACATATACATACATACATATACATATACATACATATATATACATATATATATATGTACATATATATATACATATATATATATACACATATATATATACATATATATGGAGAAACCTGTATGCCCATAGGTTGCAAGTGAAAATCTAATGGTCCAAAGTATCCTATCTTATCTCAGGATGCAAAAGATATTTTGATAATGTCAGTTTCTATGGTAGCATCAGTGTGAGCATTTCGCATAGGTTCATTCCAAAGTTCATGAGATCCTAATATTATTAAAGTTATGATTTGTCTTCAAGATTGTCTAATATCTAAACAAATTAAATTTTTGTATTTTATATTTTTTTGTTAAATTTATTTTATTTAAAGCACTTTACTAGTTATTTATTTTATTTTATTTTAGGTTTCATTGAATATGTTGTTCATGATCTTAATTCTTCTGCTATGCCAAATAATTATTCAATCTCCATTGAAAACTCAAACAAATCAACACTAATTCATATATTATGATAAAAAAATGAATATGACATGTAGTTTTAAAAAATTACTTTTGTTTTGTTGTATATGTTCAAACTATGATGTTTATATGATCATTTGTATTGCAGGGTGATTGGAGTATGGAAGATTGTTGTATAATTTTATTTTATTAAATTGAATTAGTCTATTTAATATTTTATGAAACCTTTTTAGAGACACTTATGTTTATGGGATGTATTTGAAGTTTATCTTTGAATGATATTAATTGTGTTGGATGGTAGTTGTGTTTTTTATGCTATTTAAATATTTAAATCCTTTCTCTTATATCTTTTATTTTATTGGGATGATGCTACTTATTTGGATCATTTATCATTTAGATCCTTTCTTTTAATATTGGATTTTGTGGATCTAAAATAATATTATGGTTCTCCTTATAGTAATTATGTCATTATGATGAAGTCAAAATATAGGAGCTCTACTGAAAAAGTAAGTATATATTTATTATTTTTTGAATGATTATTATCTAAGAATATTCATGATGTCTTAATTGGCTTTCTTCTTTTCTCATATTTATATTTAGGTACTTCTATTATGAGTATGGATGAGCATTTATTCATGTTAACTAAGGATCGTGTTGATGATTATTTGGATTCTTAATATAAGGTACCTATTATCTATTTTCAGAATATATTTGAGTTTTATGATCTACTTCTAGTTTTCAATGGAGCTTTGGATTATGATTATCTCTTTTGCTTGCAATAAATGTTTGCTGAAATTATAATTTAAATTTTATCAATATATACTTTATGAATATTTCTATTTTTGAATTCTTGCTTTCAATAAAATTTAACTTCTTGCTTTTAATGAATGGTTATTAAAATTGTAATTTTTTATTGAATATATCCTTTATGATTATGTTAGTATTGCTAGTTTTTATTATTGAATTCTTACTTTTAATGAAGTAATTTGGTTGATTATAGCATCTTGCTTCAATTAATGCTTGCTAAAATTATCTTGTTTAAATTGAATCTATCCTTTATGAACATGTCACTATTGATGGTTTTCATCATTGAATTTTGTTCAAAATATGATTAATATTCAAAATAGTATCCAATTTATATCCGTATATGGATTAAAAATAATAGATATGCTTAATATCCGATTTATATATGTATCTGTTTATAACAAATGTAGATATACTTGATATTCGAATCCTATCCATATCTATTTAAAACAAATATGGATATTAACTTTGATGTCTATTTAATATTCATATTTGTATTCATTGAAAAATATGGTTACAAATATGGATACCGATATCCAATCTATTTTCAGCTCTACTTATTTAAAAGATTAGTCGAAAGATATTATTTGAGTTTCTTGGTCCTATATAAATACCCAAGATCTGTTGAAAAATAAAAATATAAATATGAATATATCAATATCCGATCTATTTACAGCCATACCTCACTTAGAAGATTAGCGGGACAATATTATTTAGGTTTATTGATTTTATATAAATATTCAAGATATATCCAGTATATTGTTAATGTGGAACTCATTAAATGCATGCATGGGCTTCATAGTAAGTGTATTGTTGAACCTTGCCACCCCTAGCAATATCCAACCAGCACCTCTAAGAAGGCACCGCATCCCCACCCCAAGCTTCTCAAAGCCCGGTGGGGGCAATGAGTCACCCTGCACCTGAATTTCGGGTTTGCTCAAGGCCGCCAGCCGGTCAGCAACCTTCTTGACCTTCTCCCCAAACATATCGAATATATTCTAAAGGAACACATGCAGCCAAATGTAGATCTGTCTACATTTCAATGCTAGCTCCAAGCCTAGAATATTTGGCACTATTTCTTCTTGAGAAACAGAATTTATATCAAGATAGAGAATACTGGGTGTCCTATGAAAAGAAAAACAAAGATAGCATATAAATGATCCTCTTCAATATTTTCAAAATTAAACAAATCAGACAAACTGTCAATCTACTTTATCAGATCATATAAATAATAATGTTCCTCAACGCTTGTGAACAAAATTTTAGAAGTTATCATTCTGTAAAGCTGTTCTCTGATGGAAGCGAATTTGAAGTACAGAACCAAACATTCCACAAAGCAAAAAAAAACCTCCGTCATACTTCATGCTCTTTACAGTCTTCCTTTGAACCTCACTCAAAAACCAGTGCCAATACTTCTCTTGTTTAGGCAAGTTCCTTATCCTTAACGCTTTCCTTTTTTCGCTTTTCCTCTTGTATTGTTTTATTCCTTTTCATTGCAAGTTTTTTTACAACTTTTATTAACTAGAGTACCATTATTCTTTAGGAGCAAATTTTTAATGAAAGGTTAATTTTTCTCTTCGCATAAAAGATGATAATGTTATGATTAATGTGCTGTCAAATTAAATTATATTTAATGTTTGCCATGGTTATTTTTGTTAAATAGAGTCAAAGTATGATTAGAATGAGTGGCTAAGATTGAAAGATTTGAAGAGCAAGTTGTTTTTGGGAAAATGAAAAACCAAGCATATTTTTATAGATATGAAACATTCAAAATTTTAAGTAAATATTTGGTTTCTATTTTTCCGAAAAAATCTAGCGAGAAAATATTTCAATTTTTATATAACTGGGTTGCGCCCCGTTATCATTCTTTGGGTGATCCCCCTAGGATGTTCATTCTAAATCCGCTATACCAAAATTCCAATCGCACAATCCTTTTTACTCTTTTTTTCTGTGCAATCACTATATGTCTTTGACTTAATGTAGCTAGTTGCAAGCAGTGACCAGTCAAACAGGATCCGGCAAAGCAAAGAGCACGTATGTCTCCATGGCCGAGAGCCTACCATCCGCTGGGCCAACTCCTCGCGTCGCACGCCATGGAACCGAAGTTACGTATCGAGGGCCCATCCATGCAACGAAAGGAGATCGCTCCACCACACGTACACCAACTGCAGGTCACGTCAATCCCATCCATTTTTAAGATCCCACGTCACGCATGGATACCTTCATGCATCCATGCAGACCCCGATATCCCATCAAATCACCATTGAAAGGTGACGTACGTACATCATCCATCCATCTGTCCAAACGTTTAATCCAGAAGTGACCGTATCACATCAAAACTAACAATTACCATTAGTATCAATTATATAACTAAAAGAAGGAAAAAAGTTCATTCATAGATTAATATATATAGTCTCGTGCAGTCCCTCGTCATCTCCCAGATTGAAGAGATATTTTAGTAAACGAAACGAAAGCTGGCAGTTGGTACAGCAGAAGCTCCTAATATACACAAGCTAGCTAAGAAACTTTCTTTAGGTTGCTCTGCAGAGTGACGAGATCTCAAGAGACCAACGGTCCAGATTCTCCAGTAGCAGTAAGACCCAGAAAAGGCAGGTCATGAACAGCTCCCCCTAGCCCAAGTTGAGCCAGTCCCGTGTCATAGAGGAAAGGGTTCTGTAGATATGTGTCGAGCCAGCTGGATACTTGTTCCTCATGTAAGCTTGGGTTGTCCTTTGGAGGGCACTGGGGTTTGAGGGGGGAAGGGAGGGTTGTGGTAGGGTGGAGGGGTTCAGGAAGAGGGAGGGGAAGGAAGGGGTTGACTTCTTGGTGGAAGAAGGGTTGGTGGCTTTGGAGGAGGATTTGGATGGGGTTTTCCCCGGGTTGCAGGTCTATGAATGGGGGAAGACCAGGGTTGGGGGAGGAGTAAGATGGATCTAGCGAGCAGGTGGGGTTCGGGTAGTAAGAATTCTTCTTTTCTCCAGTCTTGTTGAATATCCTGCAGATCACCCACTCCTCCTGCCGAAATTAGTACATGAAAAACAGATACCTAGTTAGCAGCCTCATGCTAGTCTTTCAAATCTCTCTCTCTCTCTCTCTCTCTCTCTCTCTCTTTCTCTCTCTCTCTCTTTCTCTCTCTCACTCACTCACGCACGCACGCACGCACACGCACACGCCCTTACGCAAAGTATGGTAATTAATTACATGCAACGAGTTCTCTCAAAAACAAAAAAAGCTCATGGCAAAAGAGCAATGTTCATAGGTCAAAGTCCACCATATATGTCTCTGTGGATCTGTAAACCAACACAAAGCCAACGAGTTCCATTGTTTAAACTCTAGATGTGCGTCTGCATACGCATTCAAGTTTGTGTACGTGAGAGAGGTAGGAGTCTCTATGCATTCATGTTCCAATAATTTTTATTAATTATTCGTACGTGGAAAAAAAAAAAAAAGAATGGCAGCACGTGTTGCTACCATCCGTAATGTGGAGTCACGTTTCACTACTTGCACTTTCTGTATTGCGACATGGAGAATAAAACCCGGGCTAATTTTTTTCTTTATATTATTATTTCTTATATTGTTATTTCTAAAGGGCATTGTTGGATTGTTAAAGATGGTTGAAATTACCAGCGCTCTGATATCATGTTAAAATCATCACTTATTCTAAAAATTTAAGTTGATAGAATGAGGAAGATTTATTTATATATTTTACATTTTCTTATATGGAAAAAAAAAACATCTTGGATTCTAAATGTGAACTTTAAATTAAGAAAAAGATTATCAAGGGTACTGTGTGAATATTGAACTGTAGATATAGGAAGAGAAAAGGTGTGAGTCCTATACACCAAGGACAAGTGGCCTGGTGGTGAGAGACTCAAAGTTAGGACAATGGTGGGGCTGCACACAGACTATAGGGGTGGGTGAGGGGGGATTTACCTTGCACGTGTGGCGGCAGGAGTAGTCTCCCTCTAGGCGGTACTCGTGGAGGACCCACTTGGTCTTCTCCCCGCGTGGGGCCCTCCCCTTGTAAAAGACCAGGGTCTTCTTCATGCCCACCAGGGCCCCTCTGCTGGCGCTGTGGACCTCACGGTCCTTGCCGGTGGCCTTCCAGTAGCCGGCCCCTGTAGCCCTGTTCGTCCTCAGTCCGGTTGGGTACTTTCTGTCCCTCAGACTGAAGAAGTACCACTCTCTTTCCCCCATTTTTGCCGCATCTGAGAAACCAACCAACACAAACCAAAACAAAACAAATGGTCATTAATATGTATGGCATTTTCTTACACATGAGAATAGCTATCATAAACTCTCTCTGTCTCTTTCTCTCTCAAAGTTGAAGAAGGCGAGGAGGAGGAGGAGGAGGAGGAGAACTAGGGGAGGATGTTGATGGGTAGCTAATGGACATGCGAGTCATGAGTCCACGGTTAGCATCATGACTTTGTCAATAATATATATCATGAGTAAGACAGGAAAAAGTTCCGACGTCTCATCACACTCTCTCACTCATCACTCTGTATGTAAGTAGGAAGCATCGATGGTAGCTTTCCTTCTCCTTGTAGAAGGCAACCAAAGATAACCAAGTAACATGATTTTACACTTTCCCACCCAAAAAAAGAAAAATGCTCTTACACCAGAAGCTAGAAATATTTGGCTCGACAGTAAATAAGAAACCAAAAACCTAAAGCTATACCTGGAAGCTCCCATGGCTCACATCTATTGAGATCAACCTCGACGATGTCGATGCCGCAAAGGCCTCCATTGAAGACCTTGGAGGCCAAGTAGAAGGTGACGAGCTCCTCGTCAGTGGGATGGAACCTAAAGCCAGGAGGCAGCCCTTGCTCACCAACATCCTCGCCAAACAAGTCCCATACCACTTCCGCCATGTCATGCATCATGTCCTTGAGAAAGAAAGAAAAGAGAGGAGCAAAACTACCGGAGTTTGTTGTGTCTTGTTATGTTGGTGGAAAGGGAGAATGGAAGGGGGAGCGGTGTTTATAGGGGGAGCACTGAAACCTAAGAAGGATTAGACTAATAGATTCAGACCGTTTTGTGGGGTGAGATTAAAGGCCAAACCGAGCTGGTCCGTACAAAAGGGCACCTGAAAGGATTCAAAACGGGAAACTGGACAGAACCATATAGGTGTGGGTGAGTTAATGCGAAGCTGGCTTTGGAGATTTATGCGTGCATGTGTGGACATATTGTGATCAAGTACAAGGACACGAGATACATGACGGACGGTCTGGCTACGCATTTCAACGATGCCTCATCACCAATTGCTGCTCCTATTACTACACGACTTTACTCAAACTATGTGTCAAAAAACTATTTGATATTATTTCTATTTGATGGTGGAATTTATACAGCAGGGGTTCTAGGTTTTCTAGTTGCTCGACTCCAAGGCGCATCAATTGCACTTGTTGGGGCTCGTGCAAAATGAAATTGTCGCAGAGTCCTTTTTTTTTTACTGGGAGATATTTGATCCGCAACTTCATCTAGTTTTCCTGATAACATGACCGCTGATAACTTGGCAGTAGTTTTTCCCTTTCTCTTTCCTTTTTTTTTTTTTTGTTTTCGGGCCCTTAGAGAATATTGGTTGGACCACCACACTCCAAACCATGGAACCTCTTCTTAATGCTTGTAAAAATGGTTATGCAAGCTTTGTGCATTAAATTTATTGTCAATTTTCATCAGAGTCCCCCTTATATTAGATCAAATAGTATCAGAGTCATCTCCTCAAAGAAGATCTAGTGTATGAGATGTATCCTAAAACTACCTAACATTCAATTATTGCATTATTACTACCTCGATTACACCTAACTTTGAATTTATTATCTACCAACCTTATAGTGAAATGAGCATGGCATCTTAATTAGGGTTCTATTATAGTTTTTGATAAATAGAAACTTCTTTTCTAAGTATACCATATTAGGATTAGGAACTTTCCATGGAGAGACCTATAAGGCACCTTATCCATAAGAATCAATAGAATATAAGCTATTCATCCACAAGAATTCTAATTCACATGTAGAAATCCATTAATTACACTCTTTTATGATAACAAGCCCTTTAACTTCCTCCAATGCCAAACAAATGCGATATGCACATACATCCTTGTATTAGGCTTGGCTACTCGCTAAATCATAATTCTAATAGTATTATACACAATTAATATGTCTGCAGAGATATAGTTCTTTATATTGGATAGATTGAAGACTCTAGTGATGTTACTATAGGAAAAACAGTTGTTTCCGACACCCAACTACCGATGCTAGGGAGAAGCGTTGACAATTTGACTGGCGCGCCAAATTTTGCCGATACTTCTAAATAACATCAGAAGATACTGATGGTTTGATGAGGAGTCTGACTTAGACGATGCTAAAAAGTGTCGTCGGAAACCAAAATAGAAACGATGCTTTAAAAAGCATCGTCGGAGGCCAAGGCTTTATTCTCACTTTTTTCCAAACGACCCTTTAAAAAGCATCATCGGAGACTCATTCTCCATCCCCACCAAAACAAACCCCCTCCCCAATGATGCTTTAAAAGCGTCCGCGGAGACCACAACACCCCCCCTCTCTCCTAACAAATTCCTAAGCCCCTCCCCATCTCTCCTTCAAATCCCTAACCCTCTCCCCATCTCTCCTTACAAATCTCTCCGAGTCCATGGCCCTCGATACCCCCCGCATGTTCTAGGCGGTCTCCCCGACCAGCTCTCAGGAATGCGCGACGCAATCACCTTCTCCAGCTCGCCTCTCTCTCCCCTCCCCCCATGCTCCACCCTTTTCTCTGCTCCGCCCTCGACGAAGGATGAAGAGGCGGCGCACTTGCCTCCGATCGATGTCCTCTTCTTCTTTTGATTTGATGCTAGAGGTATCCATCAAGAAGATGATATCGGAGAACCCCATCATCATCTACTCCAAAACTTGGTGCTCGTGAGTTCTGATTTCGTTCTCTGATGATGTCGATTGATTTGCTTACATTTTGGTTGATGGAGAATGGAAGTCTTCGAAGGAGGTCAAATCACTCTTCAAGAGGATTGGATTGGAGTCCCTCGTCATAAAACTTGATCATCTTGGTGAGTTCTTGTTCTTGTTTATTGAATCTTTTCTCGCAGACCTTTATATTGGTTTCTTAATAGTTTCTCATTGATTTTCGTTTAATTTGAATCAGATTAGTGGTTGAAATTTTCTTGAACTATATAGGGGTGGTTGTTATATTTCTTGGTCAGGATGGAATATGTGATATGATTTGTTTCTAAGACATAGAAATTGGAATCTTGGCTTCTGATGTTTTGGATCTGTTGCATCGTGAAACGGTTGCTGTGTTGATTGTAAAATTCAGGTATTTGATTGGTACTCAAGAGGAGGCCTTCTTCTCGATCTTGAGGATGTAGGCGATGGGGTCCTCAAGAACCAGGGGGAGGGATTTCAGCCATTAAGGAACCTCCGCGGGAGGGGGAGGTGGGAGCGACTTGCAAGCTCTGCCGTCGGTAACCTGATTTGTTGAGCTTGCTAGAAGGGAATGCGCCATGATGCTGAGAGAATGATCTTAAAAAAAAATAAATATTTTTTAAAAAATAATTATAACAACGCTTTAAAGCGTTGTTATAATTATTTTTTATAAAACCTAGCGGTTAAAAGCCGACGCTTTAAAGCGTCGCTAACTGCAATTTTAGCGACATTTTTCAAAAGCGTCGGAAATTTTTTTTCCCACTCCCACCTATCCGATACTTTTGCGACGCTTTAGAAAGCGTTAGCAGAAAAATTACCGATGATTATAAACGTCGGTATAGGCTTTAAAAAGCGTCAAAAAGATAATTTTTTTTAGTGTGTTTATATACTCATGGCTCTGTCCACCTACTAGCTTAAATTTTTCGGTCAGATTTTAACATGATATCAGAGCCCATGATCCCTCTTATGAATCAATATCAGAGCCTATAACTCTACACTTGAGAGAAGGTGTTGAGAAATAGTTCTACATTTGATAGGTTAAGGATCCACCTACTAGCTTAAATTAATTAATTTGGAATAATTAGTGACTACATTAGCAAGGATCATTTGTATTTTATGGTACGATGAACCAACCACAACATGTTGAAATTAACAAGTACATAGATTGTTGCTCATGTTAGTATTAATTTTGAAAATAATGATGGGCTTCCAAGCACCCCTAGTTGATTTGGGGAACTGTGCTACGGCAGGGGGCGCCAACCAGCTCATAAATGGCCTTATGTCATTGTTAACATTATCCGACAAGGGTAATGCTGATCACAATTATAGAATTCCATGCCAAGTAATTGGACTAATTGTCTTCATTCATTCATCACCTTTTATATATCTACCATTTGCATGAGCCTTATAACGCCACTCGCACCGCTCCTATCCTTGTCTCCTTGTATTGGTTCTCCAACTGATTTGACATTGTGTTTTTTATTTTTTCTACCTACTGTTTCCTTAGTAGTTAGTACGCCTGCTCGCCTGCCACAGTTAACAGTAGTATTGGTGAAGGCTAGAGAGAGAAAAAGGGACATGAGGGCGATCTATCTCCAAGCTGCATTTATTGAGGGGTGGTCAGAACGGGAAGAGGATTTCCGCTTGGCTGCAGCGGAGATGGGGGCGACTGCACGAGTCGGGAAATAAAATTTCCGTGGTCGTACCAAAAATTCCAGAAGCGCAGTAGTCTTCCAGCATCGATACCCATGGTCATCTCCAACCCTCTCCAAAACTTCCTATAATACCCCTGCTAAAATCTAAACAAGTTCGAAGTTTGGGGGGCACCCTAAATTTGCACCGACTAGTTTTAAGCAACTGGGATTGCATGTACTCCTACAACATGCTTGCGTGCATGAGGAGAAGTGAATGAATTCTAAGTGCTAAAACTCATTTTAGTTGACCAGCACAAGTGTCTATATATCTTTGTTATACACGTGCTATATTTTCTTGCAAATCGATGATCTAACATTCTAACATGATCATTCCATCTATATGATGTTGAGCGCAAGAAATATATTGTGGAAAAATAGATTAAATGACTAAAGCTGAGAAATAAATAGCAAAAAACAGCAAAACATGGATATATTAGAAATGCAACAGCATTTGGTTAAGCTGCTTAAGGTCCTTCCTCTCAATCGCAAAATACGTCATAAGTAAATTCCAAAAATCAGTATTAAATTTCATGATACCTTATAATCTTTAAATTAATTAGCATGAGAAGAGTATTTATTGGGTTCAACAATCCAATAGTATTGTTGGCGCATCGTGCGCTATCCTCACGGTTTTGTTCAAAATACGTCTCGCGAGGGAAGGGATGGTCCGTCCTTATAAGGCACAATCATTTTTGCTACTTTTTCGATGTGGAACTAAAGTTTCGAGCTCTCATCCGCCCTCTAATAGTTAGGTTCGGACTCATCAGGTTTGATACTTCGAGGACCATTTCCAGTGAGCCGCTCCATCTCACAATACCTGCACAAAATCGATAAAATTTGGGACTAACTTGCCAGCTATAAATAATATAGTTAACAAATAATGGGACTTGAGCAATATTGGAGGAACAAATGACTCTGAGCGTTTTGAGCGCAGGGTTAGGACGTGAAGGGCATTGTGGGGATGTGGGTAAGCTAATCAGGAGGCAGCCTGCCCGACGGGAATCCCAGGAGAGAGGGATGGTGGGTTTGGGAAGCAAAGTCAGAGGCCGCATTAAATACGAGCGCTCTAATTTCGAAATGGAAAGCAAAACAATAATTTGTTTTTGCCGTTCAATCATACACATGATTAGACCTCGGGCACCACCGACCTCCACAGATCATAAATCCTTGTAGTTCGTACAATATAATCTAGTAATCGTTTCTCTCTCTCTTTAAAAAAATAAAGTTGACAATTAAATATAAAATTTATGATTTTAAACAATAAATAAAATGATGGGTAAATCACCATTTCTCGAAGGATAAAAAGTAAATAAAAAATATCACTATTTCAAGATTTATTGACAACCTCAACTTTTAATTTTTTATTTGTGAAACCATGTGAGTCACGAAATTGCTATCTTATATTTCTGGTATAAATTCTAATTTCTCAGCAATTGATCTAATCTAGAGAAAACAAATAAAAATGTTGAATTAAATTATACTAAGATAGATGAGTCGTTTATTCATTGAAAAAAAAAAAACCAATCTTGATGCAGCAATGAGACAACATAAACCTAATAGAAATCGGAAATCGCAATATTTTAAATAATAGCACATCAACCAAGTTAATCTCAAAGATATTAAGCAATGTTTAATGAAATTATTATTTTTTTTTTGACTCGATGGAAATTGAAAGCATATTTAGTGTTGGGGTTGCTGCTTGGGAATTGTGAAAAAAAGCAGTACTTTGCAGTTAAACCGAACTCATTTTCTTGCTGATATGTCTTGTGTCAGCTTATAAATTCTTCAATCCAGCACATAAGAAAATATGGGAACGACGCAAGTAGCTTCCGGATGTAGGTTGCCTCGGAAGGTGGGACTACATGTTTGATCAGCTGCGGTCTAATCTAAAGTTCGTGATAGAAAACAGATTATATTATAAAATAATATGATTTGAGAACCGCTCTGACAAGAAATATAGATTTTTTGTATTATTTCTCTGCCAGATGACGGAATTTCTTTTGGTAACGCAGAAATCTTCAACTTTCTTACACACAAAGTAACTACAGGGTGGCTGGACGGAAGGAAAGAAATATAATCATAAAAAAATAGGTTTCCATATATGGGTATTATTTAATCTGAAAGGCATTCCAAAAGATCGCATGAATCTAAGGCCTCTCCACGTGCGAGGGGCTGCCACTCGAGCGTGACGAGACGGCTCGGCGCTCGTGCACACGCGTCAGCCCTACGTGCTGACGTGGACGCACGACGGGAAAGCCAGGACGGGTGGGTCCCATTAGATGTCCTCTCCTCCCTTCCAGCTGGGGCCTAGGGCTTGTAGACGGCAGACTAGGACGGCAATTCTGAGCACCGGCCGCGCTCGCCAACTAACCATTTTCCCGCCATGAATTGCTCAACGGTCAATTAATTGAATTCCTTCCGGTGTTCCACCTCCACATGATAATGATGTTAACATGATCGTAGCGGTCCATTCCATTGTATTTCAAGTTGACATGGAATCAGAATACCATGAAATGAGTTACGCCAAGATCATATAAGAGACAATAACGATAATCATTTTAAATAGCCTTCAATAGTAATCAAATACAGGAAAAAACTATTAATCACCTGCCATGCCACTGATCATTGCTCGATTCACCAGGGAATCACTGTATTGGTGATCGGTGGAGCACAAATATCCTCATGTATGGCACAAATCATGGGCTATCATGAAGAAGGCGTTGCAAACAATCACAAAAGAAAAGGCAAGATCAGCCTTCTTATGAGATTGTCCATGAGGTTCTTCCTTATATTAACATTTATTTTGATATTTTGATATTTAGGAATAAGGATATTTTGGTGGTAGGAAGTTAAGAACTATGATTTTTGTGAGCAGCAATCATCTATCTGTACGGGACGCAGAGGGGAGAGAGAGAATGGAAGAAAAAGAGAAATGGAAAGAGAGAAAAGAGGATGAGAGGAACAAAAATCATATGGGGAGGGCACTAGAGAAGTAAATATGGGGGTGGACTTCTTATTTGCTATATTTTTTCTAGTACCCATCTTAAAAAAGAAATCTAGAGGTTCGTTTGGTTCGCGGAAAGCATTTTTCTCCTAGGAATATGATTCCTGAGAAGAAAATTTCTAGGAAGAGAACGTCTGGAAATGTACTTTTGGCATGTTTGGTTAAACATGGAAAAGTGACAGATTTTTATAGTGCTTATATTTGGTTGACCATCCACTTTTCCGGAAAAGTTATGCGTAATTCCTATTATACCCTTAATAAAAATTAGATCTTTAATGCCTTTTTAATGCTGAATGACTTTTTTGGAAAAAAATAAGGATAGAGTGATTCCCGCCTCATGGAAAAGTAACTTTTCCATGTTTCTCATGGAAAAAGTTTTCTCATGAAATATGGGAATCATATTTCCATTGGAATACAACTTTTTCATCTCTCTTCTTTGAAAACTCCAACCAAACAAGAGACATTTCATTACTTTTCCGTTAACCACACTTTTCCCCCTTCTTTTTCCACAATCCAAACAAGCCCCCGAAGTTAGGAACTCCTACCAACGAAGTCATTAGTCCTCTCAATTAAAAAAAACCAACAAAAAAAATTCACATACAACATCCTCTCTTTTTTTCTTGTTTCCAGAACATGTTTTTTACTAGCACATACTACATGATGAGATACACACCAAGTAAATTAAACATCTAGCAAGCCAATATATATATTTACGTAATTCAATATATAGTTTCTAAAATATGATGTTCATCAGTATACAATACAGAGTCAAATAATATATACTTAGCAAATTAGTCATCTAACAACCCAATATGTATCTCTAAGCAAACTGATATGCAGTTTTCAAAATATCATGTTCACCGGTATACGTCACAAAGTCAGGTGATACACACTCAGGAGCGGCCCAATGCACTTGGAGGTCCAAGAGAAAGTCACTAAGGAAGGCCTTTTTTTGAAAAATAATAATTTTTTTTTAAATAAGTTCAAAATACTTTAAAAAATCATTTTCAATTATCCCTTAAAAATTCATGTACATCCCTTAAATACAACCAAAAGTGCATACAAGTAATAATTCAAGTTTCAATTAATCATAGATTTAGTTGTGACATCAAAATTTATGTGAAACAATATAACAAAAGCATAAGTATTATAAACATGATAAGATAACCCAAATCAACAAGCAAGCATCCTGTAAGAAAAAGAAAAATGAAAAAGACAGAGTATCCAAGGCTAGTAGAATTTACCTGGCTTGATGTGCTACTGTCTTCTTTGATTTGCTCCCTTCATTTTCATCAGCAACACTTCTATGTGATTCACTATCTCGGTAACTATATCTAAAAGTGCCACCTTCCCTCGAACCACTTGGACTTCCATAACGATCACTAAAGCCATCACTGTCGTATGAAGCTGAACTTGATTTATATGTTATTCCAGTTGAGGACAGCCCAAAGTACCTAAATACAACAATCATTGATTCAGCAAAATATGGTTTAGACATGAGCAGAAAAAGATCTCCCAGGGAGTGTTCAGGGTCTTACTTATCACGGGTTGCAGCAGCTTTCTCTCTAACTGCTTGTATTGTTTTTTTATTATTCAAAAGAACTGAGATGGTTTCTACCTTCTTTCTCACATTGATCCCGACATCCTTTTCATTAGGTTCAACATATTCAAATCCTGAAAGTTTCTTTTTCAACAATAAAAAATGGAGGTAGGGATTACAATTTTTTCATTGCCTAGGCGATCTCCGATAGAGCAGATCCATGAGAATCCTAAGGTTCTATTGAATTAAATCAAATATTTTAAAATCTTGAAAACCAAATTGGTCAACGGCCAAGTGGCAAGCATCCGCACACAAGCAAGGGAGCAAACATAGAAAAATTTCCAAAGGAAGTAGGCCATGACAAGTATCATGCATCCAGCGCAAGAGCAAGTATAGAAAAGCCCCTCGAAGAAGAAAGAAAATATGAAAAACCAAGATGCAATAAGCCGAAGGATCAATGGAGCATGAGAAGATACGTCATCAATCCGCGGAAGGGGAATCTACTTCTTTTGACGTGCTTGAACCAATATAAAGGATTTTAGGGATCATTTCAAACTACAATCAAAAATTTTTCTTCTTCCTATTCCAAGAGTCTAGATAAAAAGGGCTCTAGCTAGAAATCATTGGGAAGAAAAGAAATAAAGAAATTTTTTCTTCTCATAATTTTTCTAAGTTTCTTTTGAGCTATCTGTAAGCGTGAACGTGCTCTTCTTTCTTTCCTGAAGGTGCTCTGATGAGGAAGACGTGGTTCTGTATTGGATTGTCGTATCTCTAGAAGATCTGTGCCAGCAGACCCATGTGTTGGGGGCATAAACTTTTCTGGGACAACGCATTAGCGTGCTTCGATCCACAGGCCATCTTCTCTCTTTTTCTTCATTTTATTATTGTATTGTCAAGTTAATTATTTGCTAGTTTATTCTTCTTATTTGCTATTTTTGAATATTAGAAATATTTAATTTATCAATTATATTTGTGCATCTAGGCTAACAATTTAGGAAAGTTAATGTACTGTTAGCACTAGATTTTAAATTACAATATTTATTATACATTTTGCTGCATAATTGTAAATTGTTATATTTTAGTTGTTACACATTTATGCTAGCTTCACTTTAGTGCTTAATTTTTCAAGCAAAATATTAGATTGCCTAACCTCCAAGAGGTTTATTAATACCTCTATTTGGACTCCTCATGGAGTAATTTCCAGATTCCATTCAAACGGAAATTCGAAAATTGGTTAATTCATACGAGCTAACTTAATATTGCACTTAGGATAAAATTACATGATATCTAGTGAAATCATCCATTGAATAACAGTATCTAAGAAAAGCTTGTCAAAAAGGCATACGTGCCTAAGAAAGGCTGGTACTTAAGTGAGCCAAGTGCTCCACCACCAATCTAGAGCTGATCTAGCTGTTATTTTTTGAATTTTTCAACTAGACATTTAAAGTTTAAATTAGATATCAGTGAAATAATTTAACATAAATCTTTTCATTTTCATATGTGTCAAAACTGTGTTAAGCTACAAATCAATCTCTTTCTTCTCTCCTAATCAATGGCTTTCCACACATTTGAAAACCTTAGTACTAAACTGGAGAAGTTTGAAGTTGAATTTGAATTTCACCCCATGCAGCTGATTAGGAAGTAGTTTCAATTATTTCGCCAACAAGCCATGTATGGCACATGAGTCTTAGGTCCATATAAAAGAGTCATAGGCCTGTTGTGAGAAATTATCTTTGATCATTGTATTTGCTTTTTAATGCACTTGAATTTAATCCCAAAATCAGAACTTAAGAATAATGACAAATGTGAGATATGTGTAGAGGCCAAATTATCTAAAAGACCCTTTCACTCTGTAAGTAGAGATTCTGATCTCTTTGAACTCATACATAGTGATGTATGTGACTCAGGAAGAACTTCAAAGGGTGGAAACAATTATTTTGTAGCTTTCATAGATGACCTTTATAGATACTATCACCTCTATCTTATCAAAGCTAAAAATGAGATCTTAAATAAATTCAAAGACTATAAAGTAGATGCTGAAAACCAACTAGATAAAAAGATTAAAATCTTAAGGTCTGATAGAGGAGGTGAATATATCTCATTTGAGCTAATCTAGTTCTATAAAGAACATGGGATAATTCATAAAGTGACAGCTCCTTATTCACCCCAATCTAACGGAGTAGCTGAGAGAAAGAACAGAACCTTAATGGATATGGTTAACTCTATGTTAATTAGTTCAGGTGCATTAGAAAATCTTTGGGGGGTAGCACTACTAACTGCATCTTATATCTTAAATAGAATTCTATGCAAACATAATGATAAAACTCCATATGAAATCTGGAAACATAGAAAACCTGACTTAAAATACTTAAAAGTGTGGGGCTTCTCAGCTAAAGTAAAAAATTTTAGAAAATAAAAGAAAGAAAATTGGACCCAAAAATAGTAGATGCAATATTTATAGGATATGCAATTGAGAGTAATGCTAATAGATTTTTAGTGTTCAACTCTCAAATAAATAAAATTAATAACAACACCATAATGGAAGCAAGAGATGCAATCTACTTTGAAAGTATATTTATCTTTAAAATAAGAATAAATAAACAAATAAATACCAATAATAATTTAGGAACTAGTTCTAGCAGAACCAGATTTAGAGAAGAAGAAACTGAATCTAGAAGAAGTAAAAGAACTAGAGTTTAAAAAAACTTTGGAGAAGACTACTACATATTTCTAATAGAAGACACTCCTACTTCTTTAGAGGATGTCTTGAAATCTCTAGATGCTCCCTTCTAGAAAGAAGCAATAGATCATGAAATACAATCCATAATCCAAAACCACACTTGAGAATTGGCAGACCTACCCCCAGGAAGTAAACCCATAGGGTGTAAATGAATCTTTAAGAAGAAACTTAGGGTAGATGGAAATGTAGACAAATATAAGGCTAGGTTAGTAGCCAAAGATTTTACTCAAAAATTTGGGATTGACTTCTTTCATATTTATGCCCCTGTAGCTAGAATTGCTACTATTAGGATCCTTGTTGCCTTGACTTCCATTCATAAACTGGTTATACATCAAATGGATGTTAAAGCTGCTTTCTTGAATGGGGACCTAAATGAAGAGATCTACATGGACCAACCTGAAGGTTTCATTGTCCCAGATCAAGAGTAAAAGGTATGTAGGTTGATTATATCTCTTTATGGTCTAAAACAAGTCCCCAAACAATGACACCTTAAATTTAATAAAATAATCCTAACTTATGGATATAAAATTAATAATACAGATGAATGTGTATATTATAAAAAGAAGAATAACAAAATTATAATCTTATGTCTATATGTAG
>JAOXJJ010000001.1:15075147-15092083 GCA_025769935.1 Phoenix roebelenii | reverse complement strand
GCACTCAAACACAAATACAATATTAATTAATTAATTTTATCATTAAAAATTAACTATAATACTAATTAAGATGGTACAATGATTGCACTTTTGTGCTCTCATCAGTAACTCATTCAATTCGCCCAGTCACATCACAGGTAACTCTGTACCTCCCTATAAAAGGAGAACCTCTCCCCCCTTGAACGGGGATCCTGACTTTGAGAACTTTGGCATGCAATCTCTCTCTCCTTCCCCACAAAAGCCCCCTCTGACTTAAGCTTCGGAGGGCCGGCGCCAGGAACCCCGGTCACCGGTTTCTTGCAGGTTCCCCGGAGGATGCAGCCCTCCGATGTATCGCCATCCGCCATCTCCCACCGGAGCTTCTCCTTCTCAGCCAGTGGTCACTCCCAGGTCCAATTTCCAGCAACACGTTCCTTGCTATTCCGTGTTTACCACCTCGGAGATTTCCATCTTTTGCGGTTTAATCTTCTTGCTTCTTCCGGAAAGAGATGAACTCGGCCATGGCGTTAGCGTCGGTTCCTGTGGCCTTTGGTTCCCTCTCAAAAGTGAGTACTTCGTGCTTTTTCATTCCCCCAATCAAATTCTTCTTTTTGGGTTCAGTCGTCATGTTATTTTTTCCCTTTTTCTGATTGTAGGATGAAGCTTGGATGCGGGATTCGAGTAGAAGAGATGTTAGAGGTCTCGGGGTATAATTTGCCGATAAAAGCATGCATAAGGGGCTTGCAATTTGCCGATAAAAGGATGTCAGAATCCGAGAAAAAGGATTATGTTGGAGGTCTTGGGGTATAAAGTATAAGTAGCAAAAGAAACTGGTTTGAAAATATTTAACATCAAAATTTTTTTCACGCATCTATTAAGAAACGCAAAATCCACAGTCCAAAAATATTAACCTTAATAAGGGATATTGATGCTATGGAATATTTTCATATGCTTTTCGGTACCAATTATTAACCTTAACCTTCGACGACAGCTTCCTAATGATGAGTATCTTTAAGAGTTCAGCACTCTACTAATACTTGTGTTTATCCTGTTTATACTTGAGCATATTTCTCATACTCATTTGGTCTTAGAATAAGTTTATTTTTCCTTTTTCTTTTTTTTGAGAAGAAAGATGGGCTATTCATTAGTTCATTCTGGAGCATGTATTTCTTGCAAGTTACAAGTGTCACATGACCTATCCTCTTATAGTGGATACCTCTATGATTAGTTCAGTAAAACCATGAATCAGACATCAATATCCCTTGTCAACAAAGTTGAACCAATACCTTCCTGGAGATTCCTGCAAATAAATGCAAGTGCCATTGTCTCGTGCCTGTTAGGTTGCAAGGGAGCTTTCAAATTTAGTATTTCTTTCTTTGAAGTATGTAATTTATGAACAAAAGAAAATCTTTAATCCCTTTTTTGGTTTGGTTTATAGATTTTGCTCAGCTGATGCTGACCCTGTGATATTTGTTTTAAATTGCATAATTAATAATGATACCAGCCAGCACTGTGCTGTTCTGGTTATCTGATGAGATATCACCTTGTTTTTTCTCCCATTATTTATTTTGCCAGTTTTAATTTTCTTTCGACTCACTCTATCTCCAAATCTGTACTCTCTGCACTTTCGGCTAAGCAATATGCTATATGGGATCTCAGAATGTCATAAATCTTGGTGCTCCTTTCCTTGTGTAAGAAATGCGATGGCTGGCCAAGCTGGTGGACCTGAGAAACTGGACATTGATGGCATAGTCAGTCAACTAAGAAATTTATCAGACAGATTTCCTTAACCAATTAAGAGTTTCCCATGGACCAAAGTGATGATCAACTTTTGCCCACTTGTTGAACTCCCTTGGGCAGCTGCAAAGTAACTTTTGCCCACTGTTGGCTATTATGTCATTAAGTGAGATGTCATACTGTGCTCATGAAAGGAGGATAGTTCTCGTACCCATCCCTTTTCTTTGTGTGTTTGCTACAGCTGGAATCTTGAAGGATACAGCAACTGAACTGTCACTAGATCTCAAGGTTGGGTGGTTTGTTACCTTTGTATTGTTTAAATCATATGAATTCCATATCTATATTTTAACTATTTATTTTATGCTGTTTCTACATTAGGAAGGAGGTTTTCTAGGGCATCTATTTTTTATTGTAATTTTCTTTATGTTGCTAAAATTGCCAGACCCATATATTATCCATACTAGGGCGCTTGATCATTCCTCACTTTGCAAATGGTGGATTATGGAGGACTATCTGGTTAGCACTGTGGTATATAGCAAGGTACGCCGTATCGGCCCGAATCAAATGGTACAGAGCATACTATACCGTACTGGTTCGGTACCGGTATCCGGTATGGGTGCCATACCGATACTCGATATGTCAAAAAAAATTCGTATTGTACCGATGCTATGCTAGTATGGCACCAGTATAGATCCGGTACCGAGACTGCGAACTTTGGTATAAAGTACCTCAAAGGATACCTAGGATGGCATAGGAGGAATCCATAGCTGACAATCCCTCTGAAGAAAAGAAATAGCAATCTCTTCTGCGACAAAAACAGTCAAACAATTGCTTTTTTTAACAGGTAAGTAGAAAAGACATTTTGGATTTCTTCTTCTCTAAAGTAAATAATCATCTCTAAAATTGTCTGTTTTCGTCTTACCATTTGATATATTTTGCCATTCAACCAGCTTATTAAAGTTGAGCTTATGACATCAACAAGATCTTATGCTGTTTTCTTTTGCCTGATTAGAAAGAAAGTACCATACATCGTGCGAGTAGAAAGAAAAGTACCACCATCTGAGAATACAAATTCTCACCACCACATCTTTCTTGTAGTTGAGTCAAGGACAATGCTGATGAACATTTAAATATGGACATAATGCTCGATTCTTGTTTTAGCGATGTAACTTATATTTAGGAGAGAAACCAACCTTCTTAAATCTTGTAGAGCATTTATTCAAATGGTTTTTACAGCAATTCTCTTGCTTATTAGAAATTAATTATCAGCTGATAGTGAAAACCTATAGCAAATTGGATTTGTAATTATCAATCATTGCTATATAAATATTAACTACTAAGGTACGTATTTTACATCAGCAAGGTGAAGTAGACTATTAAACTGTGGATCAGAGACAGTAAAATGGAGAATTTCCTGTAAGCAGGCAGGAGGCTGCTTGATGTCAAAATAGTTATTCGGTTACAATGTAAAACTTCATTCTACCACATGAGAACATGGAGTAGCTAGTGAAGTTGAAGGAAATCAGAGCAATAGGCTGGGGTCAAGAATCAAGCACAACCTTGGAATCAAATTCTTGAGTTTCTAAAAATGCATCTAACATCTGAATGACTTGGGGTCTGGTTATGTAATTGGTGGCTATGTGCAAATTCAGTTTTAATGGTAAAGCTAGATCATCAGGAGAGTGTAATGTCTGTGAAATTTAAGACGAAACATGTGTTTATCAAGTTTATACTGGCAGGAGATTGTAAATGCAGTTTAGTTTAGGGTCAGTGCAAACTTTATCCTTCATTTATATTGTTTAGCCCAAAAGATAGAAGGTTGATTTTGGGTAATTTTGTTGCGTTTCTAATGCTTGAGTATGAAAAAAAATCATTATAACCAATGACAGCCAGGAGTAATCTAGGGGACACTCATGAAGAACCTGATGCTGAAACCTAACTTCAAATACCAGAGTAAGAAGGCTCATGTTAGATAGCAAATTTGATTAGGCTTCTCAAACTGATATCATTTGGACGTTAGATTTTTCAATGGAGGAAAGGAATCCTTTTCTTTATGCATCCAATTTTCTCTCCACAAGATTATTATCTTTCTCTATATAAGCCCTCTATCATGCAAAATTTTTGTGAACATGCCGCAGATTGGTTCCAGAGCAGCTACAACTTCAAAAACTTTCACAGATACGTAAAATAATCTTTTTACCATTTATTTGATGTGCTGTAAAAAATAGTAGCATATTTAACAAATGAGAATATCAACTGAAATTATGTGAAAAAGATCTTATAGTACCGTCTACCAATTTTATTCATCAAGGTTGGTTCCATAATTGATCAGTAATCTTGATGAGTTGGTGCTTCTGTTGGTCTAGTAGAAGGGGAAAGATTGTAATTCTCTACCCGTTTCCTTTTGGCAGGATTTGCAGGAATCAGTAGTTAATATAATAAATGAAATCTGGAGTACCAGGAACCTTCAAAGGAAAAGATATTCCAATTGATAGATAATGCATCACCTATCCATACACAAGGTACTGGTTCATCACCTATCCATACAAAAGCTACTGCTTCAGCTAGGGATGGCAAAATATGACCCGACCCGCCAATCCGACCCATATTCGACCCGCCATAAACAGGTTTGGGTTTGGCCTAAACGGGTTCGGGTTGTAAACAGGTCGACCCATTTAACATGTTTAACTGTTGGGCAGGTTAAACAGGTTAAATAGGTTAAACAGGTCTAACAGGTTAAACGGGTTAAATGGGTTAAACAGGTTAAACGGTTCACAACAGGTCGGGTTGGGCAGGTTAAACAGGTTGGGTTGGGCAGGTTAAACATGTTAAACGGGTCGGATGGGGTAAATAGGTTAAACAGGTTGGGTCGGGTTGGGCAAACAGGTTACCTGTTTATTAAGGGATAATTTGACTGTCATTTGTATCTTGTAGTAAGTTGATTACTAGATAATATATCATGTGGTAGCAGGAGCTAAGAAAACTTGAGAAATTCTGATAGATTAATCCTTAAACACTTAAACTATATAAAATTGGTTTAATCATCTAATTTTCAGTTCCAAAAATAGTCCTAGTTAGATTTGTTTTTAAAAGTTAAAGCATGCTAGACTTATATAGAAGAAGGAACTCTAAAAACTTCTAGAAAGGATATCTTAGTATACATTGGACTCTAAGAACTTTCAAGGGAGGAAGAACATATATTTTTGGACCAGGAGTTAAAAAATTATTTTCAAATGTTTCTGGAAATTAGATTTTAGTTAAATTATCTGAAATGTAAATTCTTTAGCAGCCAGTACATTTGCATATGCATTATAACTTGTTATATAATATAATAATATATAAAACATTATTTAGCATTCTAACATTTTGTTGTAATGCAAATACTACATGTTATTTTCACTTATACTGCATTAATTAAATTACTATTTTTTAATAGTATTTTTTCCAAGTACTATGAAATGAACTCTAGGCTGCATCATGCTTTTGTCGTCGTTGTTGTTATTGTTTTCTTTTTCTTTCCTTTGGCGTTGGTGAAACACAATGATAGGGTGGTTCCTCTGACTATTTGGACATTCTTTTTGTTGATTGAATAGTTATGTAGGTCCATGCTCTTATAGGTAAAAGTGGCCAATTACCATTCCTTTTTACCTACATGTGGCTGGGGTCTACAAAAATGAGATGCCAGGTTGGGCTGCAGAACATGAGAGGTGTGTGGTACATGGGGTGTAAACCTACAGAGATGCACACTCAGCAATGCTCTTGGTATGTATTTATGACAACATTAAACCATGATTTGCTTTAATCTACACCATTCTTAAGAGGTGCTCCCAGTGGGAGGTCTCATCTCTTTGTTGCAGCTGAATTCCTACTTCTCAATATCGTTGTCCTGCTTATCTAATTAATAAAATTCATGCCTTTTTGACAGTTCATCATCGTTCGTGCCTCTTAGCTCTGTCCTCGGGCAGACCTTTTTCAGCAAAGCCTTAAACTCATGCATGAAGTGTCAACACAGCTTTGGGGGCCAAATATAGCATTACCTGAGGGGTTTGTTGTCATTTTCATTATTCTATTATGAGCAGAAACCATGTTCTTTAGCATCATATTAGTTGTTAGCCCACCTAACCACTTGACGGTCACCACTCACCATTATTAATGCTTAGTAACCTCTCCGCTGTTTAGAACAGAACACACCCTCAAGGCTGGAGGCCTGTTGTTAATTTCTGTGAGTATTAAATATGAAACCTTTTTTCCCCTTTCCAAGTGCACAACCAACAAAGTGCCAACTTCCTCCCAAGGACTGAGGTTGCTCTCTGTTGGTATTGTTCAACATTGTTGCATTTCTATAACCTGTATTTTAAATCTTATGTAGCTTTATTTTTTTGCCCTCTTCATCTACCCAATAGAGAATGACACCGTAATAAAATCTAATTTGTTGCCTGTTTCATCTGATAGGTAATAAATGAGTGGTGGGTGGATGGACTGTACTTAAAAACATGCTTTTGTTAAATTCTGCTGGGAGGGGCCAACATACGACAGCCCTATGTCAACATGTTGTTCACGCAGATTGTGCATTGAAATTTCTTTCTTTGCGAACTGTATTTCTGAAGCAAGTATTAAGTTTGTGGTTGCAGAGATTGATTGTACCAAGTTATTCAACTCTTGTGAAGGAGGCTTTGCATTTGTGTATTTGGGCATCACTCATAATGTAGAATGTCTATCGAACATGATGAGTTTAATCATTGATTGTCCATCTGATGGTGACTTGCACTGGCATGCTATATAATTCTTAATTCTATTCTCAAGGATATCACATGTACATGCTATCCCACAGTGCTTGGTGGTAAATTCTCTTGGTTCTTGTCTTTGTAGGCTAATGCCAGCATTAGGCGGATTGGCTCCGGAATCAAGTCTGAAGAACAAAACAGGCCACCGCTTAAGGTATAACTAGTTTCTACCATGAAGCCATTTGATTCGTATATATATATTTTATCCACCTTCTGTTTGATACTACAGACTGATTGACAAGTAGCTCAAAAATGTTAAAATGCAGGTCCAGCTTGAGGATCCAGGGCAGGAAGATAGCTCCGTCTATCATTACATTTTCTAGTAAAATTTGCTGCCTTGGAAGTAGTATTGCCTAAGATGGCATGGCCTATCTGCGGTTATCCTGTCTCCAGATGTTGTTTAAAAGCGGATTTTAATTCAGCAGGCATGACAAGGGCAATGTAAGATCTTCATCAGAGTCAAGACTAATGTGTTAGATAAAGAGCCGTTCCCCGCCTCCGGATTAATCAAATGCAAGATTTGGATTGGCTTGCTAAACTGACTTACTACAGCGCAATCAAATGCATGTTAATTGGTGGCAGGTCTACTAGGAGCAGGTAAAATTTTGGGGAAGAATGTTGATGCAAGCAACACAGAAAGATGCATACCAGCTCCTTCAACAAGCATGCATCACCTAATTTTTTTTGTGCACATGAGATTGTTATTTATTTCTGCATATAAATTCACTATGATTAATGTCCCATGCAGGACCGTTTATATGTGACATGCCGCTTGGTTCCATGTATGGTAGAGTCCACCTTCCTTGTGATGGATCTTTCCTATTCTTTGCCATGTTACTGCAGCATTATTCTAGGGGCGTGTGCATGTCGAAAGATTAGTAGTCCCTTTACCATCGTGATTTTTCATGCACTCTCCACTGTTAAATTAAGGCTTTGTGAGCAAATAAATATTGGAAAATGAATTGTAACCTCTGGGTCTACAATTTGGGGAAACAGAAAAGAAGAGAAAAAGAGTCACGAGTCAGATCTAGGGGATTTTATCTAGTGAAATTTAGGGGAAATTGAGGCCCACCTCTGGATTTGTTGCCATGAGAAAAAAGATTAATTGAAACTATCTGCAAAAGCCTATATTTCAAATACAAATGGGAATGAAGCCAGATGGTGAAAAAGAAAAGAATAGGAGAAAAGAAGCTGTTCCAATCTCATTCAGATGTTTACCCTCTATATCTCAATATTTAGCAAATATCTCGTCAATTGGTTCATTTCCATTCATTTCATATATTCAGAGAGGGGAGAGCGGCTCTGCTTATTGTGAAACATCTCATGTGGCTCATCATACCACTGGCAATCTAGGGACTTCTATCGCTGACTGCCTCTTAGAACTTATAGTTATGACCATTATCTGATTTCACTGGATGTGTTTATAATCGGATATTTTTGAGTTGCATCTCTATATTCTGTACCAAAAAAAAAGGAAAAAAAATTAAAACTCATCATACCATCACGTAGAGCATTTACATTGCAGAATTTGCTTAAACTGAAGAAAATAAATAAATAAATAAAACGAGCCTATAAATGCCACATTCATGATTTATAGAAGAATTATTCTCGCTTCCTTGAAACATGCTAGATCCGAACAATCTAATCCAATTCAACACCGGGAGACTGCTCGAGTTTGTAACTTCTATATAGTCTTACGTGCTCTTTATGGATCTTCTCCAGCCATAAAGAGATGAATTATGACAACATGACCACATTCTGAACCAACTCGTCTATAAATTCCTCTTACCACAGCAAGATCCACCTCCGAGAAACAAAAAGAATTTAGAACAAATGAAGTATCGAACACCACCAAGCCCGACCTGACCCAAAGCGGCCCCCCTTCCTCACTGCTCTCCTCTCTTCCCATCATCGAAATTATTCGCGTAGCTGCATGAATCATACCTAAATTTCTGCGTGGTTGGCAATGTGTTCGATCCGACGAGCTTCCTGAACTCCGACCGCACCTTGTAGAAGACGTGCCCCCAGGTTCCCTTGCTGTGGCACCCGAGCATTGCCGTCTCCTCTCCGTTCATCTCAAGATCTCGGGCGAAGGTCGGCTTCCTCGAGAGGATCCACCCCCACCCCCAATCCCACCACCTCCTGAGAGGGCCGCCGGCGAACTCCCCGATGGATGGCATGGACTTGGACCGCCTGAAGGCCCACGAGCTGGAGGCTGAGGACAGCGGCTGGATCTTGACAGAGAAGGAGGAGACCCTCCTCCTGAGGCCTCCCACCGGGGAGTCCTTCTGGTGCTCTTGGGAGATGGGGAGATCATCCTTGAGGGGCGTGGTGGGGAAGAACCTCTTCTTTTGGAAGTTTCCGAAGAAGGAACTCATGGTTGGAGAAGAAGAGAAAAGAAGGAAGAAGACGGTGGCTTCTTCTCTTCCTCCTCACGTTGCTCTTGTTGTTGGCCGTAGTACTTAGAAGGAGGAGGAGCAGAGAGGGAGGATGGCGAGAAAGGAGATGGTGGTATTGTCATGTTTGACAGCTCTGGGACAGGCTGGGCTGGTTTCATTGGTGCATGGGGGTGGGTGGGGGCATAGAAGTATTTTAGAGTTTAGAATATCAAAAAAAAAAGTATTTTAGAGTTTTGTTCTTTTATTAAAACCTTTCGCTCTCATGCTGGAATCTTTTCGGCAATTTCTCAGACATGTCATCTCACGAGAAGTTTGCACAAAATGGTACCTTTTCTTTTAAAAATTTAGATGTTTTTTTTTTATAAAGCCGAATTTATTAAACCAATCTAATAAAAATACACCCTCAAAAATAAAATATATAAAAAATCAAAAGAACCATATGATGCAGCACCGATAAAATAGTTTTTATATGATTAGCCCTATAAATTTCCGTCCAATCAGCCATTCGCTTTTATATAAATATGGGTTGCTTAAAAACAACATAAAGTAAAAGCTATTTTTCGACGATCTTGAATTAATAGCTGAAAATCGGTTTCAAGAAATAGAAGACTTATAGCCACCTAATTATGGTTACTGAGTTTCTTTCGATAATAATATAATTTGGCCTTAGATATATAATAATCCTTTTCAAGCATGCAACCTAGCTATTAGAACCATTATCTCAAAAAATACAATATCATCTAGTGCCACTATTTTTAATAACAAAAACAGCCACACCAAAACTACCTTTATCCAACTACAATGCTTCATAGTCTCCTGAGCATACTCGCACCTTTGCATATATAACTTCTCTACATCAGAAATTTGGTGCAGTGTCCTAAGCTGCAATTTGATCAAAACTAGTAGATCCAAACCATTAACACCAAGATCAAATGATCTGGCTTATAGTTCTATACTTATTTATTTTTTTGAGAATAACAATGAACATGATATAATGATTAGTCGAACTCCACTCCGGACCTCTCCATCAAGGAGGATGACAATTGAATTAATGTAGTGATATAAACTCTAATCATATAATAATAAATAATATAATTAACTTTTAGTAGAGTCCCTATCCTAATCATTTTGTTTATCTTAGGTGACACCATGACTCCTTTATAGTGACATGCAAGCATCATGAGTGATATTGCCCTTAATTATATCCAAACTCGAGCTTTCAAGTTTTATGATGATGGTAACTTAATATTAATCGAATCTTTGTTTTTTCTCCAATAATTCACAAAATTTTGAAAAAAAAGAATTATTTGTATGTACCCAAACCATCAACAAGTTGTATTATATTTTTTAAAAAAAACTCATAGCATTGTTCTAACTTCTTGTCAATTTTTCACTAGAGTACTGTGATTGTTAGGATTATCATTGCTATTCTTGGTAGTATTTATTCTAACCATATCTTACATTGTATTGATAATATAACTTTTAAAATATCTCTAAAATAAGTTATTTATATAACTTTTTTTGATTTGATTTGGACTTTTTCTTTACTAAAAGTTGAACAGTAGATTAGCTAATGCAAGCAAGTCACGAAAAAGAAATGAGATAAGCATAAGCGAGCCATAGCAATTACTAGTCCGAATAAACTACTAATCTTTTTTATTAATTTTTGATAAAAATCGACAAATAGTATCCTTTACAAATTTTTGATACTGATTTTTAATTTTTATTCAACCTTTTCGTTTGACGGATTAATTTCCTGCGATTGAAAATATTTGGCCATACCAATTTTGTGGCTTGGTCAGGGCCGGGATGCTAAAGCTAGAACATCACGAGAAGTTTGATTCAAGAACTCGTTTGGATTTTTCCGCCAAGGAGGGGGCCTTACGAGAATGGGGCCCACTGAAATAGCTGTCCGTTGCGAACGGTCTCTCCTCCTCTTCGTCGGCTATTTTGCTTCCTCTTGCCGACACTTTTCTTCGGTAGAGAACGAGGGCCTATCTCAAGGTCCGGGTTCCACATCAACCATCTATTTCCTGGGGCTCACCAGTTGTTTGATGGGTAAAGTTACGGAACGGGAGGGATGGTTGTACAGGTGAGCCCCAGGAAATAGATGGTTGATGTGGGTAGACTCTGTTTACTCATTCCTCCCCATCCGAAAGTGAATACGTCACATCTGGCACCACCTATGTACAGGTGGAAGGAAAGCATAACCGCCAACAAGCCATCCGGGCATAGGGCATCCAGTTATTTGATGTTAAGACTACCTCCACATTGTATGGGACTTTTTCGTGACTTTTATACACAACTTATAGACAATGCGGCTGCTTCATGATATTTGCCGACTTTTAGATGAATACGATGCTTTTCAAGCTACCCATGTCTTCAGAGAGGCCAACAACGCTGCGAACTGGGTGGCATCCTATGCGGTTCATCACTCCGGAGTTTTTATCTGAAAAAACCATGCCTATGTTTTGTCTCTCTTGCATCTTCTTCTACTGTCTGATACTTTGGGTTGTACTCATATTTGTTGTATGTAAGCTGCCACTGTACCAATAAATAAATAAACAACTGCCCCTAATGGGCTTGAGGAGGCTTAAGTTCTCAATAGGAAAATAATCATTAGCATCTGCTTGCAAGTAACAAGACGCAATTCATTTTGAAAAATTCAGCAATACAAAAGAAGCTCCCACCAACAAAGCACAACAACCAATTGGCTGGCAACTTGGTTAGTGACTTGCTGAGAAGCTTGCGAGGGAATGTGAGGGGGCTCTTCCTTTCTCCTTTGAGTTCAGGTCATGTGGCAACGATCTTAGGATCTCTTTGAACCTGAAACGATGAAGAACATTTTTTTTTTTTTTGGTGGCCGCCGTGATTTCCTTCTGCATAGCCAGTTAATTCGTACGAATAAAGCATTATGTGTTTTCCTAGAGGTAAAATTAGCCTCGGCCGATGCAAATGTTGTTTAGTGTTTTAGGTTCTAAAAGACAAATTTTGTTTGGCAATGCTCTTGGAGAGCTAGGAAATATTTTTTGGCCCCCAAAAAATAACTTTTGAAATATATAATAATGTTTAGTAAAAAAAAATGGAAGCTATTAAGTATGATTCAGGTTTCGATAGAAAACTATGATGGTATCTGTTGCTGGAAATTGGATCCGGAGGCAACCACTGGGCTAGGAAGGAGGAGCTCCGGCGAGAATCGGCGAGCGGCGGTCCGGCGACGCGCGACGTCCTCCGGGAGACCTGCAAGAAGCCGGTGGCCGAGGTTTCCGGCGCCGACCCTCCAAGGCTTAAGTCAGAGAGGAGGCCCAAAAATGTGTGAATCGGTGAGGGGATCAATGGTTCTGGAGTTCCAGAGAGCGAGAGAGAGAGAGTCCCTTCTCCCCCAGGGGGTTTTCCTTTTATAGGGGGTAACAGGTTTACCTGTGACGCGACGGGATGAACAGGCTGCCGTATGATTGGGCATGCAGTAGAAATTAATGCTCGATCGTGTGAATCAATGCTGTTACTGTAGGAGATCAGGCCGAAGCTTTCAAATCATCGTGGAGTCATGCCATCATTCGTAGTCGAGCAGGTTTGCCCTAAAGGGCTTGATGTCCGTAGAGAGCAGGAGCCATACGCTTTAATTGTTGAGTAAGCTGAGTGCCTGTAGGGGCCATATACATTGATTGTTGAGTAAACCGAATGCTTGTAAGAGTCATACGTATTGATTTTTGACGAAGACAATGCGTAGTTTTTCGGTCGGACCGCGGAGGGATGTGACTACAGCACGCGACTCGGGCGTCTTCGGGTCGGTGGGGCTGCTCGGATGCTTCCAGGTCAGAGGGGCCGCTCGGACGCCTCCGGGTCTCCAGGTCGAAGAGTCTGCTCGAACGCCTCCAGGTCGGAGGGTCTGCTCGGACGTCTCCAGGTCGGAGGGTCTGCTCGGGCGCCTCCGGAGGGTCTGCTCAGATGTCCATGCAAGCGTGACGACTTATATTTTTCTCTCAACACTATCCTCCAACTTCCGAGCTCGAGCTGCTCGCATGCTCGAGCGCGGGAAGTAACTTCGGTTGTGTTAATGTGAATTAGGAGAATTTTAAATTATCACGCGCTTCAAGGCATTTTTAATGGGGGAAGATGAGTGGCGTCTCTTTTTTCCCGAAGCATTTCATCAGGGGGTACCTTTCATTTTTCGAAGCGTCCTCGCGTCATGGGCTCATAATGGGGCCACACGATCCAACGAGACACTTCTCCCGCTTCCATATTCGAAGCGTCAGTTCGAATTGAATGCGGCACTTTAATTCTCAGGGTTGACACGTGTTATAATCTGGACGGGGAGCAGCGCTCCGCCTCGCAGATCTGGGTCGTCAAAGGGATTTATATAAATCCCTGTTTGGCCGTCTCTGTGACTTCTTCTCAATAGTCTTTTTTTTCCTCTCCTTCTTCCTAGTCCGAAGCAGCTGTTCCTCCATTACCTCCGGCGAACTCCCGAAGGTGTCCTCCCCTTCGTCTGCTCGGAGCCCTCTTTTCTTCCCCTCTCCTCTTTTTTCTAATGGGTCTTGGTCCGGATGAAATCGGGTCCACAATGAGTGAGGAGGAGGTTGAGATGGCCGAGGAGTGGTTTTTTCCTCGGCGAGGGTTCCGTTTGGAACCCGCTGGGTAGGGGGATCGGGTAACGAACCCCCCTGCAGGTCGGATCGGAGTGTATTTGGAAACACTCTAGGCCGGCCTACGATTTTCCCTCCACGGGTTCGTGAATGAGTTGCTTGGGGAGTATCAACTCGTCCCGGCACAACTTGCTCCGAACGCGTGGAGGACGATCGTCGGGTTTTTGTCCCTATGCATAGCACACGGGATCCCGTCTTCTGTGAATGTCATCCGGTGGCTCTTCATGTTGAAGTCCAACCCAGAAGACGGAGAGTGGCTCTATATCGCCCTTCGGGAGGGTCGGCCACTCTTCCGGGGCGCTCCGACATACATTCACGAATGGAAGAAAAAAATTTTCTTTTTAGCTTCCGAGCGGACATGGAAGTTCGACCCTAGGTGGGGACAGAGCCGGCTCAAGACCGCCAACAAGCTCCCCAGGCTTTCCAAACACGAGCAGGGGATCCTTGACGCCATTCGCGGCCTCGGGGATGACATTCTTCTGAGCGACCTCGTAAGCGAGGATGCTCTAATCAATGTTGGTCTGAGCTCGGTGCGCCCTCGGGGTAAGGGTAGTGATCTATTTCCTTTCTTGATTCTCCTCTCAATATTTTATTAACTTTTGCTCGTTCTTGCAGACGTTCCAAAAATGGTGACTAAGAGCGGAGCCATGTACGCTCGATTTAACAAGAGGGCGGCCGAGACTGGAGAGGTCTTATCCGAGCCGAAGAAGAATGCCAAGACCTCGGCCGGTGGGGCCGCTGAGAAGAACGCTCCCCGAGCTGGGCCCTCCGGAGCTGCTCGGAGGGAGGGCTCAGGCTCAGAGCTCAGGAGCTCGAGCTCAGCAGGAGCTACTATGGCGCTCCCATGCCCGGCGCTAATTTCACAAGTCCCTGGTCGGCCGCCAGTCCGACCCGAGCACTCGGCATCCGAGCCGGGCAGCAGCCGAGGGGCCGCAAGGCCATCTTCGCCAGGAGCGACAAGGCCCAGCCTTCCCGGTCCACTGGAGAACGAGGGCCAACCAGAAAGGCGGCCCTTCATCCCGGAATGGAAGGTGTACGAGGGCGATTCAGCTCTTGACAATGTCGAGACGGCGCGGCAGATCTTCCACGTCGCACTGCTTCCGACCGACAGAGCGAAAATTTAGGCCATGAGCCTGAACAATTTCTTGGACTCAACTCGCCGTTCTGCTGTTTGGGTAAGTTTATTTTTATTTATTTTTTATTTTAGCTTTTGCGCTTTTAGCTTTCATGTCCTAATTTTATCCTTGGCCTAATTTTTTCTTTGCCTTGCTTACAGCACCTCCACGGGATCGATACACTGATCTCGCTCGGCGCGGACTATCGGGAACGAGCTCGTCGGTGTTCGCGGGCAAAAGAAGAGGCCAAGAAAAAGTTTGCGGAGGCCGAACTCCTGCAGAAGGAGCTTTTGCTCAGAGTGGGGGCCAACGAGGACGAGGTCCAAATTCTGACCGCGGAGCTCGAGGAGGAAAGGGCCGCTCACGCTCCAACTAGATCAGAGGTGCGGTCCGCCGAGGCTCGTTTGGCCGAGGCGCAGTCCCTGCTCGTCGTCCGCGAGCAGGAAATAAAGAAGATGGAGCTGAAGGCCGAGCAACTTGAAGCTCGGGAGAAGGAGGCCCGGGAGAAGGCCCAAAACGCCATTCAACTCTTCCGTGAATCGGAAGAGTTCCGTGACCTGCTCGAGGAGGAAGCCATGAACAGGCTCATCCACGGCTTCACTGACTTCCGCAACCAACTAAGCCGGCTCTGTCCTGAGTTCGACCTCAATCTGCTCCAGCCGGGACCAGGAGCCGAGGAGTCCGAGGCGGAGAACCTGGCCGAAGCAGAATCTTTGGCGATCGAGGAAGCCACTCAGGAGGCCGCTGCCGAGGAAGGTCCGACGGAAATATCCGAGGCTGCCCCCGAGGTCATCGAGGTCACCGAGGACAGCCAAGCCGGGACCCTCGCCACAGGAGAACCGGCTGCTGCCGAAGGAGGTCCAGCAGAAGTTGCCGAGGCCGTCGCGGAAGAACCCGGAGAGATCGCGGCTGCGGATACCACCGCGCCCGTCCCTTAAGGCTTCCCTTTCGTTCTCTTTTTTTTCCTTCTCTCTTTTTTTGTAGTAGAGGTCGGCCTTAATGTCTATTGTACGGCCGAACCTTAGTTTTGTACTTAGCCTTCGGGTTTTTTTTCTAAATGAATATTTTTTCCTTCAACTTGCGTAGTTAACTTTTGTTTCCTAGCGTTTCTCCTTAAGGCCTCCGGGCTCGTTCGAGTTCTTAGACTTGGGCTTTGCGGTTTTATCCATGTTCGACATAATCAGGTTCGACGTATTCGCAAAATCCCTAGGTTCGGGCTCCCAGTCTTCGCTGCTCGGATCCTCGACCAGTGGAGTCGCTGTACTCAGATCTAGAAGATGCTAGTCCTCGGACTCGCCAAGCCCTCGAGCTTGGACCTAAATTTTTTCGAGCCATAGAGCTTGGAGTCCGGACCGTGGGGCACCGTGCCCTAACCGACACCTCATTAGGTCGCCGGCCTCAGGCTTAATAAATTAACAGAGCTCACTATATTCTTGAACTCTGATTCAAATTTCATCGAGCCCTCGAGCTCGGACCTCTAGTTGCCAAAGCGGATTATCGGACCCCCCGACTTAACAGGTCTAGGCACAGGCCCGATACAAGTCCCCAAGCTCGAGATCAAATTTCGCCGAGCTGCCGGTATAAATCAAACTGTGGTCCACTGACTAGTGCGCGCGGGGTCAATGAGATCTCAGCTCGTGATTGACCCGGCAGAGCACCACGACACTAGTCGGGATTTTATTTAAACATTCAGTGGCATAGGAACGAATGAAACAACGTAAGTACTAATTAAAATGTACCTTTTGTACTGTCGGAGCCAGACGCTCCGCCTTGTAAGCTATTTTTGGAGGCATGCTTTGGCTCGAAATCCACCCTGAAACCTTCAGGTTTACCGGAGTACTGTCATAGGGGACGACCACGAAAGCTCTACCCAGCATTTTCTCCAAGGTCGAAGCTTTAATTCTTCGAGCTCGAACATGAGGTCGAGATCGAGCAGCGAGGTTTGAAGAATCAGACTCGTTGCAGACCCACACGCAAGGTCAAGGGGTTTGGGAATGCACCATTGACCTGCGACGCTTCCCGAGGTCGAGGGATCTGAGAACATAATATCGACCTCGGGGCATCCCGACCTTAGCCGAGGCATCGTACGCAAGGTTGAGGGGTTTGGGAACGCACTATCGACCTGCGATGCTTCCCAAGGTCGAGGGATCTGAGAACACACTATCGACCTCGGGGCATCCCGACCTTAGTCGAGGCATCATACTGTGGAGTGATTGATAATATCCCAATTGGATTTTGATGAGACCAAAGCATTTGAATATATTTTATGTCATACT
>JAOXJJ010000001.1:15053232-15071639 GCA_025769935.1 Phoenix roebelenii | reverse complement strand
TAGTATAATATAAGATATACTCAAATGCTTTAAGCTCATCAAAATCAAATGAGGGCTTAATCAATTACTCCACATTCTGTAATATAACCAAGTAAGTATAGAGAGACATTCGTGTTGAGTAGGGTACACCTCTCGTGCAGTTGGAGCCAAGTGTCTCGGGTTGAGTTGCCCGAGCCGAGCTCAGCGACTCTGCTCCGAGGTCGACTTCAGCAACCTGTGGTCGACTCAGCAAGGTGCCTCCACTTAGCTCGAGAAGCGTTGTCGGGGGGCGCGGAATGTTGCCGAAAAGTCGCAAAGATGTCACCACGAGATTAAAGGAGACTTGGCTCGCAGTCGACTCAGCAGCGCCCGGCAGTGCTTCTCAAGGTTGAGGGGGCTTGGGCCCGCAGTCGATGCAGCGAGGCATCCCGACCTTAGTCGGAGGATCATGCGTGAGGTCGAGGGAGCCGGGGGCTCGCTGTCGACTCTGCGATACTTCCCGGGGCTAAGGGAGCCGGGGCTCACTGTCGACTCAGCGGGGCATCCTAACCTTAGTTGAGGGATCATATACGAGGTCAAGGTAGCTGGGAGCTCGCTGTCGACTCTGCGATGCTTTCCGAGGCCGAGGGAGCCGAAGGCTCACTGTCAACTCAACAGAGCATCCCAACCTTAGTTGAGGGATCATGCGTGAGGTCAAGGAAGCCGAGAGCTCGCTATCGACTCTGTGATGCTTCCCGAGGCCGAGGGAGCCGGGGGCTTGTTGTCGGCTCAGCGGGGCATCCCAACCTTAGTCGAGGGATCATGCACGAGGTCGAGGGAGCCAGGAGCTCGTTGTCAACTCTACGATGCTTCCCGAGGCCGAGGGAGCTGGGGGCTCGCTGTTGGCTCAGCAGGGCATCCCAACCTTAGTCGGGGTCTTTGATGGAAACGGAGACCAAATCTTGGAGTTATCACGGTAGAGTACGCTGAGCTTGGCTAGGGCATTCGAACTTGGTCGGGTATCCGGACTTGGTCGGGCATCCGGACCTCGCCGGGCATCCGAACTTCGCAGGGCATCCTGAAATTTACAAGTGGATTAACATCAGGAAAAGTGTCAAGTAATTAAAGGAGAGCCGTAAGTAGAATAACATGAGGAGGAGTGTTAATTATGCTCTCAAACATCAGAGGCCCCTGGGGGCTCTACCGGTAATACATCCGAATATTTTTGGAGTTCCAGCTTCGGAGAATGGGGGTCCCTTCAAGATACTCCAATTTGTAAGCTCCGGACCGTTGGACTCGAGCGATTCGGTATGGCCCTTCCCAATTTGGGGCAAGCTTCCCTTGTTTAGTAGGTTGCGAAGCTTTAGCTCTCCTCAGGACGAGGTCCCCCACCTTGAAGAGCTAGACTTTTACCCTGGAGTTGTAGTACTGTGCCGCTTTTCATTGGTATCTTATCATGCAAACCCGGGCAGCCTCCCTTGTCTCTTCGATAAGATCCCAATTGCTTCTGAGTCGGGATGAGTTGGAGGCTTCATCATAATTCTCCACCCATAGCGATGGAAGCCCGATCTCCAAGGGGATGACAACTTCCATCCCGTAGGCCAGATTAAAGGGGGTCTCACCAATAGGGAGTCGAAATGTGGTCCTGTAGGCCTAGAGGACATTGTAGAGATCTTCGACCCATTGCGCTTTGGCTCGGTCGAGTCTGACTTTAAGTCCTTGAAGGATGGTGCGGTTTGTCACCTCGGTTTCTCCATTCATCTGTGAATGAGCGACCGAGGTGAAGAGGTGGTTAATACCGAGCTCGGAGCAGAATTTTCTGAAGCGGATATTGTCGAGCTGGCGACCATTGTCAGATATGAGGATGCAGAAAAGTCCAAACCCACAGATTATTGACTTCCAGACGAAGCTCCGCATCTTTGGCTCGGAGATCCGGACTACCGGCTCGGCTTCAACCCACTTGGTGAAGTAGTCGATGGAGATAATGAGGAACTTCCTTTGTTCAGTGGCTAGGGGAATGGTCCCAAGATCTCGATCCCCCATTGGGCAAATGGCTAGGGGGCACTGATCGAGGCCAGTAGAACTGAAGGTCGATGCTGAATGTTAGCATTCCACTGACACCGATCGTACTTTTGGATAAAGTTCAATGCGTCCTTTTGGAGTGTGGGCCAGTAATATCCTTGGCGCAGAATTTTGTGAGCCAGGGCCCGACCTCCTAAATGGTTCCCGTAGATTCCTTCGTAAACCTCTCGCATGGCATAATCCGCCTATGAGGAGTGGAGACATCTGAGAAGAGGAGAGGTGAATGACCTGCGGTAGAGCTTGCCTTCGTATAGGAGGTATTGAGAAGCCTGACGCCTAACCCAGCGGGCTTCGAGCTCGTCATTGGGGAAGACTTCGCTCTGCAGGTAGGCGACGAACGCATCTATCCAGCTCGGCTTGATCTCAATGCAAAGAGCCGGTTCAGGCTCTTCGATGCTAGGTGCCTGAAGATACTTGAGCACTGTGGTCTTCGGAAGCTCACTCATGCGGAAGGTCGCCAGTTTTGACAGTTGGTCTGCTCTTGCATTTCCGCCTTGGGGATGTGCTGGATGTCGAGGGAGCCCAGTATGGGGGTGAGGTCTCGGACCTTTTGAAGATACTTCTGCATTGATAGCTCCCTTGCTTCGAAGTCCCCCAAGATCTGACTCACGACCAGTTGAGAATCGCTGAAGGCCTTCAAGCTCCCGACCTTCAGCTCTTTTGCCAGCTTCAGCCCGGCAATAAGCGCCTCATACTCCGCCTCATTGTTTGAGGTGGGGAATTCGAAGCGTAGGGCCTGCTCTGCAACTACCCCGTCTGGGCTAGTGAGAATGAGGCACGCTCTTACCCTCCGAGGTTTAGGAGTCGTCTACATGTAGAACCCATGGCTGCCCCGGGGTCTCTTCTGTTAGTGTGAGCTCGGGCCCGGGATCATCAGGCAGAGCACATTCGACAATGAAATCGGCAAGCACTTGGGCCTTAACTGCTGGCCTCAGTCGGTATTCGAGGTTGAATTCTTCGAGCTCAACCGTCCACTTTGCGATCCTCCCCGCGCGATCCGACCACTGCAAAACTTGTTTTATGGGCTGGTCGGTCAGTATGGCCATGGTATAGGCCTGGAAGTAGGGTCGGAGACGTCGAGCCAAGATGACCAGAGCATAAGTCGTTTTCTCCAGCTTAGAGTATTGAATCTCGGCATCCCTCAGGTTCCGACTGGTATAGTACACCGTCCTTTTGAGATTTATCTTCTTCTCGGACCACGACCAAGCTCACCGCTACCGGGGAGACGGTCAGGGCGAGATAGAGGAGCTCGTCTTGCTGAGGCTTAGTGAAGAGCGGAGGGGAGGCAAGATAGCGTCTCAGCTCTTCGAAGGCTTGCTAGCATTCTTCGGACCATAGGAAGTCCTTCGGCCGCTTGAGGATCTTGAAGAATGGGAGGCATCATTCGGCCGATTTGGAGACGGACCTTCTCAGGGTCGCAACTCGTCCGGTAAACCGCTGTACCTCCTTGTCCGTCCTTGGTGGCACCATTTCTTGCAGTGCTCGGATCTTCTTAGGGTTCGCTTCGATTCTGTGTTGGGTTACCACGAAACCGAGAAACTTGCTCGAGGATGGAGAAAGCTTCATTGAGATCAGCTATGCGGTGCTCCTCTGTCCGGCTCTTCACCAACATGTCGTCTACATAAACCTCCATGTTTCAGCCTATTTAATCATTAAAGACCTGGCTGACCAGCCTTTGATATGTCACTCCGGCATTCTTCAACCCGAACGGCATCACTTTGTAGCAGTAGAGGCCCTTGTCAGTAATGAAGGTCGTTTTCTCCTCGTCCTCGGGCGCCATTTGGATTTGATTGTATCCCGAGAATGCATCCATGAAGGTCAACAGCTGGTGTCCTAAGGTAGAGTCGACAAGCTGGTCGATATTGGGAAGAGAAAAGCTGTCCTTTGGACAAGCTTTGTTCAAATCGGTGTAGTCCACGCATATGCACCATTTTTCGTTGGCCTTCTTCATGAGGACTACATTGGCGAGCCAGTTAGGGTAGGAGACTTCTCGGATGAAGCCGACCTCGAGGAGTTTGTCCACCTCCTCGGCCACCGCTCGCTGTCACTCCGGTGCAGAGCCCCATTTCTTTTGCCTTACAGGCTTGCAGGTTGGTTTCACCTGGAGTTAGTGAACCATGACCTCAGGATCTATTCTTGGCATATCCATGGGCGACCAGGCGAAGACGTCCATATTGGACTAGAGGAACTCGATCAAATGATTTCTCTCGCACGAGCTCAGGCCGGAGCCAATCTGCACAGTTAGCTCTAGGCAGTCTTTTTTTAAGGGGATTTGGATGAGGAGCTCACCAGATTCTATTCGTTCTTTCTGAGGCTTGTCTCGCACCTCCAGGGTTTCAATGGGCAGGACCCAGTCCGACACTTGGGCTGGCGCCTCAATTGGTTGTTCTGCTCGGCTCGGTTCTTTGGCTAGTTGTTTAGCTTTGAGGGTCGCCATGTAGCATTGCTTAGCTATCATCTGATCCCCGCGAGCTTCGCCTACTCCTTGTTCAGTAGGGAACCATACGAGCAAGTGATATGTCGAGACTACGGCTTGGAGAGCGTTGAGCCCTGGTCGTCCAAGGATGGCGTTGTAGACCGAGGGCGGGCGGACCACTAGGAAGTCCATCCTCATGGTGCTCTCTCAAGGGGCGAGCCCGATCGTAACAAGTAGGCTGATCTCGCCTTCAACCGGGACTGAATCTCCGTTGAATCCGACCAGTGGAGCATTAATTCTTCGGAGCTGGCTTTCTGTCATTCCTATTTTTAAGAAGGCATCATAATAGAGAATGTTTGCTAAGCTTCCATTATCAATTAAAATACGTTTTACATCAAACTTATTTATGACCATAGAAACGACCACAGCGTCATCATGAGGAGTCTCAACTCCTTTCAAGTTCTCGTCCGAGAATGAGATGGCTTCAGAAATGCGTTGACGCTTCAGAGGGAAACTTCTCCCGATTGATTCTCCAGCCGAGCTTCCTTCGGTCGAGCCTCTTCCTATAGTGTTGATGGTGCCGGCGATGGGCCTGTTGTCATTTGGACCTTTGGGTGGTGCTGAATTCTCCACCAGCCTTCCCTCATCACGTTGGTTCTGCACGAACCGGTGGGCACTCTTCGACGAATGAGGGCTTCAATCTCATCTCGAAGTTGGAAACACTCCTCTGTGTCGTGGTCGTAGCCTCGATGGAAGTGGCTATACTTTCCGAAGTGGCACCGGGCTTCTGGCTCCCGCATCAGGGGTGGAGGGCAGAGATAGTCTCGATCTTCTATTTCCATAAGGATCTCTGCCCGAGGTGCATTAAGAGGGGTGTAGTTCCCATACTTTTCTTGAGGGTACTCGTGGCCGAGGCGGAGATCTTGGTCGAGGTGGTGATCTCGGTCGGGGTTGCGCCTGCTGTCGAGGCGGACTCCTCAACCGAGGTAGGCTCTTTTTCGGATGAGGAGACCTACTTCTCGGGCAGTCGCGCTCCTCGCGGCGTCTTTTCTGCTTTTTGAGGCATGCTCGGTCGTGCCTCGTCTAGAGGTAATAACCTCCTCAGCCTTCGCATACTTTCGAGCTCGGGCCAGCATCTCGGTGAAGTCGGTAGAAAAATTCTTCTCAATGGAGAAGAGAAACCTATAGGACCGAGCTCCTATCTTCAGCACTGACATGGCTATCGACTAATCGAGCTCGCGGACCTCCCAGGTTGCAACGGTAAAACGGTCGAGGTAGTCTTTAAGAGAATCTCCCTCTCTTTGCTTGATGTCGAGGAGGGAGTCTGGCGTTCGCCGCTGACGTCGACTGGCAGCAAAGTTGGTGGCGAACTACCTGCCGAGCTATTTAAAGGAGGACATGGTGCTCGGCTTCAGTCCGAAGAACCAAAGCCGAGCTGTTCCTCGGAGTGTCGCAGGAAAGGCCTTGCAGAACACGGCCTCTGAGGACCCTTGCAATGCCATGAGGGCCCGATAGCTCTCCAGATGGTCGAGGGGGTCGGTAATCCTATTGTAAGGCTCTACCTAGGGTATTTTGAATCGTGGTGTGACCGGTTCCTCCTCAATCTAGCAGAAGAAAGGTGACTCGGTTGAAAACTCCAAGTCACCCTCGCGCCTTGCCTTTTGGCTGTGGAGCACCTCGATCTGCCGCTCGAGCCTCTCGACCTTTCTATTGATTTCTCCATCCTGAGGGACTGCCACAGTGGTCTGCTTCGATGCTGGTTCGTCTAGAGCCGACTCTGCCTCTGAGGGTTGTGGTCGTCTGTCCGGGTGCCTCCCTAGTGGTTCTCTTCGGGGAGACGCCCGGGTTGACTCCTGAAAGCCATGCCGTTCTCCGTTGTTGACTCTCAAGGAGTCATGGGGATTTTTCCCCTGGAGAGCCGGTTCCTCCAGAAGGGGGACCGGTTGGGCCTGAATCTGTGGAGGTGGCATAGAAGGGGCCTCCACGCGTTGCAGGCATTGGACAGCAACGGCCAAGGCTTGCACTTGCTGCACCAGGATATTGAACTGCTCCGGTTGGACTTGAGGAATTGGATTCGCCGAAGGCCTCGGTAGTGAGTTCTGGACTAAGTATCCAGGACTTGGTGCATAGTAGTGGGAGGCGTTGGAGGCTCTTTTGCTTCTTAGCTTCATGATCACGACTCGGGTACTTTCTCTAGCGCCAACTGTTGCTGGAAATTGAACCCGGGGGTGACCACTTGGCTGGGAAGAAGGAGCTCCGGTGCGAATGGTACGTCGACGGGCTGCGACCTCCGGAAGACCTGCAAAAAGACGGTGGCCAGGGCTTCCAATGTCGGCCCTCCGATGCTTAAGTCAGAGGGGGCTTAATTTGGAGAAAGAGGTGGATTGTATGCCGAAATCTAAAAATCAGAATCCTCCTTGAAGGGGAGGAAGTTTTCCTTTTATAGGAGGGATACAGGGTTACCTGTGATGTGACTGGGCAAATCAAATGAGTTACCATCATGATTGGGCGTGATCGTGTGAATTAATGAATTACCGTGGGTGACTAGATGGAGTTGAGTGAGTCAACTGGTTGCCGTGGATGGTTTGAAATTTTGAGTAAGCCGGAGATCCGTGGAGACCATGCGCATTAATTATTGAGTAAGCTGGAGATCCATGGTGACCATGCGCATTAATTGTTGACAGTCGTTCGGCGAAGATTCCGGAATTGGATCCCGAATGAAGAGGAGAGAGGCTTGACTTCCGGTGGAGTGGAGAGCCCTGCTTCATTCTTTGACTGGGCTTTATTCGAAGTTGAGATCGGTCAGGTTTGGCTTAGCCGAGACGAGGACCACAAGGCCGCAAGGCTTCAATCTCTGAGGTCGGGGATGCTGAGGTCGGACGTCTGAATGTCGGGCGCATCCGAGAGTTGTTGCCGGGGCGCCTGTCATCACGTGTTAGCGATGCGTCCACGTGTTTCGGGGTAATCCGTTTTTTCCCCAATAGAAAATACTAGTGAATGATAGGTACATTTGCTACATCTCCCATGGTTGCCGTCACATGAATAAAAATTGATAAAAAGAAAGACCAATGCTTTTGGTTTCACTTCATATGAACTCATCCACTAATCATTTATTGGCGACTAGTCTGCAGAATTCTCACCATAGGTGGAACAAGAACAAAAAAGAAAAAAAGTTTGAGTTCCACGAGATAATCCCAACTTTTTTCTGCTGAGAAGCTGATCTTGGATAAGAAATCATTAGGCAGAGCTGGTCCAAAACTGATGGGTTAAGGCTCGAGAGTCTGTCAGCAGGATCTCAGGAATTCATACGACACTGGCATCACTAATACAAGTGATTGGTGCCTACCAATGGATCGGGTGGCCACAACTTTATCTTGTATCTTCGGAACAAGAAGGCTGGCCTCTTGCAAGAAAGTAATGAATGCATGAAGAAGTCAGTCAAGTTCTTGTAAGGATGGATTATTTTCCCCTTCATCCTTCCCTCATAAATTGTCCAACGGTAATGCGGACCATGAAGAGGTCACAAGGAAGTATATACAACATACGGAGCCACGGGCATGAAGAGCTTGATATATTTCATATACAACAGATCTTTTCGATTACATTCTTCAGAGGGACCAGAAATAAGTTTCAGCTGATGACAAAACAGGAGAGGAAGATCTAAGATTTTACTGCATGGCAAATGACATAGCATGAGAAAATATGTTCGGGGAGCAAAATCATACCACCACTTTGATGGCCTACCTCCAATAATGCCGGGATGCAGCACATTAAGTCATCATGTAGTCCATGGATGCTAAAGAACGAACATGCAAATGAATAACTCTGTGAAGATATTGGAAGGGCAAAATGACACTATATCAAGAAACACATGCTCCCCTAACAATCTCAAAGGTGGCATGGGCATTGGATCAGATACTAATGTCCCAGGACTCTTCAATAAAAGCATGTAACAGCGACTGCCAGAAACGATCTAGATTAACAATCACAATCTTAAGAATCACTCATAAAATTGCCGGGTCCCAAAAAAAAAAAAAAAAAAAAAAAAACTATGCTTTCGTTTGCAGGTAATTTAATAGGAAAAATCTCTTTTACAACAAGGTAATGCTTGTTAGGAAAGGTAAAACTGTCCGTCGCAAGACTAGTTATCTGCAGAAGTTTGAGAAGAGCTTGAATGAGTAGGAGACTAAACTAATGGAACTTCATTCCTTGCTAATAATGTTTTTTGAATAAAAATATTTGAGAAACATGAGTTGATAGCCTAAGAGTAGAATTATCCAAATAAAAAATATGCATAAGCAGATCCTTTTATGAAAAAAGAAAAACTAAAGGCCTATTTGGCATCGCTTTTTTTCTTGTTTCCTATTTTTTAAAAAACAAAATTATAGAAACCAAGATAAAAACATGTCTTATGCTATTATTTTTACTTTCTATTTTTCAAAAGTTATCTTCATTATTTCTAAAAAAAATAAAAGTATAAAATCCTTGTTTTCAGCACTTTGAAAAATAAGAAACTCATGTTTTTATCACCACCATTAACATTGCATCCACCATTGCCACTACCCCCGTCACCATCGCTACCGCGCCACGACCATATTATTGCTGCTATCAGCACCATCTCCACCATATTGATGGCACCTCCACCCTTTACCACCACCATCACCATTGCCATATCACTATTATCATCGTCTCCACCACATCACCACCACCACAACCATTATTGCCTCTGCTATATTGCTGGTGCCTTCATCAAACCACCACCGCTACTGTCGTTGCCTTCATCAAACCACCACCACCATCATTGCTACCTCTATCATATCACTGTCAGGCCCGCCACCAACACCACCGCTTCCACCGCCACCAACACAACCGCTTCCACCGCCACCAAACATATTTATATTTTTAAAGAATTAAAAAACAGAAATAATTTTTATTTTTGTTTACGAAAATAAAAAAATGAAGATGATACCAAATGATACCTAAAATTACTTAATATTTTTCATGATTTGAATGCATGTAGTCATAGAACAAAAAAATATACAATTTCTCAGATATTTGTCTTACCAAGATGAAAAGGTTGTTGGATGTTTAATAAAATCTATGGAGCAACTCTTACAAAAATAAGAGTCTAAAATCAGCAGAACTGAAACAGTGTTAGGAAAGGGGAAAACCAATAATATACATTTTGAAATAAAGAAGCAATATGCATGATAGATTAATATAAATTAATTCTGATGACAGTTTTTTCATCTAACATATCTAGTTCACAAATACTAATAGTGCAAGTAAACAGTGATACCAGCCAACAAAAGGGGAGAATCTGAAGCTAAAAATTTCAAGAACCTTCAGAAAAAAATATATATACGAGGGCTCAAAAACGTCTGACAAAGCAACAGATGTCAAAAAACAAAATTTAAATTAAATTAAGTCAAAACAGGCTGTATCAGATCAAGGACAAATAAAAGTTGCTGGATAACATACTAATGTACCAGCCCTGACCCCAGTCCAAGTCATATATAATTGCACTGAGTGTTTCTGGGTTTAAAAAGTCTGGGCCGAGAGATTTACACTTTCTAGTAGTTTCAATCTAACTGTTTTCGCGTCCATGTGATGACTAAATGGTCAATAGGGAATACATAATCGATTCAAATTTTGGACCTTGTCCCTAATAAGTTTGCAACTTCCCAGTAAGCCAGTATTAACCAGGCTCCAATAACATGAAACTTTGGTAGTGATTTTGAGTGAATAAACTACCATGGCGTTTGATAAGCAAGTCACCAGCCTAAGGGTGCGCTGACATAAAAACATTATATCTACACTTAATTTACTACCTCACACAAAGCACAGAAGGAAATACACTGATGGACAGCAGAACATCCTTCCAAGTCAAAATTATAATAATGGAGTCCAAAAACCTGACTTTATGCCTGCATGAATCTATATTGAATTTCTCGCTGAGACCAAGAAGGGTTTCCGTGAACCTAAAGGTCAATTAGTAATCCAGAAACCTATATTAACGATTAAGCACAATCGACCAAGGAGCAACAGTACAAGACTTCAGTGTGGAAAGAGTTTAGCCAAAGGCAGAAAAACAGAAGGTCCAACATAAGCAGTTGATTTCATCTCTAACATGCTAGCTATATGCCAATGAGTCAAGTTGAAACATCAATCAGATAAGAATAATGTAAATGGACTTACTGAAACTCTAATCTAATATATCCTATAATAACTAATCCTACTTTTCTAAAATTTTAACTAATGAATTGAGAGATTGTAAAAGTTGGGAGGATCTAAAGAGCATTTCTTATATTGTAATGACCAAGGCTCTAAAATGACCTTTTGGAATGCTAAAGGTAATATTTTAGTCAGCAGTTGATCCCCATTCAATTGGCATGTAATATTTCCAAATAGGATTTTATCTGCACATAAGATTCTATATTTGGACTAGTAAATTTCAATGGAAACCTTACACCCCTATTTCTTAAACACTATATCTTCTACCACCATGTAGAAGTTCATCCTATTATCTTGAAGTGTTCAATTATGAACTATGACACTACTTTAGGTACCTATGCTCTACTGCATATGGTCAAGAGCCGTGCTCAAGCTGGCCAAAACAGTTGCTTGTGGTGATAATCTTTTCAATGTGCTCTTTTAGAGCTTTTGCATTGCTTATTGGGTGATGTTGGTACCATATGAGGCTATCAGTTAGAGAAAGGTGGCCGCCACCCACTGCTAAAGGAAATATAGCATGATCAATAAATCCTCTAAAGAACCCTTTCCCATAAGATGATTCAAAACTAATCCCCCAACCCTTCACTTCTCTCTGCTGACTTACAGCCCATCCAATTCAGAAGCCACATCTGCCAAATGACTGGACAGGTAATATTTTCTGTCCCTAAATAAACATGATGTCTAGCTATTAGCCTATTTATATAATAATTTATGAATTGAAAAACATGTAAACTTCACCTTCAATGTCCAAAGCACCTAATAATTATTTTTACTGAATTGGTAAAAGAGTTCGTGTGCGCTATGTTACAAAAGAAAATCAACTAAAAACAATGTAAAGAATAAGAAATATGAAATATTTTTTCACGTTTCTTTTGCTGCAGGAGGTTAATGGTACAGCTCATACAAGTTCAAAGACACAAGAAATACAAATGAAACAACAGACCTAGTTATGACTGAAGGAGGAATTGTACACAAGTCTCAAGGCAAAGATTAGATTCACATCTTCGACGACTTCTTTTATGTTAGTCTGGAGAAGATTACTTGCATCATGATAATGTATTCTAACAACATCACAAAAGATGTATTCCCTGCAATTTATATGCATCTAAGAGTAAGAGAAAACCAGAGGAAAAAGGAAAAATGATGACTAGAAGCCAAAGTTAGTAACATGGGCAAACAAAGCCAGCACAACAAAGATGCATTCACTTTCTCACCTTATAGCTTCACAAAATCAGGATATATATACCAAGCCATCATGTTTCTTTTGTGACCTGAGGGAAAAGCGAAACTTAGCCCAACCCTTCTTACTTTTTACTGGTTGCAACTTCCCATCTTTCTTTGCAACATGTTCAGCCATGTATTGTACAACAGCCTATAAAAACAATAAAATTGTCATCCACTGAATGATAAGTACTCAAACAATGTCAAATATATGCAGAAAATAATTACCTGTGCACCCATTTCGGCAATATGCCTTGGTGGCAACTCCAAAGGGTTCTCTTCTGCATGTAGCACGCGGAGTTGTGACAACATCCCAAAAGAGTCTGGAAGGACCCTAATCTGATTGTTGTTAATGTCCAACTCTTCTAGCATTTCAAGATTGCCAATGGAGCGTGGGAGAGATTGCAAATCAGCAAAATTATTTCCTATATTCAGCTTGACAAGTGTAGTTGCAAGGCATAAGCTCTCAGGCACCGATTCAAGCTCATTGAAGCTGACATCAACCTCCTTCAGTTTTGACAGGGATGCCATGGTGGTTGGAAGTCCTTTGATATTGTTGTACCGGACAGAGAGAATCTCCAGAGATCCAATCCTCCCAACAGCTTCTGGGAGGCCTTTCAGCCGATTATAATCTGCTCGAAGTTCAACAAGAGAGACACAGTGACCAATAGTATGTGGAAGTTCTTCAATATCATTTGTTTCAATGTTTAACTTCTTCAAACGTACAAGATTTCCAATTGCATCTGGGAGCAAGGAGAGCTGGTTTGAGCTCAGGTCAAGTTCCTCAAGATGTGCCAACTTCCCTATTGTAGAGGGCAATGATATTAACTGGTTCCCCCTCAGATCCAGATATAACAGGATATAAAGATCTCCAATAGAGTCAGGAAGCTCAGCTATCTGATTAGAGTGGAGGTCCAACTTTTCTAGCGAAGAAAGAGCACCAATAGTGGCTGGCAGGAGAATAATTCGATTTTCTGAAAGATCAAGAGTGACCAGACCAGAAAGCTTCCCTATCGAATCAGGTAACCAGTCAACTTGATCCATAAGCTTGTTTTGAAGGTTGAGATCCCGGTTGCCTTTCTTTGCAGCAACCTCTATCAAGCTAGCTAGTTTAATAAGACTCAGTTTCTCACCGTCTTCTCCTACAGGATACATCATAAAAATTAAACAATCATTATTATTTAATGAAATTCTAGATGATTTTTTACATAAACATCAATAAATAAACTGAAAATATAACTAGGAAATGAATTTTATGTCTAGATATATCTAAACTATCAGATACAGCAAGAACTCAAAATATATCACTCATATCATCTTTTTCAAAATTTATATAAAAGAAGAAAATATGAGCTCTGAACTTGGACAAATCATTGCAGGGGGATTACCAAGAGAGGACACGCATAAAATTCAAGCACCAGACTCACCAGAAGTAGCCTGAGGCCTAGTTGTAGGATTCAGCAACAATCCTCGCGATGCATGAGAGTCACCACTCCCAAATTCATCAGCATACATTGTGGGCTTTGCTTTCTTCAAGTAACTGTCATCCATACTAACGCCCTCAAAACTCCTTCCAACCCCTTTCTCTGAGTGAACAACAGATGAAACAGTAGTGTTAGTGTCGAAGCTAGTCCTGGAACTGGCTGCAGTAACTTTCGCTGAGCTTGCAGAAATCGATCGAGCCGACGCATTTGAGCTGGAAGGAACGCACTTGGAGGCCCTCTGAATCAATTCAGCGAACAACAAGTGGATGTTCTCCAGATCAAGCAGCTTCAAAGCTTCCCTCTTCTGCTCCTTGCCCTGAAAGTAAACCTGATTCTTCTGCATCTCCTGGAGCACAAAGAAGAGCTCCTCGGGGATCCCGAATCCCTTCTTCTGCTTCGACATGGCATCAATGCGGACCTGCTCCTCCGTGTCCACGTTGCGGACCAAGGCCATCGCCGCCTCGACTTCGTCAATGCCCGGCCGTGGCGGAAGAGATCGATGAATCCTCATGATTTCCCCCACCACACCATCAATAGACTGCAAAGAAGGACCCATTTCTTGGAAATTTAGACGCCTAGATGGGGGGGAGCTTTTGAGGAGCTCGTGCCAGGGAAAAAAGGATCGCTAACGGACCCGCGGGGAGAATACAACATCAGAAAGGAGCTTCGCAACCAAATATCACGAGCTCTTCAGCTTTTCCAGAACTCTCTTCGGATACGAAAGAAGCTACGAAGAGGCGAAGAGATCATCTCCACCATACAAAATCGAAGAAAAAAAAATCAAAACTTTGGGTTACAATTCAAGAAAAGAAGCTAATTTGAATGAATTAGAGGCCAAAAATCGGGTTAGTGGAAGCGAAAAAGGAGAAATATTCAGATAAAATCCATGAATTCCTCCAAATTTCATAAAATTTCACTCAAAAGGAAGGATGTTAACAGGAAACCGCCCGGAAAAGTCAGCAAGACAGGGAGCGCCAAGACCCATCTTTTACCTCAAAATAACGGAAATAAAGAAGAAATAAAGCAACCAATTCATCAAGCTCCCATGAATTCTTCCATATTCTCACGTAATCTCATCCCGAAGTGGCCAATTGTACAGTTCTCTGCCATTGAGAGGGATGGCAACAGAGCAACCAACGAGAGAGAGAGAGAGAGAGAGAGAGAGAGAGAGAGAGGAGTTTTATCTCTTCATTCTTGAAAAGAACCAAGAGGCCGAAGAAGAATACGCCCGGAAGAACGGAAAGTTGCAATTTTATCAGCCACCGCGCACGGAATTCTCGATCCACGCGTCGAATTTTCTTCAGGACAGGGGCGGTTTCTACGGTGCTCTGCCTCAAAAATATATCAAAATTTAAAAAACAACAACAAAAAAAAAACAGTCCCAGAGAACGAGGAAGAAAGAGACCTAGATACTCTCTTGTTATAAAAAGTCACTTTTGATTCTTTAAAAGAAAATAGGCTTGAAACCTATTTTGAGGAAGATTAGCCCTTAAAAAAAAAAAAACGACTGATAGATGAGAAATTTAGGAAATTATTAATGGATTGTTTTGATCCCCAAATAAAGCTGTGTGAGGGCAATTTAATAGACCAACATGAAAGGTGGAGCAGGCAGTTGTATGTTCGGGCAGACAAATTATACTCTACAATGCCAGCAGCACATGGCTATGTAGTGAGCTTTATTCATCATGTGCTCATCTCTGTAATTGGAATACAAGAAGAACAGAAGATAATTAGCAGAGTGCATGACTACATTGATGCATGTGGCATAAGATATAGTTTTTCTATCCTTCTAGCAACATGAATCCACCAGTATGCCCTGGTGGCTTGAATAGACTAACATTTGTCGTAAGCCTTCCAATTCTCATTTTCTTCTTTAGATTAATTTTTAAAAATAAGTTTTATAATGTCACAAGAGACTCTTAAATATCTTCGCTATATTTTTTTTAAGTCAGGAATAAGAAGCTACCTTGCCCATACTATATGACAATATTAGTCTTATTTTTTCAATAATACTATAGCCTCTCTTTTTTTTTTGCTGAGCAAACTATTGCACGCATTTTAAAAAATATGGAAATCATATATTATATAAGTAATAATCGACTCGATATTTCCGGTTAAAGGCTAACGTAGAACCTTGTGCGTAAAATTGAGAATTACATGAGTTCTAATTGCAATAGTTACTCAGCATTATCACCTTATTATATTTTGACACAATATATCAGCATGGCAGCATGTTGCCAAATAAGTGGCCGTCATCACATCAATGTTCTATTTTATAAATTTAATTTTTTGGGACAATGAATTTAAATCCATGTCTGCACATTTACTGAAAATGGAAATTCCATGCAAGAGTACCCGACTGGAGTTTGTAGCTTTGCCCCATGCCACAATGATCCAATATAGCAGAAGTGATGTTTAAGGTTAATTGTATTTGATCAAAAGAAGAGTTATCACATTTATTATTTATTAAATAAAAAAAAAGTTGAAAGCATTATACCTATTCATTGGGAGGGTGAAAGAAAAAAAAGAAGCCCTCACATGCCAGCCCATCAATTCCTTTGTTGAAAATTAATGATATTGCCGATGTAATAACTCAGGGCCTCATCCAAAATACCTAATCGGAAGATATTATTTGGATTCCTTAATTTTGTATGAGTACTCAAGACCAAAATGAGACTAAACACATGCTTGCACGGTCCTCATATACTTTCTCCATTTAACCATTAATGTTCTCGTCAGGCTAAGAGTTCAAATCAATATAAATCTAATCATAAGCACCACGATCGGCCCATAATCAGCCTTCATTAACTTGTGTTGCAGTATCATCTAATCCACATAGGTTATGGGCCAAGTTCATTCTGATATCATTTGTTACAACCCAGAACCTCATCCATAATGGCTAACCGGAAAGTATTATTTGAATTTTTTGATCATGTATAAGTACCTAAGATCTATCCAGTGAATAGCTGATGTGAAACTAAATACACGCCCGCACGGATCCTCACAATCGATTCACCATTCGAGGAACTTAAGATTACCAAATTCAGGTTCATAACATTGTTTTGCTTTTCTTTTTACATAAACTTATTTATATGTTCTTTTACAACATTATGAAAATTGCTGCTCTTTGAGAGATGCTTTGTTGAGGCCGGTATTAATCAAGTTACCTGAACTAAAATGCTTCTAGCTCAAACCAAAAATGAGAACAAAATATTCAGTTCTAGGGCTTCCATGTAAAGAGTTAAGTTTAGCTCGAGGGCGACCACTTTCGAGAGGAGAGCACTAAACCATGTAAAAGAGCCTGATATTAAAATTAAACTCATTTTCAAATTCTTAGGTATATACGCCTCCAAAAGCACCTTTCTATCTTGTTAGTTTGGAGCTTATTTATTTTATTTTAAATTACAGAGTATGGAGGGAAAACAGAGTTACAGATACAGGTTTGGACTGGCAATTAAACGGCTACAAGCGAGAGCATAAAAAAAATATTTGTGCTGGCCAGAGATTTGATGTTTCAGCAGCTTAAGACGGCAAACAAGACGCGGGTAGCAAACAAATATGATGTCATGGCCACTGGGAGGTCTATTTTGGAAGCAACAGACCGAGATGCTGTAGAATGGCTCTGAAGACATTTACCACTGCTTATGATCCCCCAATTTCTAAATGTTAGGAGGGCCTTGTGGAGAACAATGTTGATTGAAGAATTCTTGTGAAGAAATAGGCGGAAATTTCTTTCCAACTGTATGTGCCAACAAATTGCCATTGAAAGTGGATCCCATCCTTTTCTCATTTCACCTTTGATTCTCTTGCTCCTCCAAGTTGTCCAAAGATCCCGCTAATGTTTTGCTGAGTTTTCAAAGCGAACCATAGACTTCTCGCAAAGGGAGGTGAGAGGTAGTTTCAGTGTTGGTCCCACACAGAGAGCACCCGGCTGATACACTCCATTCTTTTTTACGGATCACTTCAGCTGTATTCAATTTATTCTTTTTATGCCAACCGCATGAACACTTTCATTTTTTCTGGTGTTGCCGCTTTCCAAATAGATTTTTAGAAAGGGCCAAAGATCTCCTCAATCTGAATCTAAACTTCCTTCTGGAATAGGATGCGATTTTTATCTGTTGACTCCAAGATGCATCTGGTCCTTATTATAGTTTGCAAGCTCACTTAGCCAATAAGGAGCGGTTCATGTCACTAATAAGAGAATCAGATATCTAAGTGTAAATTGTTCATCTCATGTTCCAGTGTTACTCAAGCTTATTCCTTTTCTTTCTGATGTTCCTCGTCATTTTATTTGCGTAGGTTTTGATAGGAAATGAGGAGAGAGATTGGTGTCGACGTCTTCGTCAAAACTCGCAAGCATTCATCAACTGGTTACCATTTTCAAGATACACCTCTTTAATAGCCAAGGGGACTTCGCAAGTAGGAGGGTGTCATTGTCTCTGAAGCTACCCAAGGACAGAGTCACAAATTTTGAACTTTTCAGCCATTCAAAGCACCTAATTCTCGGTTTTAATATATGTTAGCATGTTCATCAAGATGCTTCAGGTGGAGAACAAGAGCTTCATGTCATCTGTCGACCATGAGATTGCCACCTTGTTGTATCCTTTGCTTGTAGGAGTATCACATTCCATTAGTAATGGCGCAAATTTGCAGGGGGGAAAAAAATCTTTTGAGAAGAATGCACTAGAAGCATAAAAAGAAGTGGGAAAAATCAAAATGTTCATGATAAACTTTTTTTTGTAATATGATACAAACTCGTGTTCCTAACGCTTATAAACCTTCTTATTTCAGACAATAATAATAATAATAATAATAATAACTAGAAACTATAGCACAGACCTTTCAATCTTACAGAGGAGAAGCCCAAGGAGTCCACCCCCGAAGAGGTCGGGTACTGAGTTCACTCGAGTTTGATGTATTTCTTGGGAGCCCCCTTCCATGGAGCTGCACGCCATTCTCTCCGTGATGGCTTTCTCCACCTTCGTTCTCCTCCAAGGACCTCATCATAGTCT
>JAOXJJ010000001.1:15024405-15041067 GCA_025769935.1 Phoenix roebelenii | reverse complement strand
TTTAGGTTTATAAAGGGACAAACTATGTAATTATTATATTTTAATATAGGCATTTTTGTCAAAAATACAGCTTTCCGAAAAAGCTGAAAACAGCTTTTGGGAGGAAGCTCCAAATATATGAAAAGTTGTTTTCAGCTTTCCGCAAAAGCTGAAACAGCTTTTCCAAAAATTTACCCAACACAGTTTTTTATCTAAAATTACTTTTGGAGGGCCAGAATGTGCTTTTTGGCCCTCCAAAAGCTCCTCCAAACAGGGCCTAAAACGAACTTGAATTTGAGTTAAAATGGTATGGTGTTCTACATAGAATATGTTGAAATCACGACTTGCCTCAAAAGCTTAAACTAATAAGATGAGGCGGATTTATTTATTTATTTTATGTTTTCTTACGCTCTTTCTCACATGTAGGCCGAACTTTTCTTTTAATGGGCGAGCTCAACATGTGAGATAGTTTAATAATGGGGTTAATGAGTACGGAGACAGGGTTCGAACTCAGAACCTCTGCTCTGATACCATATTGAAATCACCACTTGTCCCAAAAACTTGAGCTTTTAGGATAAGTGGTGATTTCAATAGAATAGAATAGTCCTGGATGAAGGACTACTTGGGTTACAGTAGCGAATAGTGCTTGGTAGTCTAGGTGGAGGACTTTTATCCTCATTAGTGTTAGGTTTTCTTATTTAAGTAGGGGTCTTGGTCTCCGCATTCCGTTTGAGTGTGGGCGACCTGCTAAAGTAGAAAGCTTTCGCCCTATATGCATGTTGTTAGGAGTTGAGTCCAAGTAGATTCATGTCACATGCTATATAAAAGTATTAACTACTATGCTATTAGATGTGGATGTTTGTGTAGATTTTGGATTAGTTTGGTTTGCAGAAAGAATTTTTTCTTAAAAGCTTATTTCTCAAACTATGATGCCTATTTTGGCATTTTGGTTGACCATGAGAAAGTGATACATTGTGGAATAAATTATGTTTGCTTAGATATCTATTTTTCTAAAAAAATTATATAAAATATCTATTATATTCTTAATAAAAAAATTTATTTATGAATTTTGACCACTTGAGAGTAATTTTGGAAAAAAAAGAAGTAGCTTTTCTATGTCCCTCATATATATTTTTTGAAATCTTATTCTAATAAAAATATTATTTTTTTCATCTCTCTCTTTTGAAAACTTTAATTAAATAAATATTTTTTTTAATTTTTTTTGTTGACTATATTTTTTTCTTTTATTCTGGTGAGCTAAACGACCACACTTTTGGTGAACTAAACAAGTCCTTTATATTTAGAGAGTCATGACAAGTGTCCTCACATTGTTGGAGAGTGAGTGCCTACAGAGCATTTTTGGGATAGAAACGAGAATCCTTCTTTTACTTTTCTTTTTTCGGGCTGCATACGCCGTAGGAGAGCTGGAGGCTTACGTCCCAGCTCTAGGGGCCCAGCCGATATCTCATTTACTCTTTGCTGATGACTGTCTTTTCTTGTCGAGAGCGCAGGTAGCGGATGCTCGAGCCCTCGGAAGGGTGTTGGCCAACTACTGTACTGCGTCGGGGCAAAGAGTGAATGCCTATAAGTCCACCATCTCCTTCAAGCCTAGTACGGTGTCTAGGGTTCGACAGAGGATCCGAAGGATTCTGGGGATGCTAGAGCAGGACGGAACTTGGACCTACCTGGGTGTACCAATCTCGGATAGGAGACTGCAGGTATCTGAGTGCACTGGGCTGGTGTAACAGGTCCAGAGTAGGTTGGAGAGATGGCGGGCAACGTCTCTATCTATGATGGGTAGATTAACGCTGATCAGATCTGTACTTGGCTCCATGCCCATCTATCTCATGGCAAACACGGTAGTGCCGAGGACAGTGCTATTGAAGATTGAGCAACTACCTCGAGGCCTTTTATGGGGCTCGTATGGAGGTGGTCGGAGGGTGCACTTGGTGGCATGGGAGAGCATCTACCTCCCATTCAGTGAGGATGGCTTAGGGATTCTGTCTCTCCGAAAGAGATGGGAGGTGCTTATTGCCCGACATACAGTCCAGTACCTTTTGGAGCCTCAGGAGCTCTAGAGCTGGACCATGGCGACATGCTATAGGAGAGGGGGCCTTGAGATACTGGTTCGAAGCAGGCGTAGATGTTCTTTCCTGTGGCGAGAGATCGCAAGGTATTTGCCTACTATGTTAGTACATACTAGATGGATGATAGGCGATGGATGCAATATTGATGTGGCTGGAGACTCGTGGGTCGATGCCCTCCCTTTGTGGCTCTGGCCGACTATAGTTTGTATTGAGGCAGGGGAGGGCCTGCGCGTATGTGATCTCCTTGTCCCCGGAGGGGTTGCATGGCATGAGTCTAGGCTGGTTCATCTTTTTGGAGGGCATCTAGTGGAGAGGGTCCGATCCCTCCTGCTGTTAGGGTGCACAGGTCTAGACGTGCGGGTTTGGAGCACTTCTACTAGAACCAGTGTCAGGGCGGGCGACTTTTCTCACATCCTTCGGCGGCAGCATGAGCCTAGGCTAGATTGCGCCTAGATCTGACGCTTAGGTCTCCACCCGAGGGTAACATTGTTTCTCTGGAAAGTGGTCCGGGATCGTCTTCCAACGAGAGCAGTACTGAGCAAACGAGGCTTGAGGATTCTCTCGGTATGCGGAGACTGTGGTGTGGACAAGTAATGGACCATGCCTTGTTTCAGTGTACATGGGCTAGGGCGACATAGCGACTAACATGGATCCCGCAGTTGGTTTGGGGACAGAGGGACCTGTTCTTATAGACCATGCACCGATACTCGGAGTCCCCACAGCTTCACCAGGAGGCGGCTCGAGTGATTTGCATGTCATACCAGATTTGGCTAGCTAAGAATGCTCGAACCTTTGGTGAACACAGTATGTCGCCGAGACTGGTAGTGGAGAGTGCTCGCGTGCAGGCGGCGGAACTCAATCTCATCACACCTGTTGAAAGAACCTTGACAGCTTGGGAAACCTAGGGTTCTCTTTCTGCTTCGGCAGTTTTTTGCACGGTGCTTTTCACCTGCGAGCCCCCACCCCCAAGTTTCCTCGAAGTCAATTTTGGCGAGTCTATCTTGGATGGAGGTACGTGGAGCGGTGCGGATTTTGTTATTCGGAGCCCATCTGCTAGGGTTGTGACTGCAAGGGGTAGTCAACTCTTCGATACATCAGTTACGGGTGCAGAGCTACGGGCCGCTTGGGCGGGCCTTCGTCACGCCCGGTGTGTCTTATGGGCTAGTTCCATTGTCCTGGAGGGGGACTCGGCCACTATCATCATTTGGATCTGGAGAAGGCCCTAGGAGCAACGGTTGCATTCACCATTTGCTGCGAGACATCTAGGCTATGGTGAGGGATGGCGAGGCCTTTCAGGCTAAGCATGTGTTCCGTGAAGCTAATGGGGATGCAGATTGGATGGCTGCTTATGGAGCCAACCACTTCAGCAGCATTCAGTGGGCTGGTGATGGGGAGTTGCCCTTGGCATTCTATTTTTCGACTTTATTGGGTGCATCCGTACTCGTCAGATATGATCCATCCGCCTTAATGAAAAAAAAAATAGCTACTGTTTTGAGTGCAGTAGATTTATTGCATGTGTGACTTGGCTGTGTTCCGGAGCCTCTTGTAGCTTGCCGTGCCCATGTGTCAAGTCCGTTTGGGATCTATTTGTGGCTCATTGTGTCTTTAAGCAAGCAAATCTTGTCAGTTGAGACTTCTATAGGTAAACTCTTATTTCCGATAATAAAAGTAAAACAACAACAATTTTTTTTTGTTAGAGTTCTCGCATCAAGTCATGTTCGGCTGGGCAAGATTTTTACAAGGCTGTCTTGTCATCTAGCTGTTGTGGATGTGAAAATCCTGTCTCGACTCCTTTTGGTTGCGGGATGGCGATGATGCATTACTTGCGACCTAGCCCATCATACTTGGAGACCAGGATTGAGAGAACCCTGTCTCGACTTCTTCTGATAGTTATCTCCACATATTATTTCACTTTCATTGAGATCTGTTAATTGATCCAACTTTAATGTCTCTGTGTATCATTATCATCGTCATCATCTATCAATTTACCAAAACTTTGAACTTTTTTTGGCATTGATAGACAACCATGGAGATCATTGTCATGCTTGAACATGTCACTAGGCCTCATAATCTCTAATTCCAATCTCATGCTGGATGGTAAGATGGTTTGGTGTTTTTTTTTTTTTTTGGCACGCTAAAAAAGAGAGTAACATACATAACGTATATGGATACAACCAAAAAAAATAAAAAAGCAGTAAATCACAGAGTGCACAGGGCAAAGCCGCCTCTCCCACCCCGAAGTAGTTCTCTGAGGGGTTAGCAACAAAAGAGGCCACCCAACCTGCAACCCCATTGGTCTTTCTAAATACGTACTTTGCTTGGAACACTATCCCACCATAAACCATGGCTCGGATATCTCTCAACAGCGGATGGTAATCACCGACCCCTCCGAAAATTTGCTGGATCCACCCAATGACCATCGCAGAGTCACTCTCCAGAAAGACCTCTCTCTCCAAAAAGGCACGCCAAAAAGAATATGCAAGAAAGAACGTAACCCAGCCTTATAGATGCAGGCCAGGAAGAATGGCTACTTGCATGGTGGGGGGATTTGGGTCCCGCTGTAGGTCGCTCTGACGTTCATGCACAATGCAGCGACCGGAGCCTGGCCAACGTACTTGAGGTGAACGTTGTGGAGGTTGACGTTCTTGCATGGCACTCCTCTGCTGCACCTGAGCATCACTGCCACCGGAGTCGTCGACGTCCCCCTTATGTTCCGGAAGAAGATGTCTTTCAGTATCACCCGGGACGGTGCCTGCATTCAGTCACATACACTCATTGCTATTGTTTTTTTCTTTTTTTTTTGGTGTTGATATTAATTTTTTTCTTAGGATGAATATTAGATGAGATTTAGCTAAACTCGCTGCTCATCATGTTGTGTTTAAGCTAGGAAACAGCACCAAATCTAAAGTAGGGCAATATCATGGTAGGATTGCATCAGAATGTGCTAATTACTTCTCTGGTAAAGTCTATCTATTGATGACTTTTGTGTACTATCAGAGAGCTACGATCAAGTTCCACCTTTGTCCAGGATAGAGGAATCTGGGAACACTGGCAGAGGGCTTCTTATATTATTGTGTACCAAAAAGTTGCCTATGAGTTTCATCTACACAATAAATTAGAACTAAATATATGCTAAATGATAATCACTAGGAGTTATAAGAACTAAACTACCCTTGTGTTGTAGCTTGAGATGCATTAGCGAGTTTAGGATTTTTATCGGTTTAGTTGCTTCTTTTTGGAAGATAAAATTGTAGAGGCATCACCAGTTATTCAAAGAAATAATGCGAGAATTACTAAGATAAAAACGTTTTAGGAGCATGCGCCTCCTTAGATTTGACGCTAAAACCTCCTTCAAATGGAGGGTTGCTACCATTCAGTTGAGCCTAATTTGCAGGCTTGAGAGAGTTGAGCTAACTTGCTTCATTTTTCAGATTTCTACTTACTACAGCCGAGTTTGGTCGCAGATTTTGGGCTCCCAAACCAAGCCCAAGCATAAAAATAGGTAAAATGAACTAGAGGGCTAGGGCATGCTTGGTTTTAGTCATGATTGATTTTAGTTTATAAGATCTCCTGTTTTCAGAATTCCACAAATAGTAGTTTGCACAAGTTTACTGTCAAACTAAGTAATGCCTTCAGTGGCACAGAAAGAAAAGTTGAGCCTATGCATGGGAGAAACAGAAGCAGCTCGCCTGCTCCAAGCCCTAGCCAAGTTTCGTTGTCTAAATGCATGCATTATGAAGCTTTGAGCACTTCATGTGGAGACATATTTTATGATCCCCCAATATTTTTTGCATGACATGGATTGTGTTAGCTTGCTTACCTTTGATGCACAAGAGCTGTAGGGACAGTACGTCTGGTCGATGACGATGGGATTTGCAACACTCTTCATGACGATGTTCTCAAAGGTCATATTAACAGCCCTACTAGTTCCTGGGGAATTCTCCCAAGTCTTGATCCTTACGCCGTTTGAAGTCCCAGCAAGGGTGCTATCTTTGATGACGAGTCCTCGGACATCCTCTTCATTCTGATATTTTCCTAAACTCCCAATGCTACAGTGACCATATAAAATGAAACTGCATCAGCAACATTAGCAGCAGCTGTAGCAGCACAATTTCGCTCATTTAGTAGTTCTAGATTTTACTTGGGCTACACCTGACCCATAGAAGTGCAGTGCAGGAGGCTACCGCCACTGCAGGGTTTGGGACGGGTCGGATGGAATTGTATCGAACATTAGTCTAAATTTTAAACCTGAGCCTAATCCAGGGGCCTGTTCTGGTTTGGATTGGATCAAGTTTCAATCAGAACATTAAAATGTTACAGCAGGATAACTCGAGTAGCAGGGCTGACCTGATCCCATGACCTGGTCCACAACTGATGCCGCTCAGTAATACTTGTGAGTTCCCTTGTCCGATGGAGATACAATCATCGCCAGTTCCGATCACTGAGCGGTATATAGTTACGCCTGTGCTCCGTTCAATGTGAATTCCGTCAGTGTTGGGGCTGTTTGAAGGGGCAGTGATCTTGATATTTTTGCCCCAGAAGTTCTTGCAGCCAACCAGAGCTATGTGGAAGAACTTGCTATTCAAGGATTTGATGTTCTCTACCACAGTGTTCGATGTGGCGATGAACTTGACCGACTGAAATGATCAAGGTATCACAAAATGAAAATATAAACATGTTTAGAATGATGACCTGAATAGCAGATTTGGACTATAGAACTTCTACTGTTTTTTTGCAACATCTATGCTCTCAATGATGCTGGTGCATTCTGAGTATTGATAGTTAGCTGCTGTAACTTCGTGCTAAAATGCTTCTCTGAAAAAGACTTTACCCTAAGATGCGAGGGCAACTGTTACATCTAAAGGACCACAGTTGGACAAATTTTGCCATTGCAGTTTGTGATAGCAACATGAAATTACCACTTTAGTCGATTCATTCCTATATAGAGTTATTCATTCTTCCTTGATGAAGGCATAAGAATTCTGGCACCACCATTCTCTAACTGTGAAACTTTTGAAGTAGCTACTAGCTAAGAAGTACTAATTGCACTATGCAGTTAGCTAGCTTTAGAGCTCTAAAATGCACAAGAAAGTCTTTGGCTTGATTTCATATATTATTTCAACTTTGACTACTACCTAAGAAATACTAATTGCACCATGCAGTTAGCTAGCTTTAAAGCTCTCAAATGCACAAGAAAGTCTTTGGCTTGATTTCAATAAGTATTTCTACTTTTGGTCAAAGTTGTTAAGCTAGAAATGGATGTGTAGTATCTATGCTCCAGACATGATTTTAAAAGTATTAGATTTACTGAAGAGAAGATAAAATGAGGCTTGAAAGTTTACAGTTGGGAGGAGCTTGCAATTTTTATTTGTAGGGCACTTGTTATAGGGCCATGATGCAGCTCCTTGGCCATCGAAGGTCCCTCCTCCAGTCAATGTCAGCATATCCACCCATGCAAATTCCACCCAATCATCACCTGTGACATACTTGCTCAAATCTGTTGTCGCCTTCAAGTGTCCCTGTATACACAACAGGATACTTGAACAAAATTAATAGCCAAAAAATAGTTAAAGATTAAATTGCTCGATTATCACTACGCTAATCAAACGATTGGCAAAGTTATAAAGATGCATTAAGTTGTTGTGCAATCAGGCAAGTTAAAATAGATATGCTCTGCTTCTGAAGTCCTAATGCGATCATCGCATGCCAACAAGATTTAATCAGACATAACACTAAATGCTCCATCATTTTTGAAATCACTAATCTTTAAAATGAATGCACTATCTTAATCAACTTCTGATAATGTCACTTCTCTCATGAACTTGCCTTCATATTCACTGTAAGGGAGCGAACATTTTTGCAAGGACCAGCAAACTTAGTAGGGCCAATAAGATAAGTTCCTGCAGGAATCTGAAGCTTGACTGCACCAACCGCTGCGCATGCTGCCTTCCATGCTGCCATGAATGCCTGAATTGGATAGAGGTGAAAACAAAGAGAAGAAGACACAATTAGGACCACCATATTTACACTCCATGAGCTCATAGCTCCACGAGAGCGATACCTTAGCTAATTGATTAAAAGCCAGCTTACCCATCACCAACAAGGAGACAATCAGCACAGCAAGAACAAATCCTGCTTTTAAACATTGCTGCCATGCTTTTGATGTTCTAAGACTACCTTTGATGCAATCTTTCTCACTTTAGAATTAAGTGCAGTACATTATCTCTAAAACAAAAAGTTTTGAACCATTATAGTTTATTAAAAAGGCGGTTATGACTTTAAACAAAAATAAACGACAACCACTGTAAGATTTGGAAGGTAGATTTCTAGCTGATGATCAGTTTGTGAAGTCCATTTGAAGGATGGCTGAAATCGTTTACTCGTCAATTTTGTATAGCACCATTATCTTCTCGTTATGATGGACCATGGTAGGAAGGTTTAGCTTCAATTAAAATAGGCCTCCTCGCATGCAGAACAAAATACTTCCAAAAACAATCAAGCAAAAGAAACACTTAAAAGATGGATTATTTCAATTCTATTAAGAAAAGAACGAGAAAAGAGTTGAAGGGAGAAGAAAAGAAAGAGAGAGTAAAAAAAAAAATATTGGTCATGATCGAATCATAACTCAGAAACAGTAATTGTATTTAAAACAAAGAACAAAAGATCTACCAAGCACATATCATGAGAAAAATACTAGAGAAAAGCAGATGAGACAAAGTCATGCAACCAAAATAATTCGAAAAACCAAACGTAAACAATATTATTAACAAACCCATTACAGTTAAAAATTCATGATTCTAGCATTTTCTTTTTTCAGCGAGAGAGAGAGAGAGAGAGAGGTAAACAGGAGGATTTAGACCTTGCTATCATCAGTAATTCCATTGGCTCGGGCACCATAATGCAGAACATTGAAGTTCCTGGAGCTTGATGACTTCCGGGCTTCAGCATTGCCTATGGAGTAACATATCAAGGACAGATAGAACAAAAGCTTCATCTATTTCTGTTGCTTCTTCTTTCCTCTCCTTTTTTTTTTTTTTTTCTTTTCCTTGTAAATGAGTTATGGACTCAAGCATAGGGAAGGGATGGAACCCAGTTTGAGTTTTTTCCAACTGTCGTAACTTCCTCCCCTCCCCACACCCGTAGGCCGTTTCCAACCGCTTGTGGAGGCACCTGTCCTATTTTAGTGCATGGCTCTCCTCCCACACGTTGCGAGGGAGGATAGAGAGTCCTAAAACACACAAATCGGAGGCATTTGACGGATTGACTGGTGTTTTCACCCCATTTCAGTCCACTTGGATATATAAGAGTCTGGTAAGGTCAGATGAAATGGAATTTTTAGGAATGAATGAAGGAACGAATTGCCTTCCGAACTCATTTGACTTTTACATCGCTGAAGTTGATACTTAAAAATATTACACATAAAAAAAATAATTTTAGCATATTTAGCTGACTGTAAAAAAATAATATAAGAAGCTTATTTTTCGAAGTGATTTATGTTTAATCGACTATTATTTTTTTAGAAAAATTATGTGAAGTACTTTTTATGCCTTAAGATATTAACTATAAGAAAAAAAAAATATAAGCCACTAAAGATAAAATTATTTTTAGAAAAAAAAATTACCTCATTGTTCAACCAAACATATTTCAGTTTGTCTTCTTTTCCCTTAACCATTTTTTTCCCCCAACACAAAGGAGTCCGTAATGAGTCCGCAATGTTGAAACATTTCAGAGAAATGAACCATGGAAGCCTGGAGAGGCGGTAGGAATCGGCCATGGCAGCTGAAGCCTATGGCAATGTTGCAGTTCTGTAGGAATAATGAAAAATGGAGTAATAAATTTGGGGGAAATTTTCCCCCCATAAAAACAGGAGTAGATTCGCTGAGGGTGGGTATGCCCCTCAAAATTTTGTTGGTTGCAAATGCTGTAGAGACGAAAGAACTTCCAAACATCAGGTATCGTTTGACAGTTTGTTTTAATATTAGGATAGAAAAGAAATGAAAAACGAATAAAATTATCTGCAATATAAATAAATGTATGAATTTGTGATGTTATGTCTTTGAAAAGAATTGGAAGATGTTTCAAAGCTCCCTTGGGATGGAGCGGAATTCCTGCGGAATTCCGGCGCTAAATTCCTTGTGCTTTCTACATATGCTTAGCTTATGCAATCAACTGTCCTTGTAGTGGGAGGAACTACGTCCTACATATCATCTTGTGCTCTAGCTCAAGGTACAGGCCCATAGTACGAACTATAGATACACGGAGAGAAGAAATACACTGATGCAGTCATGAAGAAGAAAAGGCAACAAGAAGGAATATCACCGATAGAAAAGCGAGATGACTTAAAAACGCACTCAGACGACGCCTTGTGCGAATTGCCCGTTGCTGCGTCAATTTTCATGCACTGAGCGAAGCATTTCGTCAAGCATTTTCTGGCCGCCGGCAATGGCAAGCAGGATGGAAGAGAGAGCCAAAGGGATGGAGGCCAACAAGGATCGAGATGTACGGACGGGCAAGAGGCCGGTGGGTAACGGAGCAAGACCGGTGCCGAAGGTGGCCAAGACCACCCCCCTATGGTCGAATGTGGTTCAGGCTCCTCCCTGGCTGCCAGTTTGGACCAGCCATCGCATCTCGGAGAAGGAGCTCGAGGTACTACAGCGCCACTTCACCGACACGCATGGGCGACGACGACGGTGGTGATCCGGAGCTTGGGACGGAGGGTGCCGGTGGACTGGGTGGCCCGAGAGTTGCGGGCCAAGGGGAAGCTGGAATACGATGTGGAAGTCTTCCCCATGGCGGCGGAGCTGATCACCGTTCGGTTCAGGAGCCGGGAGGATCAGGACGCCACACTCGGGAACTGGCCATGACTGGTGGCGGGCCAGCTGCTGGCCATCGAGGAGTGGAAAGCGGATTTCATCCCGTGGGTCAACACAATCAGCCGGATGGTGGTCTGGATCCAGCTGTCTTGCCTGCCTTTGGAATACTGGGAACTGGAGTCCATCTTGGACATTGCGGCAACGGTCGGCCGGCCGCTGGCCGTCGACGACTGCACAGCCTAATGCCGAAAGCTAGGGTACGCCCGGGTGAAGGTTGAGATCAACGCGCTCGACTCCCTCAGGCTGGAGACCTTCATCCAGGGGGAGGAGCAGAGGTTATGCAAGGCTTTTTGTGTATGAAAATCTATCGGCCTTCTGTTTCTCCTGCGCGAGGATCGGCCACTTGGAGAGCAGCTGTCGGCAGCCCCCCGTTGTGCTGCAGCCAAGGGAGGAAGCGGATCGAGCCCCCCCCTCGCCAACGGTGGCGGAGGCATCGAGCAGAGATCCGGCGCAACTAGAGGTTGGTGGGGAGCCGAGCGGCGCCATTAGGCGATGTTTGGCCCCTAGCTAGCCACTAGTCGCATCCGCCAGCCGAGGATGGCGGGCGTCCAGGTGAAGCCAAGGAAGGAGGTGGCCCCTTCCCCCAAGACGTCCTGGGGTCGGCCTCCTCCCAGTCGGGCCGAGTTCCCCGAGGATCCGGCCGAGCTCTCCCGAGTCTCCGCCAGATTTCGATGGTTGGGAGAAGCCAAAGAAAGTGACTCGGAGAAGCTCGCCGGAGAAAGGGTCTTCAGTCGGTGAATCAGGGTCGTCCGCAGAGGAGGCGAATCAGGCTCCTCAAGACGCGAAACCCAGTCCGATTGGGGGTCGCAATCCAGTCGGATCAGACATAAATGGATCGGATCAGAAAATTGTAAACCTGAACCTGACCTGTTTATTAAACAGGTCAGGAAATTACAATATGAATCCGACCTGTTTATTAAACGGATAATCCGATCCAACCCATTTAACCTATTTAATTAAAAAAAATAAAAGTTAATAAGGCAAAGAGGTCATAGTTCTCACCACTCAGATCGGAGGGCTGGGGGACTAGGGAGTTGGAGGAAGCGAGAATCCGAGATCGACGACGCGAGGATCTTTACGGTGGTGGAAATCCGGGATGGCGGCCGTGGAAGAGTCGGTGGTGGAGAGGTCTCACTTAGATCGGAGGGCTGGAGGAGTTGGAGGAAGCGAGATCGACGGTGCGGGGATCTCTATGGTGGCGGAAATTTGGGATGGCGGCCGCGGAAGAGTCGGTGATGGTGGCCTCGGAGCGCGGCCTTGTTGCGGTCCTTGAAGGGGCAGAGGGATGAGCCCGTGAAAGAGGTGGCCTCATCCTCGGCGACAGCTCGAATCCATCATTCCGATCTTCGTCGCCATCTCAAAACAACGATTGCAGGGAAAGAAGACGAAAGGAATCACAGGGCGAGAGCATGGGTTCGGGGATTTCTTTGGGGTAGGGTTTTGAAGATAGATTTCTTCTTCGATTTGGGATCGGTTCGAGGTGCCAGCGAGGATGTGGCCATAGTGGGGGAGGCCGGTGGCGAAGGGGGGGGGCATCGTAGAAGATGTACTCGGGCATGGGCTCGGTGCGCTTCAGCTAGGTCTCGAAGGTAGCGACTTCCTTCCACCATTGGAGGATGTGCTCCTCCTGGTGAGGGAAGGAAAACTCCCTCCCCTCGCAGACGTCGTCCATGGCGGAGGGCAAGAGGATTTGGGGATTTGGATGGCTGGGGGTCCGGAGGAGGTCGGCGCGAGGGAATGAGGGGAGAAGCCAAGAAGCCGAGAAGGGTTTTATTTCCACCTAGCGTTTTGCCTTTGATTCGATTCTTCAAGGATCCGCTGGGCTGAGGGCTGAGGGCTGAGGCGCTTGTTCTTCTGGATAATTAAAAAAGCATGGCCCATATATTAAACGGGTTAAACAGGTTAAATGGGTCGGATATTTAAAACCCATATCCGACCCAATTAATAAATAGGTTAAACGGGTCGACCTGTTTACGACCCGAACCTGTTTAAGCCAAACCCAAACCTGTTTATGGCGGGTCGAACAAGGGTCAGGTTGACGGGTCGGGTCATATTTTGCCACCCCTAAGTCCGAGTCGGCCGAGTAGAAAGGCGATCACAGGCCGGGCCACAGGTGAGCAGACACTGGGCCAGGCCGAACCAAGGCAGGCTAATGAGATGATGAAGGACGCTGTGGCAGGCCCAGGCCCATTGAAGCAGGCCAGAAGCCCACCAAAGGAACGATGAGTCTGTGGGCCGGTGGGAGCGAAGCCGGGCACGTTGAGGCCTGCGTTCCCCTGGCCGGGTAAGCGGGCAAGGGCATGCGAGGGAGATCTCCTTCGTCTCTAACTCTAAGACCAGAGCCCTCCGGCGGCATCCCAGGGGGCTGGACCGTGGGAAGCTAGGAGAGAGTCACCTAACGGGCAAACGCTAGGCGAGGCGGCCGGCCTCCCTCTTCGGCCTTGATTGAGAAGACCTGGGGCAGTCAAAAAGGGGGTTCCTCCCTCAGAGGCTATGATTGATCCTAATCCCGAAACAGGGGGGAGTCAGCGGCTGTGGAGGACCGAAGCGGGCCGGCCGAGCCAAAGCTTGTCATCTAGAGGTCCATGGAGGGCAGGTGCTCGTCGCGGGGGCCATGTTCTTCTTCGAGCTGAAGTAGGCCCAGGTGGGCCTACTCATGAATAGGTGGTTCAGTTGTTACATTGGGCCCTACAGGGGTCCAATCAAGGGCTTGGGCCTGCGGAGGGCATGACGGAAGTCGTGGTAGCTGTGGAGGGGCGGGGACTGGAGGACAAGGTGCAGCGCCCCCACTCCACACACTCTATATGAAGATTCTACTTAAGAATTATCGGAGAGCCGGAAAACCTTCCTTCAGCCCGGCCTTTAGAAGACTGGTCTATCTGCATGATCCTGAGGTATGTGTATTATTGAGACCCACCTGTCCGGGGGTAGTCTCAAACATGTGAGGCGGGCCATCTCTAAAGCCTAGGGGTTCTATGGTGTGGAGTCCTAGGGGTTATCTGGTGGTATCCGTTGCCCAAGGTGACAACCCAAGAGGGGGAGATGAATTGGGTTTTTCTAAATCTTTGGTGCTTTAAAAGTTTTCTTCATTAAGTGTCGTAGATGCTTTCTTAAACTACTTGAATGAATTAAACTAGAGCAAAGAAGAAAGACAATACAAGAGTAAACACAAGAACAATCACAACACAAATACAACGATATATAGTGGTTCGGTGCACTCCAAGGCACCTACGTCCACTCCCCAAGCGTCCCCTTGGGAATTTTACTATAATCCCTCGGATTACAGTAGGATTGTTTTTCGGGCTCACAATCCAAAACATTTATAATTGGTTTTACGGGATCACCAATTAAACCTAACCGTTGGTTTTTCGGGCTCACCAGTAACCTGCGTTGGTTTTACGGGCTCACCGACAATCTATCCGTTGGTTTTACAGGTTGACCAACAACCTACAATGTTGGTTTTACGAGCTTACCAACAAACCTTACAAGAAGAATAATGAAGAAAGAATAGAAGCTCCTAAATGAGCAAATTAAGTAAATATACATAAAAATAAAGAGATAGAAAATAGTTATCGCTTTGAAGATGCTCTTCTCTTTCTTCTCAAGGTTGCTTCACTCCTCAATGGGTTGGTAGAGTTCTTGATGTCACTTTGAATCTGCTCAACCACCTCCTTTTGGCGCTTTGAATGAAGCTTTTGGATGCACCTTGCCTTGCTAGGGTTTTCCTCTTGAATGCACTTGTTAACTCCCCAAAGATGTTTCTTTTGATGAATAGTCCCTCTTAAATAGCTCTTCAACCTCCAAATAGACCTTTCTAGCCGTTGGATTGAAGAAACTAGCTGTTTATAGCCGTTGGGGACTAAAAAAGCAATTCTGTACAACTAGTCGTTGAGCTATCAGCCGTGCTCGGGTCGACCCAAGGGAAATCCAACTATCCTGGGGTCGGCTCCAACTGCACTGGGGTCGACCCCAATACTTATGGGGTCGGCCCTCTCAAGAAATCCAAAGAGTATGTTTTCTACACTTCTTTCTGGGGTCGGCTTGAATATCTTTGGGGTCAGTTCCAATTTTTCTGGGGTTAGCTCCAATTTTCTATGGTCGGCTCCGCTACAGTGTTTTCAGGAAATCCATTTCTGCATAGCAAGCTTGGGGTCGGCTCCAATATTTCTGGGGTCAGCCCTAACAGTGAATTCCAGAGAGTGCTTTCTCTTGGAAGTCTTGTTGAGGTCGGCTCTTACTAACTTGGGGTCGGCTCCTACTGGCTTGGGGTCGACTCCACTCCCTTTGGGGTTGACTCAACATTATGCCATCGAACCAAAATGTGTCGTTTGACTCCCAACTTTATTCAAAAGTTTCAGGGTCGACTCCAGCCTTCCTAGGGTCGACTCCAACCTTGTCCTAAGCATTTTTGAGTTGATTCTGAGCTTCATGCCAAGCGTGCCACTCCGTGCCAAATGTATCAGGGTCGGCTCCAAACCTTTTAGGGTCAACTCTAACCATGATTCTCTGCATCTTAGAGTTAGCCTTGCACAAGGGATCATTAAAAAATAATTCAAGTAAATTAGGATGCATGGCACAATAGAGATTCATACCCTTAATAGTAAAGTTACATATTCGCCCTTTTAGATATTTTCAACCTAAAACTTTGCCAAAATGACTTGTTAAGCTTTCTAGCATTCTCTAATACAAATTTTATCTCGTTGTTAATTCTCGAGAGTTGTTTTGACGGTGTAATTGGCATTTCTAATTTGATATGGCCTCAATGGCTGCGTTAATCATCAAAATAACATTATCATCCTCAATCTCCCTATTTTTGATGATTACAAAACCTTGAGTATAAGCAAGTTGACGTTTATACGAGAATTGAGGTTTAAAGTTTAAAAAATACTTTAAATGCTGAAAATTTAGAATTTTCTAAATTTGAAAGTGTAAACTCCTCCTATTTCATCCAAGTATATATCAATTTGAACTTTTGATTTGCTCCCCCTTACTCTTATATTTTATTAAAAATGAGACTTCAAAAATTTGTGCTAAAGCAAGAGTTTCAAGTTATGTATCGAGGCACAAGGAGTATGTGCCAAAATCAGAATTTTTTACTAAAATTCAGATTTTCTTGTTTTGAGGTTTAGAGTGCAGAATTTTTTCATTGTTTCACATATCTCCCCCTTAGGTATACACTTGCTTTCTTATATTTTCTTCCAACTTACCTTTGCTTATAGGATTTATATTTTCTCCCCCTTTTGTCTTAGGTATTAAGGATTTCTCTAAATATCAACCTTGCTTATAGAGTTTACTATTCTTTGAGTTTACTATTCTTTCCAACTACTCTTACTTCTCCCCCTTTTTGTCATCATCGAAAAGAGTGAATAATCAAGGAAGTGAATGGTATAATAAGGACAATTACAAAGCAAATACAAAATCTAGAAAATACTTAAAAGCATACTAAGGTCTTTGCCAAATTTGCATAAAGTAACTTTTAATGATTTAGCCTTAAGAACATTCAGTTTTCTTTTATTTATGTAAAGCTCTTGAGATCTATTCATGCTTTATAAGTAAAATAATTATATGCAGAAATTGACACGAATGATTATGAATCAAATATAAAATATTATGTTTCAAGCTGATTTTTCTTTATATATATATATATATATATATATATATCAAATAAGAGGCACTTTAAGATCAACAATTTGGTTCATGATTGATACACAAGATTTATTAAC
>JAOXJJ010000001.1:15003250-15024305 GCA_025769935.1 Phoenix roebelenii | reverse complement strand
TCTCAATAAAAGATCTAGTTTTAATAAGAATAATATGAATTGATATTTCTACAACTAGTATCTTTTCATTAAATATTCTATATGCATTGCTTGAAGTGTAATATCCAAAGAAACACTTGTTTTAATGGATTTGGCATATCTTTCATTGTTGACAGCATAACATGTACAATTGTATAACATGAAAGTATGCAATATTTGATTTTCTATTTTTCCTGAGTTCACAAGGGTTTTTCTTCAAAAATAGATTTAATAGAAAACCTTATAATATGACAATATGTGATGATAGCATTAATCAAAAATCAATTAACCAAGTTACTATCACAAAGTATTGTTATTACACAAATTTTTTCAAGGGTTCTATTTTTATATTTTTATAACCCCTATATGCAATGGTGTTCTTGGTGTAAGAACAATTGTATTCAATACCATTTTCTGTACAAAACTTATCAACAAATTGGTTTTCAAAACTGTGCCATGATACTTCTTTATTTTTACAGTTTGCAAACCTTTTTCATTTGAAACCTTCTGTAAGTTTGTGCCAAAGCAGAAAATATTTCAATTTAAGTGCCAAGAACAAAACCAATGTGAGCTTTGAGAAATCATCCACAATTACAAAATCAACAAGCTTATCTCCTAGGTTCACTATCCTAGAGATTCAAATAGATTCTTGGGGAGAATTTTCAAAGAGTGAGAGGTGGAAACAATGTTTTCAGATTTAGAAATGATTCTAGTTTATTTCCTTAAATGACATGTATAGCAAACTTTGACCTTGTAGAAATTAATCTATGTAAGCCAATGACAAGGTCTTTTGACATTAAGTACATACTAGCATGAGTTGATTTTATATGCCAAAAATTATTTCTTTAATCTTAGTATTCATAGTGCATATATTTAAAGGCATACCAAGTATACATTCTCATGTCTATGATCAATAAAGATAATGCCATGGATTAAAAACAATCATCAATCAAGCATATAGAGAATTCATAGAGTTATTCTTAATAAATTGATTAATCATTTAGCAACTTATCCAACAGTAAATAAAGCATACTATAAAATGAAGTGATTTGATTATATATATATATAATATTACCTATATCACAAAATTGATTAATACCTGCAATTCATGTTTTAATCAGATACTAAGGTAAAGAGAATGATGAGATGCAAGGATTATTAATTTCATTATTCTTTTTATTTTAATTACTTTTCTTAAGTATATTTTAAGTTTCATTCTTTGATATGTGTCTAGAGTACCCAATGTCCAAATTAACATTTTTTGTTGGAGCCTTGAGTGCTAGACACACCTGCAGAAAATATTCAGATTTTCAACTTAGGAACCTAAGCTCTTTTGGATCTTTGCAGGTTAGCTATAATTGTTCCTTTTGGAATCCACATTTTTTTAATAGCTATTTTGTCCATAGACTTGCAGATTTTAGGATTACAATGAGTGTATTTCTGCATTCTTTTGTTAAATTTAACAAACATAGATTTAACATAAGTAGAAGATAAACCTTCATTTTTTTGTTTCTGCTTTTAGGTTCATCAAATTTATAATGTACAGATTTAGAAACAGAAGAGATTTTGCTTAACTTTCATTTCTGTTTATCAGCATTATAAGAATCTGTTTTAAAATAATTAGAAACTGTTTAACAAACATATTCTTGAAAGATTTTTGGATGTACCGAGGTTGATATCCCAATCCAACTTTATCAAATTCAGCTCTTTGATTATTTATCATTAGGTTCAACTTTTCAGAGCTGAAAGTAAATCTTTCAACATCAGGTCTCAATTTGTCAACTTTTTTAGTTAATCTTCTATTATATTCTGAAAGCAATTCATTATTTTTCTTAAGTTTATCATGGCTTTCGGTGAGAAGTTGGTTTTTCTGATTTAGTTCTTTATTTTTCTCAATTAAGATTCCAGCTTCATTAGTATGTTTCTTAATTAGTGTTTCATAATAATTGGACAGTTTCAATTTTTCATTTACTAGGGTTTTCTTTTCATTCTTCAGGTTCTTGTTTTTACAAATGAGTTTCTTATGTTCTTTTATTAGATCAAGAAATACATCATGTAACTCATCAAGTGTAAAATTATTTTCAATTTTATCATATACTTCATATTCAGAAGAGGAAACACTTTGTGTTTTAATACATACCTCGTCCTTGTATTCCACAAGGCATAGGTTTTCAATATCAACTTGCATCTCTTCTTCTTCAGAGCTAATTTCAGTTTCACTAAAAATGTTAGTGCTTTCATATTTAGTCTCTAGCATATTCCATATGTCTTTGGCAGTTATGCAAGAAGATGTGCAATTAACCTCATTCTCATCTATGCACAATATAACAGCTTCATGGCTTTTGAATTTTGTTGGGTCATTTCCTTATTATGATTAGTGTTTGTGTTTGTCCCATTGACTATAATACTCCATAAATTATAATCAAGTGATTGTATGAAAATACGCATGCGTGCTTTCCACTGTGTGTAATTTATGCCATTAAATAGTGAAAGTGTATCAATCAATTGTCCTTTTTCTAGATAACTATCTATTTGAGTTGTCATGATTTTTGGCTCTTTGACGGTTAGGTCAAAATCAACAGACAAGAAATTATAGAGCACCTGCTCTGATACCACTTGTTGCCCAAGGTAACAACTCAAGAGGGGGGTGAATTGGATTTTTCTAAATCTTTGGCGCTTTAAAAGTTTTCTTCGTTAAGTGTCGTGGATGCTTTCTTAAATTACTTGAATAAATTAAACTAGAGTAAAGAAGAAAGACAATACAAGAGTAAACACAAGAACAAGCACAACACAAACACAACGATATATAGTGGTTCGGTGCACTCCAAGGCACCTATGTCCACTCCCCAATCGTCTCCTTGGGAATTTTACTATAACCCCTCGGATTACAGTAAGATTATTTTCTAGGCTCACAATCCAAAACCTTTACAATTGGTTTTACGGGATCACCAATTAAACCTAACTGTTGGTTTTACGGGATCACCAATTAAATCTAACCGTTGGTTTTACGGGTTCACCAGCAACCTACGTTGGTTTTACAGGCTCACCAGCAACCTACGTTGGTTTTACGGGCTCATCAACAACCTATCCGTTGGTTTTACGGGCTGACCAACAACCTACAATGTTGGTTTTACGAGCTTACCAACAAACTTTATAAGAAGAATAATGAAGAAAGAATAGAAGCTCCTAAATGAGCAAATTAAGTAAATATGCACAAAAAGAAGAGAGAGAAAATAGTTATCGCTTTGAAGATGCTCTTCTCTTCCTTCTCAAGGTTGCTTCACTCCTCAATAGGTTGGTAGAGTTCTTGATGTCACTTTGAATCTGCTCAACCACCTCCTTTTGGCACTTTGAATGAAGCTCTTGAATGCACCTTGCCTTGCTAGGGTTTTCCTCTTGAATGCACTTGTTAACTCCCCAAAGATATTTCTTTTGATGAATAGTCCCTTTTAAATAGCTCTTCAACCTCCAAATAGATCTTTCTAGCCGTTGGATTGAAGAAACTAGCCGTTTATAGCCGTTGGGGACTAAAAAAGCAATTATGCACAACTAGCTGTTAAGCTGTCAGCCATGCTCGGATCGACCTCAACTTTCCTCGAGTTGACCCCACCTTCACTGGAGTTGCCCCCAACTATCCTGGGGTCGGCTCTCTTAGAAAATCCAGAGAGTATGTTTTCTGCACTTCTTTCTAGGGTCAGCTCGAACTGCACTGGGGTCGACCCCAATACTCCTAGGGTTGGCCCTCTCAGAAAATCCAGAGAGTATGTTTTCTACACTTCTTTCTAGGGTCGGCTCGAATATCTTTGGGGTCGGCTCCACTAGGGTCGGCCCCACTGGGGTCAGCTCCAATTTTCTAGGGTCGGCTCCACTACAGCATTTTTAGGAAATCATTTCTGCATAGCAAGCTTGAGGTTGGCTCCGACTTTTCTGGGGTCGACTCCGACTTTTCTGGGGTCAGCTCCACTAGGGTCGGCTCCAATATTTCTACGGTCGGCCCTGACAGTGAATTCCATAGAGTGCTTTTTCTTGGAAGTCTTGTTGGGGTCGGCTCCTACTAGCTTGGGGTCAGCTCCTACTTGCTTGGGGTCGACTCCAGTCCCTTTGGGGTCGACTCAACATTATGCCATTGAACCAAAATATGTCGTTTGACTCCCAACTTTATCCAAAAGTTTCAGAATCGACTCCAACCTTCCTAGGGTCGACTCTAACCTTGTCCTAAGCATTTTTGTGTTGACTCTGAGCTTCATGCCAAGCGTGTCACTCTGTGCCAAATGTATCAGGATCGGCTCCAAACCTCTGGGGTCCGACTCTAACCATGATTCTCTACATCTTAGAGTTAGCCTTGCACAAGGGATCATTAAAATATAATTCAAGTAAATTAAGATGCATGGCACAATAGAGATTCATACCTTTAATAAAAAAGTTACAGATTCACCCTTTTAGATATTTTCAACCTAAAACTTTGCCAAAATGACTTTTTAAGCTTTTTAGCATTCTCTAATACAAATTTTATCTCGTTGTTAATTCTCGAGAGTTGTTTTGACGGTGTAATTGGCATTTCTAATTTGATATGGCCTCAATGGTTACGTTAATCATCAAAATAACATTATCATCCTCAATATCATTGTAACGCAGAGAGTGAGGTCTTGTAACCTTGATGCCTTACATAAGTGTAACTAGCAGGTCATACTGGTCATTTTCGAAAGTTGCAAGCCTCCGTGAGTCCTGTCTGCGGTCTATGCTAGCATGGATTACAAGGACGGGAGGGTATTGTGGGATGAGGTGACAAATCTGAGCTAGTAAGGGTACCCAACCTTGGTCACATGGGATTTCAATTGCATTGACAGTCCTGAGGAGAAATGTGGGGGGAAGGCCTACTCCAACTTGGCCTTCTCCAACAAAGTTGAAGTTAGAGAGTTCCAGGATTTTCTTCTGAGTGTGGATTGGTCAACCTTGGATTTTTTGGACTACAGTTCATCTGGTGCAACAGCAGAGCGGCCAAGCACGAGTTTGGGAGAACATTGATCGGGCCTTCGCCACAGCTAACTAGGTTTAGCGCCACCCGGAGTTTTGGATGAGCCACCTACCTCAGATTGCGTCGAACCATAATCCTATTTTGGTGAGTTCCTCAACCCCTCCAATGCATCATAGTCCTTTTCATTTTGAAAAAAAAATGGCTCTATTATCCTCGATCGTGGGATGTTGTACGGAAGGTCTGGAAGCTACCTGTGCAAGGTGATCCTATGTACAGAATGTCCTGCAAGCTAGTAATGACCAGGCGCAGGCTGCGTAGATGGAACCGGAAGGAGGTGAGCAATATCTTCAGTGGGGTGGAGGAGACAGAAGCTTCCATTGCATATTTCCATGCTTTTGAAGAATGCATGGGGGCCTAACCGAGGGAGAGCAGGGGGAGCTCCAGATGCAGCTGGCCAGGCACCACTCTCTTCTTAGACAGCAGTAGGTTCTGTGGAGGCAAAAGTCTAGAATACAGTTGATTGCAGAGGAGGATCGTAATACTAGATTCTTCCAACAGTCGACCATCATCCAGAGACAGAGGAATAGAATCAGTCGCATTAAGGATGCTAGTAGTCAGATGACAGAGGATCCGAACACCATCAGGAGGATATTGAAGAAGTTCTACAGATCCAGGTGGACGGATCAGGGGGGTGATGGAGGAGTAGAGAATGGGTTGACACTTGTGGCAGGAGTCTCCAGGGAGGAGAATAAAGCCCTGGTCAGCTCGGTAACAACATTAGAAGTCCGAAAGACTCTCCAGTCCCTGGGTGAGGACTAGCCCCGGAGCCGAATGGGTTTGCCCCTGTTTTCTTCAGAAGATACTAGCACATAATCAGGCAGGATGTGACGGCAACAGTTCTGCATTTTTTCACCACCTCCAAGATGCATCGGGACTGGAAGTAGACATTCATCACGCTGATCCCGAAAAGACAAGGTCCTATGAAGCCGGGCCACTTTCGTCCGATTAGTCTCTGCAATACTTTGTATAAAGCCATTGGGAAGATCCTAGTGCACAGATTGAGGGATATCCTGCCTAGAATCATCAATCCTGAGTAGGGGCTTTTGTTGGGAGGTGTTGCATCTCCGACAACATGATGATCGCTTACGAGTTCATGGCTGACCACCAGCGTGCCCTGAGGGAGGAGTCTGATGGGAGTCAAGCTGTATATTGAGAGAGCCTATAATAGGATGCGATGGAGCTTTGTTGTCCACTCTCTAGAGTCCTTCGACTTTCACCCGATGTGGATCAGATGGATCTTATACTGTATTTGTTAGAAGTATGCCCTAGAAGCCAATGTGGCTGACACATATTTGTAATCTGGGGCATAAATTTGTAATTTGACTCTTATTGATTAATAAGATTGGGCAATTTGTTATTCATTCATGTTTGTATGTGTCCATGAATCGTCCAAGAAATTAATAAGATGATGACACATATTCTCAAGGAGTTGAGAATTTGAGGCATGTATCGTTAGGGATTAATTTCTAAATGCTCCTGATCGATGGATCCATCACGAGGGTGGTGATCGATCTGCTGAGATTAGTGCCATATCACTTAATTAGATGAATGAGTCTCGAGTCCACAGTGTAGAGACACTGGAGTGATTGTGCAGGTACTTGTTAGAAAATAAGTGTACTGAGCATGACCAAAGAAAGTAGTCGCATGGATGTCTATCCACTCGTCAGTGACTACTTATGCTGCAGTTGTATGACTGGTCCTTTGACCTGCGAAGCCTCAACTATTTACTGTGAAGTTGTTGTAGTTTGACGAGCATGTAAACTTGGACCCTAGTCATACGGATCCTTATGGTGTGGATTGCCTGCAGTAGGTTCATTTTAGAATAGGGTTGCATCTAGATGGAATTTATCGACCTTGATAGATTAGGAGTGATCCTATGTAATTTATGAGACTAAGTTCGATTAATTTTTGGCCAAATATTTTAAAAAAAGAGTTTTCCATATCTTGAACTAGAAGTCGAATAAATTTGACATATGATGGACGATGGGGTTTGACGAGTTATCCATAAGCCCCGTCCTGTCGGGATCCATGATAGAGGGACTGTATCACATGCTAACTGCACCTAGAGGTTCAGATATTTCATTCTGTTGGGTTGCCACCACATACTGCTAAATGTCACTAGTGGATTGTGAGACTCGAAGGCATTCACTTAATGATCAGTGAACCCTAAGAGTAGAACTGAAACTGTTTTAGTCCACTGAAATGAGCTTCAGTGATATTGAGATGAAAATCTCAATATGTCTCACTACCAGACAGAATAGAACCTACGGAGTCCCACACATAAAGGATTTGATTAGTCAGACAATCGTAATTTTGATTTAGAATCACAATAGATGTTAATTATCAATATGATTAGTGATTAAATTAACCCACTAAGTGTTAATGAGTTAATAGAAGAAAAATTAAATGGAATTGATTGCAATTGGATTGCAATTGGGCTGATTTGATGAGCCAAATCAATTTGGGTTCGACCCAAATTGAGTTGGGCTCATGATTGGGTCAACCCTGATTAAATCAGGGTATATGCCTTAAGTCGTGTTTTTACTATGCGGATTTTAAAGTCCACATGGCATCGTAGGATGAAAATGCATTAAGTCGTATTCACACCATGCAGACTCTAAAGTCCCCATGGCGTCGTAGGATGCATGGCGCCCCATTTAATTCTCCTAATATGATTAGGAGTTAGCCTAAGTCCTAATATGATTAAGAATTGGGCTCATAATTAAGGGATAAGTCCTAATGTGATTAGAACCCAACCTAGGCGCCATGAAAAAGGTTCAAGCCCAATGTGATTAGGCTCTAATCTCTTGATCCAAGGACACATGTTATGCATTCATTTGAGGCGCCACCTAAGAGGATTTTAATCCTTTCATCATGGCACCATGGACACTTGGCAAAGATCCAAAAGTGAAAGGCAAAGATAGAGTTTATCTCTAGTCATGATAAGCCTTGGAAAATCCTAAGCCACCATCTATAAAAATAGGGTATGTTTGGGGCATGCGGAACAAGAATTGAATTGAGTTCTTTCTCCATGCCTCCTCCCTCGTCCTTTCTTCCTTCTCCACGGCAGCTTGGTGAAGGGATTCTTCTTCCTCTTCCAAGGCATTGAAAGTTTAAGAGGAGAATCAAGGGAAGAGACTCCAGCCCAAGGAAAGGAGTTCTTTCCTCCGCGCCCAAGCCCTCTTCTTCCTTCCTTCTCCACGGCAGCAAGAGGTCTTCTTCTTCATCTTCTTCCACAGTTGCAAGGAAAGGAAGATCCACAGTGAAAGCTTTATCCTTTCTCTTCCTCCATCGCGAGCAAAGTTGAAGTAGAAAGAGTTCTTATTCAAGGAAGTAAGATGCTGATCTTCTAATATTTTGATAGTCATGAGAGATCTTTGCAAAGAGCTAGCACTTTGATAAGATCTGATCTCAGATAGTCATGTCCTTGTGTGGATACCTGTAGAGGCTGGACGCTTGTGCGGCACTAACGTGAACCTCCTATGATCATCAGGCTGCGGTGTTTATCCACCCACACAAAGTTTGAAGATGGAATCTTCAAATCTTATTTCTGATTTTTGTTTCAGATTTTATGATATTTAATCAACCTCTTTCAGATCCTAATCTTCCCTCCCTTATGAGTTCAAAGATCTTCAGGATTTGGATTCGGAAAAATTTTTGAACTCTACGATCTGCGGCACGTTCATATGATGAACGACGTCTCATGTGATATTTTGCTGCGATCGTCGCATCGCGCGGGGTATAACTCAACAGTATTCAATCCCCACCCTTTGCCATCCTAGTGAATGGCTCCCTCATGCACTACTTTGAGTTCTATATAGGGTTGAGACAGGGATGCCTGCTCTTGCCGCTACTATTTATTATCTATGCGGATATGCAGTCGAGAGCACTCTGGATTGCCACGAAGACTAAAGCAATGGAGGCATATTACCCAGCACTAGGAGTGACTCAGATTTCACACCTACTCTTTGCAGATGACTACATGTTGTTGGCCCGTACGATAAGATGCTCTGCACAGATGATTCAGAGGATCCTTGTGGAACATTATGCGGCATCTAGACAACAGATCAACTTGGCAAAGCCGGCTATTCAATTCAGCCCGAAGATCAAGCCGAGGGTGAAGTCCTCCATTATAGAGATCCTAAGTATAGGGGAGCAGAAGGGCACCTTGGTGTACCTTTGGGTGCTGGTTACTGGGCAACGCCTACGTAGGAGAGAGTGTACCTCCTAGGAGCAGAGGTAGGAAGCGCAAGTTAGAGGGTTGGCAGGCAAGCTCTCTGTCCATGATGGATAGAGTTACCCTAGTGCGGTCAGTCCTCAATTCGATCCCAATTTATCTACTCTCCAACACCATTGTGCCCCTTGCACCGCTAAGAACCATGGAGCGACTGTTCAGAAGCTTCATCTGGAGCCGTCAAAGGAGAGGGAGAGGTGTTCACCTTCTAGCCTAGGACATGATCTATCAACTGACTAGTGGTGGTGGCCTGAAAATTCACTTCTAGTTAGAACAGCGGAAGGTTCTTAGTTCCACACGTACAACCAAGTTCCTCCTTGAGCCAGACAACCTTTGGGGTTTTTTGAGGAGAGCCAAGTATGTGGCTCTGGTTGGAGCGTTCGCCTTCCGCATCGAACGCTACAACTCCTTCATTTAGAGAGAGATTTGTTTTCAGAGCCCTTCAATCCTTGGGCCGGCGATTGATATCCTTGAGGACAGATGGTTGACAGAGATGTCGCTGAGTAGGTGGCCCACATTTGTCAACCCGAGGTGTAAGGGTGCAGAGTCTCTAATTTCCTCATTTCAAGTGAGCGAAAGTGGGACGAGAGCCTTATTTGGCATGCTTTAGGGGAAGCTCTGGTCAAGAGAGTCTTGGCTCTACCGATTAGCATGGAGGAGAGAACAGATTGAAGGGTTTAGAGTGGATCTAGGAGGACGAGGGTGAACTCTAGAGATCTCCGAGGTCTGGTGACAAGGGCCCCGACTCAGCAATTAGAGGGCCTAGATCTGGAGACTGCACATCTACCTCCGAATGTTGTGGAGCATAAGTTGCACGTCCGTCATAGTGTGGTGCCCTCGGATCCACTCGATCATGGTGGTTGAATCCTCTTCGAGGTAGACGCAGTCCACACCAAAAGTGTTACTCTCATAGGAGATGCCCTCCCACATTGTTTTTAGCTCAGCTCTGATAATAAAGGTGCCATGGAATTACCATCCACGAGCCGCCACTAGTCTAGATTGGTGGTCTTTGATAACAAAGCCCACTCCTCCTACTCTCCTCTTTCAGCTATACTGCCATTGAAATTCACCTTCAGAAAGGTGCACATCTACCATCTCAGCTATACTATTTGCCCGAGACCTCAGTTGCTTGGTCCAGAGTACGCCCTTGCAATCATAAAAGCAGTACAATTTATCAAGAGGCAAATAGTACAATTGATGGGTGGCCTCCTTTGCATATCCCGAGTTTGAACGTCGAACTAAAACTGTGCCATCACCTTAATAGAAGTAACTAACCAAGCTCTAAGACTAGGGATATTCACAGTCCTAAGGCTAAGGCACGAGAGTCTATTGGCCCTAGAGGAAGTCTAAGACTGTGGTGACTGAATCCTCCCCCAGATTGGATTCCTATTCTTTTTTGTCTAATTCAATTCATCTACACCTTCAAAGAGCTATTTGTCCGGGCATATCTCTCTAATGGATTTTTCCGGATGATTCAAGTGGATATTCCTTACTCTCTTCGTCAACTTTTTTTTTTTTTTTGACTTTGTTGGTTGTACATACATGAGTGTTGTATGAAACACCGATGTACCATGAGACAAGTAATATCAAACTCCTATATCTAGAACAAATCACTTCAACCATGGGCCAACCATGAGACAAGTAAAATTCTATTAAGATCCATATTGTGAATAAAATATTACCATTTCCCTATCCTGTTCTTTTGATCAGATTTGCTTCCCTTTAGGCCTTCCTTTAGCTACATATTTAGCAATATTTCACTGCTTCAAAATTGCGACAGTTTTGTTAATGATTTATAATTCCTGCAATTATAACCCAAACACCGAGTTATGTTTAATAAGAGTAAAATGGGACCACAATATCACAACCATGGCGCGCGATTGCTGAATACCGACTTCGGATAAGTCACGTGTGACGCATGACCTCCTCTTCCTCTCAATTGGGTCAGAAAGCAGACAATGAATGCAGGCCGCAGACCGAATATCTCTGACACAGCAAAATACGGCACAGTAACCCAGCTATTCTTGTTTCGTATAAATTTTGTTTCCAGCGTACTCATCTACTAGGCTACCACCCGTGTCTGGGCCACTATAGCGTGCCAGTTTTGTATATTTTTTCCTTATAAGAAGGTAATATATTTTGTATAGCTGTGAATATATTATAATACATAACAGTAAACAGAAAAATGAAAATAGTTTCATTGTCCGAACTCACGGATTCATATCGTCACTAGCCGGGTCAATTGGCACAGGGGTGTTGGTGTATGCTATGCAATAGGGGATACAAAAGTCGTTGTTTAATTAATAACCGTTGTGCCAAAATCACATGGGTCACATGAGTTCCTGGTCAAATAGACCATAGCTTCGTCCAAATCTAGGATTCCAGATCTAGAAAATTTTATTTGATTAAATTACAATTCAGGTCGATATAGGTTAACGTATTCCAATAATCAAAAGACGCAGCTCAGACATCTGATGTCCAACAAAAAAGCATTCATTTAAGTAAGGAGATATTTCGCCACTGTGCATCATAAGTAAATCATTTTAATGAGTTGATCGAGCAATTCAAGGGCAGGTTATCCAATATTAATTAAGTCCATTTCAAACATTTCAATATTGTAGGAAAATAAATTAACCATTTATAACCTCCTTATCAAAGTAACAAACTTTTCACAAAAGTCATAACTTTACCAAAGCTATTGAGAGGAGACTTAGTGCTAACCTCGAACATTGTTAGGCCAATAATCCATAAACATTCTGAAATATGGACTAGGAATTCTAAAGGTTGATTCTCTATTGAGACCACTTGTAATTTGCTAAGCTTTTGATATAATACAAAAATATACATATACATTTACATATACATACGCATATATATATATATATACATACATGCACAAATACATACAAATATAGAGAGACATAGAGAAAGAAAGGAAGCTGGATTAGGTTACACTGAAAAGAATATATCACCTACCTTAAACTTGCTTACAATACCAAAAATCATATACATTGAATCTATTCTATGCATCAAGAAGTCTAGAAATGGACAATCTAGACAACCCTAAATTATATATATATTTTTATAGCTTGATGCCTAGACAAGAAATCTTCAAATCGTATGATAATTTAGATCAATGTGAAATCCTTGTTATCCAATAGAGTCCTGACCTATGATTGAAGATCAATTCAAGTATAGCCACTCAAGAAACATTTCGAGAATAGTCAAATCCAGCTTTAATCTCACTTCGGCTTCCGTGGTTTAGTGTCTAATGAAAGCTAAGCAGGAAGACTACCAAATTTCAGACGATCAGGCAGCACTGAAAGCCTCGTGTATCTCATCACTGGGCAAATGTAACACGAGAAATAGACAACCTCCACAGCTAACACTGGTGTTATTGTAAGGGGGAAAAATAGGACAAAGGATGCTCAGGTAATGTAGCATTCGTGACTGCTTGTCTTGAACTGGAGTTTATCCTAAATCAATTGGTTCAAAAATTGAAAAAAAATATAAAAATCATTAGAGCCTTACTATAAAAAAAATGTAGAGCCCAAATGGAACACGCAACTGCATTTAGAAGTGGCAGCGCGTGTAACGATAGGCGGCCTCGATCTCCCGAGCATGTAACTGTATCAGCCATTGGATCTTGGATCTCCGGCAGATACCTGACTATGCCCGGTTTCTACAGCATCACCGCGTATCTAATTCGAAAGTATTTTGAAGAAAAAGATAATTCCAAAACGTAAAAAAAAAAACCGACATATAATCCAATATTAAAGGAGGAAAAAAAATCGAATCAAACGAAAGCTCACGGATCGGGAAAAAAAACCCTAGAAATCTCAACGAATCTACAGCTGGAACGACCCAATAGAAAAAATATAGAGAATAAAATCCATAAAATAGGTAATAGAGAAGGGGTTGGGGGGGAGAGAATATCGGATCAATTACAAGAGCGGTATTCGTGAGGAGAGTTGAAGAATCCGCTCGGTCATGCGATCCATGATAGCTTTGGCTGGTCTCAGGAAGCGTTCGGCCATGGCGAGGGCACGGAAGCCCCGCATCTCGACGCCGCGTTACCAGCATCTAGAGAGAGACGGTAAGGAAGAGAACAAGATAATAGACTCTAGGATTCGGGCTATGGGCTTCGGAGGATGAGGAGGAGAGCGGCGTGAGGCGAATATGGAGGGGGGCTAGGGATTTCCGAGCGAGAAGAGCCGAGGGGTGGGAGCGAGTTTATATAGAAGGCCAGGTCGGCGACAGAGAGGGGCTAGGGTTTGTAGTTAGGTCTTTTGGATTTGAGCCCATCTTGCAAGTCCTACGCGAGCCGAATTGGGACACTGATGGCAGAAAATTCCGGCACAAATTGGGCCTGTCAGGTTGGGTCTCGAGGGGTGGCATCGGATGTTGGATAATAATTTCAATCAAATTGTTTCCAAAACAATTAGAACACCATAACCAAGTGCCTATTAACACTTATCCTTCATTCGTATGATCTATAATCGATTTTGCTAAAATTACAAAAGGGACAATTAGACAAATACATTGCATGAAGCTATTGGGAGTGACTGAAAGAATAATAAATATTGAAAAAATAAAAGGATTGTCCACATTCTTTTAAGTTTTTTTTTAGGTACAAATTGATTGATCATAGGTTAGAATAATACGAAAAAACTGTATGATTAAGTACGAGAGATTGAAAAAGAAATAAGAAAAATGAGCCTTTTTTTCTAACTTGACTTTTTAAAATATATTTTTTGTCTAATTATTGTGTTGCATTGTCGCAAGATAAAAGATAAATGAATATATTTCTCAAAAAATAATATATATATTCAATATAACAAATTATGAGCAAGAAAATTTATTTATGGTCAAAGGCTTCTCTCTCTATATATCTCTACAATCTCTTTTGATTTAGATCCCTCTTATAGAAAAGGAAGACTAAAGAAATGGAGACTGAATCTAAGTTTGTTTAAGTGGTTGTGCTATAAAGACCGGATTTGCTTGTTAACTTAATGACGTGTACTTTAAAATAAATGCATTTCGAAAAATTGATGTGAGGTGACAAGGCATGCAGCATGATTGGAGTGGTCCTTGGGGTCTCACTCACCGAAAAACATCAATCTTTAAATTTGACGTAGATACTTGTGATAGCTACTTTCATGATAATTGCAGTCCACTTATCTCTCCTATAAGAATGAAAAATTTCCAAGGGCAAGCCTTCCATTCTTGCAGGAATCAGCTTCTCAATTGCTCTGTAGTAAATTTGCAACTTAACAAAAATTATCTCTATCCTCAACTCCTACCCAGCAAATAAAACATCATTTTACTATCCTAATAATGTTTAGAAACACCAATATTATTTTAAGCAAACACCTTTATGCTATAAAAAGTAACTGTTTCCTCATCATTTTAGAAAATCCAAAATGCCTCCATAATCCACAAACAAATGGTTTATTTAGATTTAAGCCACCGGCCTGTAGATCAGATATGGGTCCCATAAAATATTATCGACGCTGACCTATATGTGATAAAATTGTATGTGAATCGGCTCAATTGTGTAAGATGCTAGGGCATGGGATTAGTTTTTAAAAATGCTTACCAAATTCAAATTCAACTCACCTCTCATATTTCTTATAATAATTATTATTTATATCTTAAATTACGTCCTTTACAAAAATTTTTCGAAGGTTTGAAGCAAGCCGAGTTTATTAATCAAGACTTGGAACCTATCGATATCCAATAGATATCATGTATATGTTTTTACATACCCAAATTAACCTATTCTTGAACTATATAAGCATGGTTTATTTTTTCAACTTTTTGATTCCGAAAATTAGGGGTGTGCACTATTCAAGTCGAATTGGTTTACGGTTGTTTTTTAAAATCAAAACAAAAATCGAACCAACTACTTAGAAAAAGCTGTTCAAATTCACATACACTACCAAAGATAGTCTTTATTAGATATCTCTTTTAAATATTAACATATATCAGGATTTTATAGAAGGAAAGGCTCCAAAACTCCTAAAGTATTTGTGTCAGTATATGGACTCTAACAACTTCTAAGGAAGAGAGATTTCTGAACCTAGTGAAAAAGGTAAGATATGATGCATTAGAATTTATTTAGCTATGAACTACCTACTCAATTTAAAATCTTTAGCAATGATGTAGAGCTACATGTGCATTATAACTAGTTGCTCAAAATATATATATATAGATTTAACCCACTCTGATACATTTTATGAGAACTCTCCAAGCCATTTCATACCTAAATAGCCAAACCAGATCCAATCATCGCATGAATATATATTGGATTAAAATTTAAATCCCTCGATCCATTTACTGGTTTGAATCTGAATTGGAAGAAGGACCTAGAGCATATCTAATCCATCAAACACTAGCAACCATGACCATAACAAAAAAAAGAGGCACAAATTTGTGGTCCAAATCGAGCCAATATCATTTACTATTTGTCACGATCGCTTTCATGTTTTCCACGAACCATATAACTACGTGCGTCTCAAGCCGCCATGGTCGGCTCGAGAGGAACACATTTTCTTTTCCACGCCATTCCCGGTTTGTCGCCGCACGCAAAGTGAATAATAATAGAAAACAAATAGAAGACCACTGCTCAAATGGTTTGAGTGGAGGGATTGACGGGGGTCCCACCTACGTCCCTCCACCAGGGTAGTTAAGTCAAGTGCATATTTTGCTACTTTTTAAACTTTAAAGAAGTCATAAACAAAGAAAATCTCCTCAAACTCTCAAACACCCCCTCAATACTCTCTCTCTCTCTCTCTCTCTCTCTCTCTCTCTCTCTCTCTCTTTCTGCAGGTCGTATACTCCTACATTATTATGATCTTTAGATATATACTAAGATTTACCATCAAGACTCTCTCTTTTTTTTTTTTTTTTTTTGTCTTTTGTCCATCCCAAGCCTTCATTCCCTGATGCCCTCCGTCACTCGGTGAGCTCCTCCTTCTTTGAAGAAAAAGGAAATAAAGGAAGAAAGTCTTTGCCGACACTCGTTCTCTGTCTGGAGGCAAGCATCTGAATCTCTCGGTTTTCTTAATCATAGGAGGAGCTGTCATCACGGGCTTAGAGAGCGAGAAAAAGAGGGGTGGGGGTGGGGTTCTGATGGGAGGGCTACGAGAGAGGCGGCTTCTCTCCGATCCCGCAAGACCAACGCATCGTTCCATGGCGGCATTGGCAGGGATCGCGGTTCTTGCGGTTCTTTTTGGCTCGCCGGCGGCGGTGGTGGAATCGGCCACCGACCCCTCTGACGGTATTCATCATTTCCTTCTACTATCTTATCCAATCCATCTTTCCATTGTTATTATTTGTCTCTTCGAATCTTTTTCCGGCTTTTGTTTCTCCACGTTAAACTCGTTTTTCATTCTTTCCTAAAGTTTTCTGCACCATTTCTCCTTCTGTTTCTTGATTCGATTAATTGGTTTTTATTTTACGGCTTAAAAGTAGAGGCCGGTAGGAATATCAGGACCAAGAAGATTCGTCATTGCAAGATGATTATTTCTTACCTTATTTTGCCATCGTCATGTTTATTCGACGGCTTGCTGTTTATTTTTTTCCACTAAGTGGATTGGAAAATGGCAATATCTGCCTTCGTTATTGTGTTCTATTATTATGTGAAATCACTGGAGCAATATGATTGCTGTTTCATTTGGTTCATTTTTGTTCGTATTCATACTTCTCATTATTTGGGGAGTGAGTGAGTGTCCTCTGGTTTGCAGTTCAAGCTCTTGGAGTGCTGTATAGCGCCTTAAATAGCCCTCCACATCTGTTCGGGTGGACATCGAGTGGCGGTGATCCCTGTAGAGATTCTTGGAAGGGGATAACTTGTTCTGGTTCAGCTGTCACTGCCATGTAAAAATAAAAAAATGATATCTCAATAAGTTTAGTCTTCTGTTCAATTAAATTCCTATTTAGCAGTTGTGCTTCTTATGGTGCTACAACAGCCAGGTTTCTGGGTTGGGGCTGAATGGAACTCTGGGATACCTCCTTTCATATCTCTTGTCTTTGAAAACACTGTAAGGAAACTAATTCATATTCTCTTTCATTGATGAAGATCATCGAGTGTCCTGTGATTGTGGAATTGTTGTCTTTTTTCTTCTTTTAAAATCCTTGATGTTAGGGATATGAGCAACAACAACATACATGAGGGGATTCCATATCAGTTGCCGCCAAACCTTACCTATCTGTAATGTTTTATCTCTTAGTACTCTACTCGTGAAGCAATTTTTTTTCACAACTTCCAGATGTTGAAGTTTAGGCTTCATTCGACGGTGCAGGAATCTTGCAAACAATAATCTTTCTGGGAACCTTCCTTACTCCATTTATACAATGGTTTCCCTTAATTACCTGTAAGTATATAACGTGCTATGCTTATGTGGCAAATTTCATTTACTGATGATTTATATATAATTATTGATTGCAGCAATCTCAGCCACAACTCATTATCTCAACAAATTGGGGACATCTTTGAAAACCTTCAAGACCTCTCTGAGTTGTAAGATCCTTGGCGAGCCAGTCTGTTTTGATGCTTGCATTCCTTGCTGCTTTATCTATCAGTCTTCACATTTATTGCAAAAAGACCTATTCTACTTGGTTATGGTGGTTTATTGCTTATTCCTTATAATTAGTGGGATCTATAATGTATCTCGAGAATTCTTTTTCATCTTGCCATAGCCATATTATTCAAGTAGAAATTCCTAAGAATTGTCCAAGGACTATATCTAATACACATAAAGGTATTAATGAAAAGAACAACAGAATCTGAGTACTTAGACATTTTACATTTTCCTTTCCCCCGAAATCCTGGCTATATTAATTAAAGAAGTTGTGACTAGATTATACTTTTTTTTATTTGATTTTCTTGAATCCAATAATAAAATTTATACAAGTTTTATTCTAAAACAGTATTAAATTGGACTTCACATAACAAATCAATTTGTACTGATTGGCTGCCACCATTTTTTGCATAGGCAATGTTATGTTAGGCTATATAATTCTGCAAAACTACAGACAGTAACAACTTTATGATCATCTAAATATTCCCATATAATATTATTGGAAGATGTGTAAGACAAAGTTTGTTTGGACTTTGGAGTCATGAGATTTTGTGTAGAACAATGCACCCTGCAAAATCAAAGTTCTTGTGAGAAGAAATTGGAATGCCTTCATTATGTTCACCATATGCTAAAAGATCTTTAATTATGTGCATGTGACCGAAAATGGCCCAGAAAATTCAATATGAACTAGAGAGCCTCTAGGTCGAAGATATGAAGGCAACTATATGGGAAATAAAGACTGAGCAAAAGTGTAACCAAGCATAAGTTTATTTACATTGGCTGATTCATATGAGAAAATAGAAACTGTAAGAATGTCATTGGGAGATCCTGTTTAAATATATAGAGTGTGTAGAATTGTAAATGCAGTGGTCCTTTTGGAGGTCTGGGAAACCTATTGCAATGGGAATCAAGTTTTCAAATTGTTAAATATCGTCGTTCTATCCGACTTTTAACTATATAAATGATGGAAAGATCTGAGTGCAAACTAATTGTTATTTGATCTGAATAGCACTATTTTAATGAATATAATGGTTAACTAGAAACAGTGACATGGGATAAGGCAACAGAGAAAAGCAAGTTCTCTAATAGCATGAGATACCATCTAGTACTTTGCTTAATTTTGGAGGAAGAGAGAAGGTACTGAGTTCTGCTTTTTTCATAACATTATTGGTGCGGACACGAGTACTGGACTGATTATGTTGCGGGATCACGGTCGACGCAGGAGGACGGTCCAGCCACTTTCGTTGTGGCTGGATTGATTTATGTTATTTCTTTTTATTTTATTTTATGTGGGTAGGATTAATTTGCATATTGTCATTTGAGGACCTTTTTCGAATTGTTTTCTTCGTAGGGACCTATGTGTTATTTTGTGGCCCTATATATGTATGGGCGTAACTTTGTTTAGAAGGGATGAACGATGAATCAACATTAAACTTCTTTCTTCTTCCTCTTCTCTCTTCCTCTCTTCGTCTCCTCTTCTCCTTTGTCTCCCCTTTCCTACCTCCGTCCTGCATCAACTTTGGTATCAGAGCAGGCTTGACTTTACCTCTGTTGCTGAAGTCAAAGGATCTAGTTTAAGACAAAAGATGGCCTTTATGAATGGCTGGTAATGCCTTTTGGCCTCTCAAACGCTCCTGGTACATTTATGCGAGTGATGACTCAAGTACTACGACCTTTCATGGAAAAATTTTTAGTCGTGTACTTTGACGATATCCTTATTTATAGCCAATCTAAGGAGCAACATTTAATCCATTTAAGGCAAGTTTGTACGACTTTACGTAACAAGAGCCTCTATGCTAACCTTAAGAAGTGTTCATTTTTCACTCCTCACGTAAACTTCTTAGGGTTTATAGTCTCCTCTGAGGGCTTATCTGCTGATCCTGCGAAAATCACTGCAATTGTTGAATGGCCTGAACCTAAGAATATTACTGACATCCGTAGTTTTCACGGCCTGGCCACATTTTACCGTCGTTTTATAAAGGGGTTCAGTACACTTATGTCACCTATCACAGATTGCCTTAAACATGGTGACTTTCAATGGACACGCGTTGCTGCGAAAGTATTTAGTGACATTAAGAAAAGAATGACGGAAGCGCCAGTTATGCGACTCCCTGATTTTAGCAAAGTTTTTGAGGTGGAATGTGATGCATCGGGCTTAGGTATAGGTGGTGTGCTTAGTCAAGAACATCATCCTATAGCCTATTTTAGTGAAAAGCTGAATGAGGCTAGACAAAGATATTCCACCTATGATAAAGAATTTTATGCAATAGTCCAAGCCCTACGGTATTGGCGACATTATCTCCTCCCAAACGAATTTGTTCTCTATTCTGACCATGAAGCACTTCGTTCTCTTAATTTTCAGAAAAAACTTAATCATCACCATGCTAAGTGGGTTCAATTCCTCCAGGATTACACTTTTGTCTTCAAGCATATGTCAGGTGCAGCGAACAAAGCTACTAATGCGCTAAGTTGACGAGTAACTCTGTTGTCCGCCATGTCTGTTTCTGTCACCGGTTTTGACAGACTTAAGCATGATTACTTGTCTTGCCCCGATTTTGGCCAACTCTATAATGCCCTTGCTGATGGACAAGGACCTTTGATTGATAGTGTTTATCTTCAAGACGTGTACTTGTTCAAAGCTTCCAAGCTCTGTATTCCGCGAACTTCCGTACGCGATTTTTTGATATGGGAAGTGCATGCCGGCGGTCTCGCTGGACATTTTGGGCGTGATAAGACCATAAAAGAAGTTGAACGTCAATTTTTTTGGCCAAGTTTGAAACGGGATGTTGCTAAAATTGTGGGACAGTGTCACACGTGTCAACTAGCTAAGCACAAAAAACAAAATACTGGCCTCTATACTCTGTTACCTGTCCCATATCGTCCTTGGCTTGACCTTAGTATCGATTTCGTACTCGGCCTTCCTCGTACTTTTCGGAAATATGATTCCATTTTTGTGGTTGTGGATTATTTTTCTAAAATGGCCCACTTCCTCCCTTGTTCCAAAACTTCTGATGCCTCTCGAGTAGCCAAGATTTTCTTTGATGAAATTGTTAAGTTATACGGTTTACCAAAAACCATTGTATCCGATAGAGATATCCGCTTCATGAGCTATTTTTGGAAAACCTTGTGGCATATGGTTGGCACCAAACTTAAATTTTCTACTGCTTATCATCCTCAGACCGA
>JAOXJJ010000001.1:14979801-15002171 GCA_025769935.1 Phoenix roebelenii | reverse complement strand
GTCGGGGGGTGGGGGCCGGAATGTGGAAATGTAAGGATTTTGAGTTCCCACTTCCCATCTGTATGAAAGAGTTCAAGAACTAGAGGTGTACACTGTGTGAACTAGCTATTAGTCAGGTTGTCAGATGCCTATAGGTTGAGGCACTGAGCATATGCAGTCATCAGGTGCCACTGCCCTCCTAGTCACCAGCCTATCGAAAGATATTTACATTTTCCTTTGAAAATGATATAATTTACAGGGAGGCTAATTAGGCTGGTGCAATTAGCTAAAGAAAGCCAATCATGTTGCGTGCATCATTGTTGGTATAGTTAATCTGCAACATACAGAGACATGAGCATGCACATGCTAACACATAGTTGTTTTTCATAATATTCTTCTTTATGTCTGGTACTAGTGAATGTATACTTCATTCTTAGTTTATATGTATATAATTTTCCTTCCTGTACCATAAACCACATTTCCTAATCATGCACAAAGAAGAATTTTATGAACATCTTCATTCCTAGAATGGTCTTTTGTTTCATTCTTCATATTCATTTAAGATTGTATGGCAGGGATTTGTCATTCAATAACTTGACAGGAGATCTTCCAAATTCTCTGAGCTCTTTATCAAATCTTTCTAGTCTGTAAGTGCACTTTAAATGGATTATTGCCAGAAATTTTGCTGCATATTTTTCAGCCATATGTATGATTTTTCCAGGTTCTAAAGTTTTCCCCCTTTTGCAGTTATTTGCAAGAGAACCAATTAACTGGCCCGGTGAATCTTCTTGCTAACCTAGATTTGACTACTCTGTGAGTTACCCTATATGCAATGCCAGGCTTTATTGTTACATTCACTATCATTAATACTATTTATTCTTTGTCAGCAATATTGCAGACAACAATTTCAGTGGTTGGATACCACAGGAATTCAGTTCAATTCCAAATCTTATGTGAGTATTAATGCAGTCTTTGTTACCTTTTTTTCTCTTATTTTTTCCCATTTAATTTTTCTGACTTCTTTCTGCCATTATGTGCATAGTGCTGGAGGAAACTCATTTGCTAATGGTCCTGCTCCACCACCACCGCCGTATGTGCCACCTCCTAGTAGACCTCATAATCGTAATCATACTGAGGCACCTACAGATACACCACAGGGACCTGAGAGCAAACCATTCCATCCAGATAATAAGAATAACAAGAAGAGTTTGACGGCAGGTTCAGTCACAGGGATAGTTATCGGCTCAACACTTGGTGCTTTATGTATAGTACTAGCTGTTATTTTTTGCCTTTGGAATCTTCCAAAGAAAAAGGATGACACTAGAAAGAGTGCAAGCCCTTCTTTAGCATCTGCTACGATTGGTGCAGATAGAGGTACCCCTTTATTTCCTAACTTATGCTTTTATGGACCTTCTTCTTTCATGATAGTGACAATCTTCTTCATGCCTTAAGTTTGGAAGTGATTAGTATTTGTTTTACTTGTAAATGTTATTTAGATGGTAAAATACTTATGGCGATACGATAATGATGTCTTCGATAGTCCTAAAACAACATGGTTAAAAATATATCTTTTTTTCTTTTGACAGATTAGATATCATGATATTTTCTATCTTCAAGCTTTAACTTTTAGTTGACCTCTTCATTGGAGGAGTTTACCACTCAACTGTGTCACTTTGAGAAACAATACAATATTTTCTAATGGGTATGGTTGCTAGTCTCTAAGCATAATGCACAGTTAAATTTCAGAACATATTTTGCTGAACAAATTCATATCAACTATTCTGAAATTGAACCTATGAGCTAGGCAATGGAGATTTAGGAGAGGGTAGTGGAGTAATTATTAGACCAATAACATCTAATCACAACACTGACCACTGGAGGTCAGCAGTGAGGTTGTGTACAGGCTTTAGGCAGTTCATGAGAAAATTTTAGTGATGGAGTATATGAGATCTCCAAATTATTTGCATTAATTTGGAGAAAAAGAATGCGATATAATTGTGTGATTGATAATTTTACATTGTTAATTCATAAACCTGCCTTGTTCCAACTATTTAGACTTAGCTTTATGAATCTTCATTCACCAAGCACTCATATTAGGGTTACCTATGATTGAGGTCAAGCTTTTCCATTCTTCATAAATTTCATAAATTAAATAATTTACTTTGCACTACTCATGGTCAGCAGTGTATATACATAACTTACTATGGATTGATTAAATAAATAACTAAGCTCATAATTTATTACAGGAAAGTATTAACTATTTGCACTATGACATGTTGATGGGCAAGATTGTTAGAATATGGGTATTTGATATGAACAAATTGAAGTACGACAGAAGGGAAAAAACATGAGTTCTTTATTGGTTTAAGTTCATATTCATATGCATCTATACCTGTATTCCTGTTAAATAGAAAAGAATGAGTTATTTGTGACATTAATAATTGCTATCTGTTGAAGGTATTGGATACAAATCATGTTTATCCCCTGACAATGAAGTGTACAACTTCATGGATTCATTAGGATTTAGAGCTTGTTATCATGAGCAAATGTGAACTACATGACTTGAAGGCTTTTGTGTTCTGATTTAAAATTATCCTCTGTATTTCATGTTCTGATTTATAATTATGCTCTATATTTTATAACCATTTTAAATTTTAAATATGCCATTTCCTTAATTTTCTTCCGGTCATGCTTTTCACTTTTGTAGCAACTGACAAGGAGATGCAAGAGCAGAGGCTTAAAACTGCTTCGGTGCCAAGTCTGAAACCCCTACCACCTGAGAAAATGATGGTTGAGAAAGTATATGGGAAAAATGGATCTGGAAAAAGACCAAAAGTCCCTATAACTGCAAGTTCCCATACCGTTGCTTCGCTCCAACTTGCAACGAACAGCTTTAGTCAGGATTCCCTTGTTGGTGAAGGTTCCCTTGGTCGGGTTTACAGGGCAGAATTTTCTAATGGAAAGGTAGTGAAAACTTCTTATGCGGGACCTTCTATTCATTGATTCCATTAAAATGTGAAAAATTTTAAACTGAGCTTCTTGACATATCATCTTCATAAAAATTCTTAACCACCTGCTTGCCCACCAATTATACATTTTACTGAGCATGTCATGTCATGGTTTCAAAACTTTGAAATTGCTGTGGAAAAACATATCCTTTGAATTCCTACTGCTACACTGTAATTGGCATCTGTAGCTGTATCTATCAGCTATTATTATATTTTACCATCCCAAAAAGGTATATGAATTGGAAGTGCAATTAGCAACAATGTTGCATCATGGCAGATCTCTAGCTTATCAAATTGCTTATTGGTAGTTATTGGAAGTTTCATTTAGATTGGAAGAAGCATTCTCTGAAGAACCTTCCATGAATTATTTATGACAATGGTAAAACAAGAAGTTATTATATCCAAACAGTCCATAGAAATCCACAAAAGTATCTTGCATCTTCTGCTCAAGTCAACCACTGTCCTGGCAAGTGGCGAGCATCACCTTCCTGATTTAAATGCAGGACAAAAACTTCTACTGGATTAAGGTTTCTTGCAAAAAAATGTGGTCAGTGAATCATGAGTAACTGGATAGATTCTCTGTGGACTGTGGATATATTAACTGCTTGATAGATGGAGGACACCCGTCATCTTGAGAAGAAAATTAAAAAACCACCAATTTCAAAAGTACATGCATATAAGATAATTTTATTTTATAAAGAATCGTCCATGGTCTTTTTTTAATATTTTTTGTAGTTACTCCGTAATGAGTTATATGTTGTTTTAGTTCATTTTTGTCTAATATGTCATTCTTTTTAGGCGTCTGAGATAACATTATGTCTTGTTGTTTTTCATCTAGTTAACTTGTGTATATCTGCTTTTATAAATTTTAGACTCAATAAGCATAATACAGGATACTAGACCAACTATCAAACTTCATATAAATAAAACTTTAATAGAATGTTACTCATTGAAGTTTATTTCTGCAGAGCATGAATAGCAAGTTATATCACTATCTCCGTATCTCTTACCCATCCTGATATATCTTGTTCTTTATCTTGTTATATACAACTATGTTTATGGAGAAAACCCTTTTTGCTCCCATGCTATTTGTTCATTCTTTTTTTTTCTGATTGAAGAAACTTTATGCCTATGTGGATCTTCAACATCCATGTTCACTTTCAACTCTTATTCTTTTATAAACACTAATTAAACTATAATCCTAGCAAATAAGCCTTATGCCAACTACTTGGGCTGGCATTATGAATCCTTTGATATTCATCCTTAAAGTGTTTTTGAGAGAAAGATGGGGATTGCCCATTCATCCACATTATGATTACATCATTGTCAATTTGTTACAACCTATCTTTTCTAGATCCTTTTTCACAACTTCCATCCATGATACTTCCAGTCTTTCTATCCTCTTTTCCAAGCTTTTGAAGTCTGAGCAAAACTAAAGTCTTCTCCTTAGGGGGAACTTTTTTGATCTTTGTTGTAGATATCCATGCCAGCTAATTCCTGAGATAGAACTCAAAGGTGTGCTACCCTAGATGTACTGTCTCAAACCGCTCTTTCCTCTTAGAAGAAGCCTGGATACCATCTATATTTAATATAAACTCCATGTAAGATACTATATAAAATCATTCATAAATTTCACCTTTAGTGAAGAATTGAAACATAAATTCCACGTGCAATAGAAACTGTTATACGTAAGGCATCATGGTAAATTTATAACTTCTAAATATTCTCATGTGTGCACCTACAAAACATCTAAAGGAACTTAAATGAATCATTTATGTCAGTTTATGGTTGTCTTGCATGGTCACCATATGTGTACCTCGTACGGTTGGAGGAACTGATTCATATTCTTGTTTCCTTATTGGATCCATATCCGAGTTAGTATTTGTAGGATCCTACTTTTGTTCCAAGAACTGACGCAATTTCCAGTGATGGAGAAATATGGATTCACTGTGATTAGCCTGGAAGACAGATTCATGTATTAAAATAAAGATAGAGTCGTATAATATATAAGGAGATAGGGTCCTGCAGAGAGAGCCACATTTCTTTTTTCTTTTTCCCTTTTTTCAAAGATTCTAGACCCTGTCCAAAGTTACTTCTAGAAATGTGTCTTGAAAAAGAAAAATTTAGTACCATCAAAACTGTAAGAAAGAAAGTCATATATGTTTCCTGTGAGATAACACGTATAAAATTATGCTGGTTTTAAATTACATGTAGAAGTTGCAAACTTAACAAGGATGATATTTGGCATTTTGGCCAAATGAATTGACAATTATCCTAGCATTAAATAATTACTAGTTTGTGTTTGAATTGGTAAAAAATGTGAATTGAAAAGTTGCTTCCATCATAATCCACAGAACTGTCTATATTAGTTCATATGGTATTAAATGTAGTGTACTGCAACGTGCTTCCATTTATTGATCAAATGTACTATTATTTAGGTTTTTGTTTAAGGAAGCACAAACTCAGAACTAAGTAGATCAGAGTAAGCAAACTAACTAGGATAATAGCATGGGAATGTATGATGAGTGGAGAGAAATCAGTAAGGAATGGGTGTTGGGCTTGTGTTCAAAGTTCAGCAAGGAGATTAACAAGTAAAAGAATCCAGGATGAACAAGGGTTTTAAAAGAGTCAGCAATAGCAACAATTGTAGCCCTTGCCACGAAGAATTTATAAAGAGGATCCAAATTGGTGGTATTAGAGTTTTTAGCTATCAGTATCATGGTTCACCGTACCGGCTTGAACCAAATGGTATGAGGTGTACTGTACTATACCAGTTTAGTACTAATACCTGATACGGGTGGTGTACCGACACTCGGTATGTCAAAAAGATCCTGTACCGTACCAACACAGTCCTAGTGTGGCACTGGTCCGAGGTCTGGTACCGAGACAGCAAACCTTGGTCGGTATAATTATACATGTTATGTTAGAGCATTTGCTCTAGTTTAATGTCTTAGAAAATCAAGAAGATGCTTCTATAGGATAAATGGAGCATTATTTGTAGCAGAAATTTTGAGTTGGCATTTTTGAAGAACATTACAAAGAACTATGTTCACTTCCAACTTAATTTGTTGTTCACTTTCCCATACCTTGTAGGAAGCACCTATCATTTTTCGTCAACATGGCTGGGCATGATAATCTCTATTTAGGCAAGATGACTTTGATAACAATCTGTTGTTTTCTAATATAAATCTCACTTCTCCAGGCGTAACATCTTTTTCTATTCCTCACCAAATCAAATGTTATGTCAATACCTTTACATCTGTAAATGTTACTCCAGTATTTGTTTTCTCCTTTGAAACTGGGAAACGAAAACAGAGTGGTGCATATGTCTTGGATATGAACAAGAAACATTATCAACAAGCTCCATGCATATATTCAGAAATGCTATTTAGAGCCCTTTAATCATTTTTATTCAATGTTTAAGCAGCAGTTATTTTCACACTTCTCTAATTTTTTATGAGGTGTCCCTTCCCCTTCCTATATTCAATTAACTTTGTTTTATAAGCCTCCACCTTTCTCCATATATTCATGATTATATACTATAAATCAGTTCTTCGTTACTGTATTTTTGTTTTCTGCAACTACTAATCTTCATCTAATGCATGATATTATTTTGTCCTCCTGATGTTTACCAAACTTTTGTGGCCCCTTAATAAGATCACTTATATAAGGGCAAGAGAGCAATTAAGTTCTAAAAATGAAATGAAATTAGAAATGAAGGCAAAGTGTATTATCTATGTCCTAAAAGTTGTTTTGTCAGAGGAAATAATGGAGCATTATCCCATTGCTTATTTACAGTTGGGGGTTGTATAAGTATAAAGCAGGGGCCAAGGATTGCTATGCCGGTATTGGGCCCCAAACCGGTTGCTCGGCGGTACAGGTCGGTATGGTCCCGTGTCGTGCCTGTACAGATACAGTAGAAGAGGAGGGGGAGAAGGAGAATGGGAGAGAGAAAAAGAGAGAGAAGGGAGAGGCCAGTGGAGAGCCAACGAAGAGCTGGAGAACCGCCGTGCGGACGAGGCGGAGGAGGGTGAGGCAGCTCCCCAGGCCCCGCCTTCCTCTCCCTTCCTTTTCCTCTCCCGCTCTCTCTCTCTCTCTCTCTTTTTCTCTTTTTTCCTTCTCCCCCTCTATCGCCGGTTCTCATTTTCATTGCCGGAACCATCCCGATCTGCCGTGGGTACGTCTTGGGACGCCCTGGACGATTCCGCGGACTATGGCAGGGGCCTTATTAGCTTTTTGAGCAAGAAAAAACTCCATAGTTTCTGATGTTCAAGATGACATGATGGTTAGTTTTTGGCAAAGTATTGGAAGAATTGGTCCTTTTCTTTACCGATAATGTTTCCACAGCTGTAGGTATGGTTGGACCATCAAACTCACATGACAACAATATTCACCAGTATCCATCTATTTGGTATCTCTAAGGGACTTCATGTTGTCTGGTCATCAGCAAGATTACATCTTCAAATGCCAAGTTGGGTCTGCTTTAATTAACAAATTTTGACATAGTTCAGTGATAAGTATTAGCCCCTCACCTTCAAAACAATACTATTGGGTGGTTGTGTTTCATCACAGTTCTGGATTCATCATTCTCGGGTCAACTATAAAATTGTGTATGGTATATCGGATGGACTATGCTATGTGATTCGGGCAGTAGGATTTAAGAAAATTATCTTTAGCATACATCCGTATGATGACAGAGATATGGGCAGACAACTTTGAATATGATTGTTCCATGCAAGGATCACTTTGCCGGTACCAAGGCCCGTCAGCATGGTTCAGTACGCCCCTGTGTCGTTCTTTGCTAGGTGCGTACCAACATATCAAAGAGAGTGGGGAAGAGAGAGAATGGGAGAGAGGAAAAGAGAGAAAGAGATAGGGAGGGAGAGAGGGAAAGGGAGGAAGGGAGGGGGAGAGGGAAAGGGAGAAGGCCGGCGGAGGCTAGTGAAGCACAGCCCAACATGGCAGAGAGGACAAAGAAGAGGGAGATTGGGAGAGAGGAAAAGAGAGAGAGAGGGGGGAGGGAGAGAGAGGGAGGAAGGGATGGAGAGAGAGGGTGGCAGACGGTTGGCAGAGGTCCAAGGGGCAGAGCCCTCCTCTGCTCTTTGATTTTTCTGTTTCATTCGAAACAAGAATCCCGTGGGGGGGGGGGGGCTTTTTTATTTTGAAGAATTTAAGTGAAGTCAGCAACCCCTTTGCTAACTTCACTTAATTTTTTCAAATAAAAAAATATTTTGAAAAAATTAAGTGATGTAGGTAAGAAGGTTATCGACTTCACTTAAGCTCTTCAAAATAAAAAAGGCTCCCCTCTGGGACCCTGTTTTGAATAAAACAAGGGAACTAGAGGGCAAAGCCCTTCCGTTCCTCTGCACCCCTCGCCGGCCCTCCATGGCCCTTCGTCAGCCTCCGTCGGCCATCTACCACCCTCCCTCTCCCTCTCTCTCCCCCCTCTCTCTTGTCCTCTCTTTCTTTCTCCCTTTCCCCTCCTTCACCGGTTCTATGTTTTACTGTATCTTTTAAATTTGTAGAATATAATATAATTGTGAAAGTCTTGTGTTTCCTCCTTCAAGAATCACATTATTCAGTGTCTGTTTTATTGTCCATGCTTTTAGAAGCCATGGTTTATGTTGGTTATGGTTTATGGTATCTATGTAGTTATTCTAGAACCATATTAAAATAATATTTAATGAAAATAGTTTGAAGGGGAGCTGTGCAAGGACCTCTTCACGTATTTACTTGCCCCTCAAAATCTAGTTGAATTTTGGCAGTTAGGAGACATCTCTTTTTGCAGAATAATGTTAGTTAAGATGTAGCATTCGACTGGGTGACTGAAGGATCTGCTATCAGATGAGTAATTCAAAGTTGACCTGGGGCCTTGACCTTGCCCTCTGTAAGTACCATTGTGGTCATCACTGTCTTAGAACGTCCATAGATGCTTACCTAATCCATGTGGAATAATCCGTTGTTTAAAGTAGCGAGGGGAAGCCTCACTAGTTCGTGGAGGTTATTCTTGGCAGATGCCATGGACTTCCAGAATCGTCATATCTAGTTATCATCCATTCTTTCTATGTATTAAGTCGGCATGTACCAGAAGGCACAATTGTTACCTTCCAGTTCTATGATTACATGGATGATTAAAAGTTTAAAATGTTTAGGGTCTCTACTGATGCATATTAAATCCCATCATTGCTAGGTTATCTCTGTTAATGTGCATGTTGTTGATTGTCATGATGGGACACATAGCTTAGGGGTCATTTTGTTTCTATTCTTCCATTCAAGTACCTGTTACTAACTTCAAAGTCTAATACTGATCTTTACTTGCATCTTCATCTTTGTTTCTTTTTTCTTTATTTCAAAGCCTTGATGGTAGAGCTGCTGAATTGTAAGAATTCATTTTCTGATGGTCCATACTTTATCCTAAGAAGGAAAATCACATTTTTTGATATCCACAAGAAAAGATCTCGCATTCTTTGCTTCCTTGAAGTCTTGAGACTTGCAGCTTCTACATGTGAAATTAATCGATCCTTATTTCTGCAACATCTTAGATTGCCATAATTACTTGAATCTTAAGAAAATTGAAGCAAATAACTATCAGTATTTGCCATTTTCAGTGAAAGCCCATTTGGTCTAAAACAAGTAGCAATGCAATATCTTACATTTGTAGTTTGCAATTTGCACATTACGGACAAAAGTGACCTTTGAGTGCTTGATGAACGTTCAAAATTTGGATCAATAAAGACTGTAAGAACCAAATATGGTAACTGTTCCAGGCTGGTACTGCTACTGGCACAGGATTGGCATGGAACCTATTAAATCGTATTTGTAACTGTTTAAAATTATTAAAAGGATATTTTTTTTGAATTGAGTCCTTTTTAGTACTTTTTTCAGCATGACTTGGTAAAAGCAGTTCTACCAGCATCGATACTTAAAACCTGGCCCCAATTTATTTTCTATAAAAATTCTCTTTTAGGTGGATAAAGAAGTTTTTCCAAGAAAAGGGTTCTGGTCCAGAAGATATGAGGAATGTTGTTTGTGGGGTCTTATGGTAGTTTAGACGTAAGTAATGCTAAAGAGAGAAGATAAAGATTTTTGCATTTGTTTTATCTCATAGCACAACAGAAAGAGCTTTCTTAAGTTAATTTTATTTTTGAAATCTGGCTGGAAAGAGCTAGTTATCATAGAATTAAACTTGCTTTTCTGACCAATTTTTTTGCAAGGAACTTCTTTGACAAATGTATCTTGATAAATATGGTATCCCAGAATTGTCATGTTTAGGGGTAGCTTATGCTGTTTCTGGTACTAGTTTCTAGTAATGTCGCCTTGAAAAATATCAAAATCGAATCTTCTGTAAATTCTTCAGAAAAAAGCTGATTTGGTGTTTCCTGTTCTTATTTATTTTTACTTCCTCCTGTTTCAATTCTAATTCTATCTCCGGTAGTCTGTTCAAACATTCGTTGCAGCTGAAAATCTTCAAATGCATCCTGCTAAAATATTCATGAATAGTTAATTATAATTTTCATTTATATAAAGTGTCTGCTGAGATGCAAACGACAATCATTTCTTGCCTCTCCCAGGTTTTTGCTATTAAGAAGATCGATAGTGCAGCACTGTCCTTACAGGAGGAAGATAATTTTCTTGAGGCTGTTTCAAATATGTCACGACTTAGGCACCCAAACATTGTGTCACTTGTAGGCTACTGTGTTGAACATGGCCAACGGCTTTTGGTATATGAGTATATTGGAAATGGAACACTGCATGATATGTTGCACTATGCTGATGATAGCGGCAACAAGCTAACCTGGAATGCACGCATGAGAGTGGCACTTGGCACAGCTAGGGCTCTAGAGTAAGCTGTCAGTTCATACAACTTTCCAATTTGCACTCATAATAAATAATGCTCAACTAACCAAAACCGTTCAATTTCCATTCAGGTATCTACATGAAGTTTGCTTGCCTTCACTTGTACATAGAAACTTCAAGTCAGCAAATATCCTACTTGATGAAGAGCTGAATCCTCACTTATCAGACTGCGGTCTGGCTGCATTGACACCCAATACTGAAAGACAGGCAAGTAATCATGCAACACACATCATCTTTTTCTGTTTTCTTTTTATAGGGTAAGAAGCCACAGATATCTGTATTCTTCTAAAATTGTCATTCGTCTGTATGTTTATTAGGTTTCAACTGAAGTGGTTGGTTCATTTGGTTATAGTGCTCCTGAGTTTGCAATGTCTGGAGTTTATACTGTAAAGAGTGATGTATATAGCTTTGGCATAGTGATGTTAGAGTTGTTGACAGGTCGAAAACCATTGGACAGGTCTATCTCGATTGCCTTATTTTTTTTCTCTCGTAGGTTTGGCTGGGTAAATTATTTTAAATTTGTTGATGTGATATTTTGTTTGTGAATTTCCTATTTGCATGTTGTATATGTCAGTTCTAGAGAAAGATCAGAACAGTCTCTAGTCAGATGGGCCACTCCACAACTTCATGATATTGATGCATTGGCAAAAATGGTTGATCCAGCGTTAAACGGAATGTACCCTGCAAAGTCGCTTTCACGTTTTGCTGACATCATTGCGCTATGTGTTCAGGTAGTGGATTTTATTTTTATCATCTTGTTGCATATAAAAGTATACCAAGTACTTGATTGTTGTATCCATGACAATGCTGATCTGAATTTACAATCTAGAATGTTCAACTTCATTAATATGCATACGAGTTGAAGTTGCTTCTGCTACATATCGACCTCCATCAGATTTTTGATTTGTAGAGTTTCACAGTTTCGCTGATCTTCCAAAGCTATTCCTCGATAAATTTCCTAACAAGTTGAGATAGTCAACTAATTCCCTGGTAGTATCTTCGACACTCTGTTTCTTATTTTTCTTGATTATGAGATTAAAATAACACGGGGGCTATAATTTACATGCTCGTGTAAGATTTTTTGTTGTGCTTCTTTTACAGTAACTGGTCTATTTATTTTTCCATGACTTGTCTTTTAATTGATTTTGCTATGTTATTCTTTAACGTTTCTTCTGTCTTAGATAGCACTGAACTTATTCTATTCTAAACATTGGTTTTCACCAAATTGTTTGGTACTGGCTTTTGACTTCAAGTCACCAACTCATGATCCATCTCATCTGATTATCAACATCCTTGGGTGCATGGGCACTATTTGTCTTTGTATTACATTACTACCAACCCCTTCCCAACCACAAAAAAACAAGCCAGCCATCTATGCATGAGCCACACACAGAAGCACGCTCCTGTATGTATGCACATGCATGCGCACACACCACACACTCATCCATGAACAAGTACCCCTGTGCACAGATGCACACAGAGATGCAGGCATACAGGCATCCATGCACATGCCCCCGCATGCTACAGAAAATGGTATTAACCAGTACTGCAGAACAAGAGGTTTGAATTTTAATGTTCCAGCCCCTGCAGTGGTTGCTGACAGTAGAAACTGTACAAGGGACGAATGGGAAATTCCTATGTTCCAGAATCCAGAATGGAAAACTGTTTTGTATGCTTTCATGATTTTTTTAAAAATATATTAAGCTATATTTCCCAATTTTGACATATCTTCATATCTTCTAGAAAATCAGATTGATCTGGTAAGGATATAGGGTTATGGGAAATGGTTTTTGATGTATGATTGCATGCTTCTGCAACAATTAAACTTTAAGATTTTGAATCGGATGGTTTCTGGAAGGTAACTGGTACTGAGTATTATTCTGTCACCAGGCATCCCCCTCCTAGAATCTGTATTGTTTGTTAAATGCTAATCATTTTTCATTTCTTTTTTCCATGTTTGAGTTCTGAAAGTACTTCCCACTTCAATACTCTCTCAAACCAATTATTTTGGTCTGCGTAGCCTGAGCCAGAGTTCCGCCCTCCCATATCTGAAGTTGTCCAACAACTGGTTCGGTTAATGCAAAGGGCGAGCATGGTAAGAAGAAGCTCTGGAGATGAGCTTGGATATTCCTATAGGGTACCAGAGCATGAAGTTAGTATGACGGATTTGTCTTTTTAGATTGATACTCTTGCTGCCAGTATGCAGTTCCATTGGGTTGCATGAGCCGAGGGAGCGCTGAAACAGAATCCAGTAGTCCAATTGTATGTCCGGTACAGCAGATCCTGCGCCTGGGAAATCCAGTGGTTGAAGGCTTCTCAGGGCAATGGAAGAGTAATCAAGGCTATTTTTCATTTTGTACGCTAAAATATGTTTTCCCTATTACAATCAATTTTCTATACTTCTATATCTAGATGGGTCTATATGCATCCCATGTACACGTGTTGCAGCAAAATAATTTTTTAATAAAAAAATGAGCATCGAAAGTTTTTTCCTCTTTCATTTCAGTTTATGTTTTTTTTTTCACCTTGCATTCCATTGGAACGTATATGAATGATTCAGGAACCTTTATTCACAACCTTGGGCCAATTTTGAGTTTTTCTCGAACAGGCCAACTAGTTTCTCATGCCGCAATATTGCAATTTTGCAGATGTTGACACTGTTTTGACAATACGAAGGGAAAGAAAGCAGAAACTATTAAGCAGTGACCATCTACCAGCACACTGTACCTTGCAGGTGGGAAGTACCGTTAATTTAGCATATATGTGCAGGAATTGCTTTAATTCCCACTTAGCTGACTAGGTTGAGGCCATAAGTTTCATATCCTCAATTACCATCTCTAATGAATTTGCCCGTATTGATTTTCTTTTTAGGTAATCATTTGGTGAGAGGTTGACAAAGATGAGCAAATTATATTACCGAGCGTGCAATAATCAATTTGGAAAAAAAAATCATGAACAAATTAGAAGAATCACGCATTTTGCATCAGCCAGTCAAGGAATACTCTTTTCTGTGGATCTCACAGGTATATATTGTCACATCCCACTCAAGATCATGAGTCAAGAATTGCTGCAATCACCGCATACTTAAGCATATAAGACATGCCAATATAATATCATAAACAAGCAGAGAAATAAATTTAGATATAACATTCAAATTTTATTCTAAATTATTAATTCAAAAAATTAAGTATCTCACAAAACCAAATGATATTCTAAAATCTTGAATTCTAACAAAAATATAATCTAAATAAAGTTGTCAAAATCTTATCCCTAATCGCTCTCTCATGATTGAGTCAAGCTGTTCTTCGCATTTGTAAAAACAGTAAGAAATCATAAAATGAGCTAGATTACTCTGTCAGCAGTGAATACTTTAACTAGATAAATCAAACAATAAAATAATAATAATATGCTGAAATTAAGCATGCAAAATACATCAATTCAAAACCAAATCTATACACTATCCAGTCATTTCACATTTCAAAAAAATTTTCATAAATTATTTTTTTCAAACCATTAAGTTTAATCTCGACAACCATAAAATATGACCGTATTTATACCCTATAGTTGGGTCAGAATATGAGCTCAATAATAATTAAAGTGCCAACATATAATCTCCACCGGTAGGGTATCGATATGCCTATATATATTTTTTACTAGTAGGATATCAATATGCCAACATATAACCTCTACTGGCAGGATACCAATTTGCCAACATATAATCCCTATTAGCAAGGTGCCAATGTATAACCCTTACTGGCAGGGTATCGAAGTACCAGTGCATACCCCTGCCGACGGGGTATTGATGTACCAACGCATGACTGCCATTGGTGGAGTATCGATTCATAGTCAAACTGTAAAATTATCTTGAATCGAACTCTCTTTCATAAATCGGATTCGTGCTCCAAATTGAAAAATACGCAAAACCATCTGATATCGAATTTAACTAAACATAATCCATAATAAAATCAATACATTTGAACATGTCTCAATGGATATTCCATAATAGTATATATTCCACAAATAAATACTATGCTTTTGGTTTACAAATCACAAACAATATGACTCAAACTCAATAATGTCAATATTATATAATTTGCTAATCAATCTAGAAACGAAGTACATTACTTACATTGTCAGCGCATTCTAACTAACAGATTTGATTAATTTTGAAAAATCTTCTTAGAGCCTAATATTCAAAAATATATTTTTATTAAAATTTTATCATGATTATTAAAAAATAAAACTCTAAATTCCAACACCCTCACAAGGCTGACCAAGTGGGAGTGCCTGACATCTCGGTCAATCCGATAAAAAAATTTCAACGAATCATGCTTGGACTCAAAAGAGATCGGGGATGACCAAATCTAATAGTATTTGGCAAGAGCCAAAATGAGGTTTGGCATACCGCTTGATAATCATGGATTAGGACTCTTCACTAAGGTCGATCCAAAATTACTATGAAGAATCCTTACCGGATCCAACTACCCTGAGAGAGGATAGAGAGAGAAAGTCCAAGTAGAAAGAGAAACTTTATTGCGAGAGACTAAGAGAGAGAAAGTAGAGAATAGAGAGGAAAGAGAGGAGAAGATAAGCGAGATAAATTGAACTCTCTCTCTCTCTCTCTCTCTATTTTTTTTTGTCTCTTGTTTTTCTTTTTTTTTTTCTTTTTCTTCTTCTTCTTTGGCAAAACGGGGGAACTTCTTCCCATATAAGAATCGGAAACAAAGTGTCGATGGCTATGGTGGTGTCTGCCCGTTGGAGGCCCAATGATCGGGCCATCATGAACAGCAGCCAGCAGAAACAGATGACCGGTGGCGGAAAGATCAACCGAAGAACGACCAAAATAGGGCTTCGGTCCAAATACAAGAACGATGGCTTTTGGACGACCAAGACTCTAGCTATCGTTACCAACCATTGCAGAAGGTTTGAGGAAGCAGTCGACAACAAGCGCTGATGGCTAAGATGGCCAAAGAAAAAGAAGAAGAAGAGGTAGTATTCGAAAATAGACAAAATTGGGCATCACCCTTCTTTGTCAAAATCCGGTGATCACCGGCCATAATCGAGGCTCCAAGGACCTTGGAAGATGAAGAAGAAGGTATGATTTTGGATCTCTACCTAGCTTCTGATGACGATTTCCCATAGCTATAATGCTAGTAGCGGTTGACGGTCAGGAAAGAAGATCCAAGAAATCCAACGATAACTCCAATCAGAGGGTTGAGGTTCTTCAATTAGATCAAAAAGAAGGTCAGAGGGGCTCTAAATAAAGCCAGAGAAGGCTGGAATCCGCCTCTTGGTCCGATTCCATCCGATGAGGTTCAGATTGGGAGTCTTCTTTCTTCTATACAAATGCCAAGCATGTACTAGCCTTTTTTTTCTTTCTTTCTTTCTCTTTTGGGCCAAACATTTTTTAATTAGGCTGGTCAAGTGGATCAGGCCTAGTTCGGCCGGATATTACATTTGTAATGCTAGTGGCATAACCTGTAACTTTGAGGGAGGGAGGGAGGGAGAATCGAATGATTATCCCTCAGCATGGCCTGGTTCTGTTTCTCAGCTTGTTGGCGATTGTGAACAACGATTTAGGGAGGACAAAAAACACAATAAATCAGTAAAATATATAGAAAGAATAAACTAAAAAACCTTTTTTTTTGGTAAAGAATTACAAAAAGAATTTCTGAAGCTTGCTTCTCTCTTTCTTTCTTTCATTTTCTTTCTTTTCCTATATGATGTACTCAACTTTCATCATCTTGACCTCTATATATGGTAACAATAACATTCTATAACGGAAAAAAAAAAGAAGGAAAAAATTTATGCTCCTTTCAGCTTTCTTACATGTAAATGTGCTGCCTACTCCTTAACAGGAGGAAATTTGTGGCTGCCCTTGCAGCCGATCAAACTTGGCAAACACTCCCACCAGCGTTGCTGTATTGTATGTACATGCCTCCGTCTGCATGTAATTCCCTCTCACGTCCCTGAACACATCCTTGGCGTCGGGGCCGCCGACGACGGCCCCGACGAGAACGTTCGGATTCTCCTTCTGCCGGCCAAACCAGGCGTCGTACCCCTGCGTGCAACCGATGAAGGCCTTGTCCTCCTTGTAGGAGACGCTGGACGCTGCCCGGTGGTGCACCCTGGTCGGAAACTTGGGTCCGAAGCCCACCAGGTAGCTGATGCCCATGGGGTTGGCGCCCAGGATGTAGTCCAGCTGCGACTTGGCGAAGGAGAGGAGCTCTTGAGGTCCCAAAGTGCCTTGGGGGCAATGGAGCTCCTCCTCGGATCTGGCCAAGTAGTCGGAGAAGGCCGTAAGGAGGAAGGTGGCGCCGGCGACGTACTGCATGTTGTTCCACTGCCGGACGTAGAGGAGGCCGCCCGGTGTGCGCCGGACGTTGCTGCCGTTTTTGTTCTTGTTCAGGCAGGAGCACAAGTAGTGCTCGGCTTTCGATCTGTATTGCTCCAGCGTGCTTCTGTGCTTCTCTTGGAGACTGGCACCTTCTTCCATCAGCAGCTGAGAAGAGCAAACAACGTTGTTACTTTTAACTTCTTGGGACAAAAAAAGAAATTGCCTAATTTCAGCTGAGAAGAGTAATTAACATTATTACTATTAACTTATTGGAATAGTAAAAAGAAGAAAAAAAAAAACCTAACTTCATCATAAAAAAAAATCCATAAGAGACATGATTATTCAGGACAGTCAGCGGTTATGAAGCAAACTAACGGAAGGACAAAAAAATAAAAATTTCAAAGAGAAAAAGTATGGATATTGGGATGGATTGCTTTACCTTCAGTGAAAAGATGGTGTCTCAGTATCCCGAATTACAGTGCACTACTGAAATCTATCTTATTTCAGGTCTAGCTAGTTGGGTTGGTTAGATACTTAGATTTTAGGTTAGATTCAACCAATATGGTTCAATTATGGGTTGGGTTCAGGTCCTTTACCGGGCCCATCCGGACAGGGACAATGCAAGTCGGTGCACAAACTTTCTATATGTCATCATGGGCATTTCAGCCAGCTAAAGGACGAGGATTAGCTGTGATCCTCTAGGGGGAAGGATGAAAGAAATTTAGATTCCAATAGATAAGATCTGGGTTAGGTGTGCTTAAGTTTCTGGTGCTAGCTGGATTATAAAATTTCAAGGTCTTCTAGGGATATCTACAACTTCTGCAGTCAACATCTACATTTAACCTCCACTTGCTCTACTGTATTCAAACCAACTTGTTCTCCGGATAGCAATGGTGCAGGTCGATGGAATTCCGACCAATTCAAACCAATCTCAGAACCCAAGAGAGTGAAAAAAAAAAGTGAAGAAGAAGAAGGAGAAGATGAAATCTAAATTCGATCCCCAGACATCTCCCGAGGCTACCGAGCATGTGTAAGGTCGAATATCCAGGTGGGATTTAGGTTGACCCGTCCCACTTGCATCCCTCCGAACATGCACCGAAGCAGTCTAGTTGGTGACTTCCTCCATTGACTTAAACAACCAGGGCCCCACCTGACACCATGTCATGCATCGATTCATGTGTCGGCTGGCCGGGATCCACACGTAGTTCCTCGCTTTTAATTTATGCTTTCGCACTCTTCTCACCAACGACGTTAATATGAATGATTACGTCGCCTAATCATCAGCTTTCGCACTCTTTTCACCACAAAACGACACTCTTGTGCCAACCATGACCATGGATTTGAATAACGGTGTCGAAAGAGTATTAGGACACGTTTGTCATGCGATATAATTTAATGACAGCCAGATAATAATACCTTAGCCATTATTCCTTTCTATTCAGACCAACATAGTCTTACTTAAATGGCTGAAATGGCAGTTTTTTTTATTCCTTTTTACTATTTAATAAACGAAAGTATAAATATCTAATCTCATATACGAAGAAATATATTTCTATAAAGAACAATTCTTTTAAAGAAAAAATGGTGATGTAACTAGCTAGCTGCTGGTCCATTACCCTCCATTATTTAATTTCCTTCGTACAGCCAAGTCTATATTCCAAGATAAAAAACCATTGACTATGAAAATAGCAACTGCAATTATGTTATAACAATAGTGGGACATGTTTGTGACGTTATAAAATTTATGACAGCCAGGATATAGCACGACGGCTATATGTATATATATATAGATTAAGCCCAATGCAATGGCTATGATGGCTATTCTTTGTTTATTCATGCTATTATCTATTAGAAAAAAAAATTATATTTCCATTAACATGTTTGTAAAAATATATTTTGCAACATAATAAAATAATATGTCATTTCATCAACAGTAGTTTTTTGAACACGACTTTAATATTGCTGTTAGCGCGTTACTATCCATTATATTGCTTTATAAACCAGAGCCAAATTACATATATTTTGAAATTAAAAATTTAGTGACTATATGCACGTAATAATTGCTAGTTCTGCTGTCATGCACTGTCAGCCACGGAGGCCGTTTGAATGGTGGGAATATGTTAGTAAAACGAAGCCAAAAACTTTGACATTCTCTCATTTGCTGTACGACGGTGAAAAAAAAATAAATAAAAGAAAATGACAAAGGCTGAGTTGAAAATACCTTGGAAGCCAAGACCTGGAGGCCGGCGTATTTGATATCCCAGCTGAACTCGGATATGGCCCAAGCGGAACCCCCTAACCGGGACGCGTTATTCACCACGTATTCCAGATATTCCTCTCGCCCCGTCGCCCGGTGAAGCCACAGCGCCGCCCACAGCAGCTCGTCGCCGTATCCGCTCACCGACGGGTAGTAATTCTTCGCCACCCCGACGCTCCTGTCGTACCTCCCCTTATGTTTGTCCGCGAACTCGAATAACTGCGACCAATTCCCGGAATAACACAAACCCGAGGACATGCATATCCAATTAGAATTAGAACCAGCAGACGAATATGCTTTCCTTTTCTTGGATCCAAGAATCGAACCAACCTGTTGGGCATGATGCAGTAAGAGGTTGGAGTAACGCGGATTGGATGTCCTGAACACGATGGACGCCGCCGCCATTGCGGCGGCCGTCTCCCCTGCGACTTCCGACCCGGGATTCTCGGCGTCGATCTTGTATGCTTGTCTTGACGTGGTCATGTCCTCCGGTCTCTGCCAGCAGTAGTGGTCGGTATCGCCATCACCCACCTACTCCAATTATTTGTCGCCGATGAGGAGGATTAGGAACAGGCATGTGTCAAGGAACAGTAGCACTGAACATGCAAAACGATGCAAATCCTAGAGGGATGCGCTCTAATTAATATTGGAAAATACCTGGATCCAGAGGACATTGGGGTGGGTGTGGGCTTTGATGAAGTAATCCGTCCCCCATTTTATGGCTTCCAGAGCATGCTCGATCTCCCCGGCCGCCGCGATCTCTTCGCTAAACTCCATGACACTCCATGAAAGCATTGTGACCGTGAAAGCCATCGGCAGGCCGAACTTTACGTTGTCGCCGGCATCGTAGTACCCTCCTACCAAATCAACCTGCAGCATTTGCTCCTCTGCTGTTAGAGAAAATAGAAGAAGAAGAAGAAGAAGAAGAAGAAGAAAATTGTATGGAAAGGACATGGCAAGATGGGAAGGGGACTGACTCCTTGTTCGAGCCCATCGGTGAGGCCGGAGTGGCCCCGCCAGGCGATGCGCTGGTTGTAGGGGAGGTGGCCGGAGCGCTGGGCCTCGAAGTAGAGCAGGCTCTTGGCGAGAGCATCCTGGTAATCGAATGCGGCTCGGGCGGCCACCGGGAGATGGAGGAGGAGGGGGAGAAGAACCCATGGAATCAATGGTATCATGAGAATGGAGGAGGAGGAGGAGGATACCCTGGAAATGATTACAAGACTGGGGGCATTCTTTGCTTTACTCTTCTGGATGCTGCTTGTAGCTTGCATGCATGGAAAGGATGTGCCACCGCCCTCTGTCTCTAATGGATCTTGAGGGTAATTATTGCTCTGAGCCTGAAAGAACTCAGTGCATGACGTTGGTGCGAGCGTCTGAATTTGTAAACGAAGGATGGTGTGGACCGAATGCGAGAAAAGTAAACTGCTGGTTTAAGAAAGGCCCGCACATATTTTTATTGATGTATATGACTATATATATATATATAGAGAGAGAGAGTATACAAGTTGGTGCATCGTGAAATTAAGCTAAACTATAATAGCAGAGTTTCTATATAAGGAATGTAATTAATTTCTAAAATAATGCTACGTTATAACAACTTTATGGCGGCATATCTTTTCTATAAGTTAAAAAAAAATATATCTTTTATATAAGGAAAACAATAAGCGATGATTTCCACATATCTTTTGGGACAAATGGTGATTTCAACATGGCATCAGAGGTCCTGAGTTCGAACTCTATCTCCACACTCTTTAATCCCATTATTAAAAAAATTTTCTATCTCCACACTCTTTAATCCCATTATTAAAGAATTTTACATGTTGGGCTTATCCATTAAAGAAAAATCCGGCCCACATAAGATGAGTGTAAAAAAATATAAAATATATAAATAAATCTACTTCATCCTAATAACAAATTTTGGCGGGTTTACTGGCCGAGGTTGGAGGGCTCCCTTTGCATGGTTTTCATGTGGGGCTTTTGTATGTCTTTGTGTGGGTCGGGGGAAAATTGGAGTAGCTAGGAAGAAAAGAATCGGGTTGGGGCCGCTTAAATTAGACTAATTTTGGCGTATGCGGACAATGAAGATGGTGTGTTGTCACTTTCCAACTTCGCCTTCCATGACCGGCTGCATTTTTTGAACTTTGATTTAGGAAGGGGAATGATTTTGCGATTCCAATACGTAACTCTGAGAGATCGGACGCTTGCTTTTTTTTTCCTTTCTTCTTCTTCTTCTTCTTTTGATATTAATGATCCTGGCTTGCATTCCCACGTGGCATCACAGCTCAAGAGGTAGGTTAATAGTAGGATAATCCAAATCCAACTTGGTTGGGCTTTTGACTCATAATTTGAGATATAAGGCCAACACCAAATTGAATCGGATTGGGTTCATAAAACTAGACCAAGAAGGTCAGATCTAGCTCAATGTTTCCTGTAGACTTTTTATTGGCCTCCAAATAAAAGGAGCAATCCACTTGAACCAAACTTAACCAGACAAATATTAGCTCAAAAATCAGAATACGGCTTCCTAAGTAATCTTGAACCCGAGTCAGACCATATATTAAAAGGTGTTGACTGACTAAGTTGGTAAAGCCATTTATGTTGACATATACAAAATTTCGTTGCAATTTTTGTCCCGGCTTTTGTCATGCCGTTTGATGCGGCTACCTCCGAAGGTATCATGAGCTCTAAATCCATGTCCTTAGTCTTTACCAACCCCAGCCCCATGCCCTGAGTCTGAGTCGGGCGGTGAAATTAGCCAGTTTGGGAAGCGTCGAAGTCGTGTAGGCAGCCAGCCGGTTGACCGTTCCAAACAACTCGTGTTGGGAGAAGACCACAATGCCAGAGTCTCTTCTGCGAGCTGGAAGTAGTAGTTGAGTTGTTTTAGTATACTCTAACTATAGATTATGTGCAACAATATGCCATTATATATGTA
>JAOXJJ010000001.1:14933831-14968552 GCA_025769935.1 Phoenix roebelenii | reverse complement strand
TCACCTTTGGCCATATATAGCTTTTGCTGTCTTAGGAATTTATGCAGCACCTTGGCTTTTATTATTGTGCCCAAAAGTCAGTAGGAGTGACATATGTCATGCATGCCATGTTGTAATGTTACAAAACAAAAAATTGAGAAGCCCAAAAGATTGATAGACAGTGGAAGAAGTAAAAGAATCATTAAAAATTAAACAAATGGATTTGTAGAAACTTTGAAACCAACATCAACCATGATCAATAGCCTAAGTTATGAAAATAGTTTTCTTATGAAATTTGAAACATCATTGATGGTGTTTCATCAAAAAATGTTGTGGATTGAGCACTATCCAGGGCTCGTTTGGTTCGCGGGAAAAGAAGAGGGGAACGTATGGTCAACGGAAAAGTAATGAGATGCCTCTTATCTGGTTGGAGTTTTCAAAGGAGAGAGACGGAAAAGTTGTATTCCCATGGGAATATGATTCCCACATTTCATGGAAAAATTACTTTCCCATGAGGCGGAAATCACTCCAATTTTTTTCCCAAAAAGTCCCTTCAGCATTAAAGAAGCATTAAAGAGGCATTAAAGACCTAATTTTTATTAAGGGCATAATAGTAATTATACATAACTTTTTCAAGAAAGTGGATGACCAACCAAATATAAGCACTTTAGAAATTTGCCACTTTTCCATGATCAATCAAACATGCCAAAAGTACTTTCCTAGGCATCCTCTTCCTGAGAATTTGTTTCTCAGGAATCATATTCCTAGAAGGGAAAATGCTTCCCGCGAACCAAACGAGCCCCTAAAGTCTTTCTCAGAACTCAATGAATAATTGTTCCTTTTCTGGAGATTATGCTCCAATGTAGGACAAATAATATAGTTACTAACATCCACACAACATATATATTTCACACCGGGAAAATCCTTCATCATGTTCAATGCTAGACTTTGAAACGTGAACGGTTCAATCGAGCTAAAATAAAGGTGAACTTCAAGGTCTCCTTCCAATATTACCTCTTACTTAGGCTTTATAATTATATGAATAATTTTCTTGTTCACCATGACATTTCTGATATGCTAAACACTATCTTGATAGAAAAGGTACTCTCGACATCTCAACTTGTATATATCAACTGATTTCTCAATAGCTGTAGAGAGGCACACTACATGAAAGGAATTGCATTAAGAAACAAATGCTCCAGTCCAGATACATTTTCAGAGATAAGCATGAGGAAAAGACAAGCCTGCAAGTATCTATTTTTTTTATTAAAAATGTTTCAAGACAATCTATAATACAAATGCTAGTACTTTTTGTGTCTCCACTTCTTTGACACACATGCATCGCTCATGACTCGTGCACAGCAGAGTGGGTTTAAACATCAATCTTTTCTAATTTTATGAAATACCCACTCTTTGTCTCTCTTAAGTCCATCTAAGGTGATTTCATCCATCCTTCTTCACCGTCAAGATTCACTGTCTTGGTACCGGACCCAGTACCGATGCCGCACTAGCACAGCATCGGTATGGTACGGTACGAAATTTTTTTGGTGTACCGAATTTCAGTACACTACCTGTATCAGATACCAGTACCGAACTAGTACGGTACACCTTGTACCATCCAGTTTGGGCCGATACGGCGTACCATGTTCATCATTCTTTGCTAGCAATGGCTACATCTTTATATTTCTTGGTAGGAACAGTTACATATTTTATAATCATAACTCTTTAGATCCTTTGTCACAACTTCCATTCAGGTTATCTTTGTTATCCTCTTCCTCGTGACCAGCAACACAATTATTCTTCCTTCCTCATATATTCGTTCTTTCCCAGTAAATACTACAATAAGTATTAGGACTCTTTTCATTGCTGATGCAATGTGAGTCATTATTTATAGCATGAATGACAATGAAGATACTGCCCACCACTTTAAAGATCTCATAGTAGGCTTGACAAACATTGTGATAAACAAAATGCTATGTGAGTCATCATCTGGGTTCCCCAAAATGAAAAAACATACATCTCTCACAAACCAGATCTTTCTTTAGTCCCATGCTTATATAGTTGGAGATACCAGTGGATGTTTGCTACTTCTAGAACAACAGATCACTCATTTGGGAATTCAACACTTGACATGAAGCAAAGAATCTAATATGCCGAAAATATTAAGCTTCTTCAAGTCTATCTTAATGCCAGCCTTCACAATGGAGAATTTCTCACTAGCTTACAAGCCAAGAAAACCCTCAAAATATTTTGCTTTCTTCAATTAACCCAAATTGATTCATTGAGGTTAAATCCCCTATCACCATCTCTATTTCATTCATGGGTATTGCAGTAATTAAAATATATGGTTGTGATAAAATAAAGAAAAATTGAAGATCAACTGAAAAACAGCAGCTTTTCAAATATCAACATTGAAAACTGGGTGCTGTCTTCTTTGGCAAGTACCATATTAAACCAAACCTAAATTTGAGAACTTGTCAGTATCGTATCCTTTGCAAATTAGATATATCAGCCTGTTGCTAGGATGAGGTCTCATTTTTTTCGTTTTATTATAGAACAAGGCTTAAAGTTTCTTGTAAAACACTCAGAACTAATAAATAAACAGAAGACTTCTAGGTTTGTCCTGATTCTAGGTCTAGAACTGAGATTCATATTACGATCCTTTAAAAGGAACATAAAGCACTACATGCAACAGTAATAAAAGGAAAAGATAGAGCAGGGAGCCAAGAGAGAGAGAGAGAGAGAAGGAGAAAATGAAAAAGGAGGTTAAATAATTAAGGAGAAAGAAAGAGAGGAGAAGGGACCACTTGGTTACAACCCATTTATATGACACATTCTTACTTATATGAGGTGCAGGATGACAAAGCGCAAGTGAAAGGTTTGCCTCTATTAACAAATTAGTTCATATTTAATGGATGTTAGCTTCAATTTCGGTTCAAGTACAAAAAGACCAAATAGATTTTAAGTGTAGACAGAGTAGAGCCTAAACATCCAGAAGGTCCACCAGAGGTAGACATGTAGACTCAAAATGTGCAGCTTTGACATCATTGTATCCAACTTTTCATCGATTTTCAACTGCAATGACTAATGAACTAAGGTGAAATCTTCCACTAGATTTCCAATATGAGAAAACGGAGCAGCAACTGCTTTACTTGCTACCTTGTCTCAACAAAATAGCATTCCAATTTAACATTTCATTCATAGGAATTGTTTTAAAGACCATAGAACACTTGCTACCTTATCTCAACAGAATGGCATTCGAATTCAATATGTTATTCATCAGAATTGTTTTAAAGACCATACCAATAGCTTCTTGACCATATACACAGGAAAGTAGCACACAAATCCAGCTAACCTCCATTAGGATATCACACAACATGCCATAGCCCCACACTTAACTTTTCTGCTTGATCATGTTACGACAATCTTATTTGTTATTTGTCCAAGTGAAAAGGTTGCTGAACTCCAGAGTATAACATCAAGAATTTGACCTTCCTTAACACCTGGGATGTCCTAGCTTGCATGGAGATGACCATTGGAAGCATAAACTGCACCCTCGCTTAAAAGATTCAACATAATGAAATTTGTTTGCAGGAGACTTTCACATAACAGTATCCTAATAATACCTTCCATAAATTCTTTTGTGGTGAATGCATGAACTCAACCACAACAACAATTAAGTAGGACAAATCAAGCCTAATAATGGTCGAGCATATTGTCATACCACTAAATATTTGTACTGTAAGATCATCAAATAACTTGCTCACAAAAACAATCAAGTCAGACAAATCAAACCTGGTAATTGTCAGCTGGAGAGCCATACTCTGATTCAAGTTTCCAAAAAGTTTTGGATCACACTCGAGCTTTTTATTAAGAGAGAAAAAAACAATTCCCACATTGAGCCACTTTAATACCTTCAAGCTTTTTGAGTCCTTAATGCCATGGACATATTGCTTCATGCCTACAATATATTTCTCATCACTTACGTCCTTGTCATTAAAATAGACTGACAACTGCAATTTGAACCTCTCTTGACAAAGTTATATGATCAGAATCATAGTCGCGAGATCTATACATTCAAAACTGTCAAATAAGCCCATTTCTCAAAGACAGCAAATAGCTTTTTCCCCAATTTGCCCACATTATAGTCACCTTAAAATTTGCATCCAAATGATGATCGCATATTAGATCACATTTTAGACATTTAGCCGAGAACTCCGTGAAGAAACGAATACTAAACATCTAGCTTATACAAACTAGAATTGGCCATAGACAAAAATCAACCTAATTTAGATCAGATGTGCAAGTAGACATTAATATCAGTGTTTCCATATAAATATTGATATAATCAAGAAATTTTAAATAATTATGCGCCATCTACCCCACTATGTAAATTGAGTATCATTTGGAGATGCATGCTTTGGCTCAAATTTTCTAGTACCCTGAATAAGTTCCAGCTTGCATTTTTTTGATGGAAGACAGACAATCAACTCCAGAGGGGGTCACTTTGATAGGTAAACAAGTATAGCAGTGTTTACAAGTTGCAGGAATCATAGATGTAATTACTACCATAGACTGCAAAATTGCACCTCTTAGTCTCGCATAGAAGCTCTGATCAACTATAAACTGGCAGCATCGATGTTCCATAATGTAAAACTGAATTTTTCAAGCAAGCCTGAGGTAACTGCTCAGGACCACAGAAAACTTTTTCGGCTTGCATAGTATCACCCCCTTACAATTTGTATTAAAATGGTGGTTCTTTTTAAAAATGGCCCATTTGGCACCCAATTAACAAGTCAGTTTAATTTCAGTACTTCCCTCTTGTGTTCCTTCATCACTTCATATAATGATAATAAAGGCATCTCCTATCTTAGTTCAAAGAAAAAAGGGCTTACAGTAACATATGATTACAACTTCTACCATTTTGATTTCCAAAAATGAGACAATTACAATGGGAAAGGAAACATAATAAGTTACACATCCCAGAATCATAACATAAGTGTTGATAGTGGTACCTGATGCCAGAGGTCATCAGAATAAATGAACTACAAGTACTTAAGGTTGCAAATGGGTCAGGTTGACCCGTGACCCGACCCAACCCGACCCGTTTTAGAGAACCCGTGGGGCCAGGTCGGGTTCTAAAATTGGATCTGTTTTATTTTTCGGATCGAGTCTGGGTTTACTGAATCTCAACCCGACCCGGACCCGACCCAACCTATTATTTTTTGGATCAATTTTGGATTGTTTACCCAACGACCCGATCCGAACTCAGATTACCCATTTGGGCCCGCAGGCCGCAGCCCATAGGAGCAAGACATGCACGTATCCCATCCTTGGTCGAGGATCTTTTGATATCAAAAAATCAGATGTTGTCATCGGCAGGAATCATTGGAGGGTTGTCCAAACTTAAAGAACTGTGCATTATTAGCTGTGGATTATCACCAGTGTCTGGGTTGTGAGGTGGTTTGCAATACCTCTCTACCCTTGAGTATGTTCAAATTTCAGGTTGTCTTGAGCTAAATTGTTTGCCAGAGGGTGTTACGTACACGTCCTCACTTTGAACCCTTTGTTTAAGTTGTAACAGAAATTTGAGTCTAGAATGGGGAAGAAGGGAGCCTTTGCTCACTGCCCTCTGCCATCTCGAGATAAAAAAAAATCCCCTGCATTTACTGCTTTGCCGGAGTGGCTAGGGGGCCTCACCTCGCTCCACATTTTATGCCTTCGGTCTTGTGACAACCTCGCAATGCTGCTAGACATCTTTGTGCTCAGGAGCTGCGGATTGCGTCCTGCCCCCTTCTAGCAAGGCGATAAGAGAGGAAGAGAGGCGAGGACTGGACCAAGATTGCTCACATCCCAGAAATCATCATCATAGGTGGAGTAGAAAAGGAAGAATACAGAGAAGAAACCAGCAAAAGATCTACCATTCCTACGAAATTTGTCAGCCAGTTAACTTTAGGATGCTGCATTGGTCGCAGTTGAGGTTCCAAAGCAGCTCCATTCCGTGGAAGTAAACTCTTTTGGTGTGTGTCTTGCTCCTCAAAGGCTCATCTCTTTCCAACAGATAGGGCTTCTCAAATAGACAAATTAAAAAGCTTTCAATTTTTGATGTTTATGCCCCTCCAGATTTTAAATTCGGATCTTACAAAAATTTGAACTTCGATGATTGTTCAACAAGGATTTTTTCCTCTCTCACAATAACTAAAACTAAATAAAGGGAAATAAATAAATTAACCCTGACCCGAATCCGACCCAGATTCGACTCGGACCTAACCCGAACCCGAATTTTTTGGGTCAGGTCTGGGTTATACATGGACCCAACTCGATCCGAATGACCTGTTGGGTCAAAAATTATAGTCGCAGACCCAATCCGACCCAACCCGATCTTCATTTCGGTTGGATCTGGGTCCAAAATTAGGACCCGAACAAGAAACCAGGTTGGGTCGGGGTCACTCAAGACCCGACCCATTTGCACCCCTACAAGAACTATAAGTTTGGAAACTAAGAATCTAATGAATCAGTGGTTGCAGCTCATTACTCGACAATTTTGATAAGATAATGTGAAATCATATAATTAATTCAACAAGGCAATTCAATTTGTTATGTCTATTTATGAAGCTTCAGAACCCTTGTCAACGTGCAACATCTAATTGAGTGATAGAGCATAACTGCTTAACTTTTTAGAAGCACAAATTACGATCACACAGTGATTGTTACCTGAAATGCAAAAGTGCATGCTGCTGAGAGAGGACAAGCAAGTACCCCAAATGAAAAAACTGTATACCTGTAAAATCCAGGGATGACTAGTTATATCAAGAGTGTACTTTTCATGTCATATAGTATTGTATAATTTCAATTAATCTTTCATTAGTCAAAGTAATGATCAATGCGAAAAATCAATTTTGATTGTAAAAAATTGCATTTGGGTTCTTTAAATTGGATAATAAAAGGCAATAATGACAACATGCTAGGGTGCAATACACCTTGATTGCAATTTATTTAGGTAGGACAGCTGACACATACAAAATGTGATTTACATTACAACTTTTATATCATTAATATACTTTAAGAAAGGCTATATATATAAAGCAGCACAAATTCTACATACGAGCTAAAGAAATTTTTGGATCATGAATGTGTCTAGAACTCTGAATTACACACATTTGTTATGTTAGAACATATGCCTTTGTAAATATAACTTTTATCCAAAAATGTTGTAGCTTGCAAATAACAACATAATATTCTAGATCACCAGCAGAAGTCTAATTCCACATAAGCTTGCAAACGTTTGAAATTATAAAGTTTACTAAGGTAAAGTTCATACGCAGGTTGATCAGATGCCTTGGCACCAGCTCGTATGAGGCAGTAGCTAACTCCACCCAACACTGTTGATAGGATACCAACTAGTATCGGATAAATATGAGTTCCTTCAGAAAAGAGAGCATCACTTGTCTGACCAGTTTCAGTCGAACCTCCTACATATATTCAACATTAAAATTCATATTAAGAAAAACAGTCTATTCAATATGTCATCTAATACAGGTTTCCATTGTGACATCATATAAAACTGACATCTGAACTCAACCAGTTACAAGCAAAAGACGAGTATGAAATTGCAGGCAGCAATTTCCTCGAAAAAAAAGGATCAACAACACTAATATTAACTATTTTAACATGGCAAAATGGAACATAGCTCTCAACAACATGCAGAGAAATTAAATGTAACAAGTACAATGAAAACTAGGTACCTGAAAATTTTCTTCTTTCTACTGTTATTTGTGATATGAGAACAACTTTTGCTTTCAAGACTCAGGAAAAAAAGAAAAGAAAAGAAAATAAAAACCTAAAGGCATGGAAGTCTTGAGATTGATAAGTAGAGGCCAAACTATCATGATCAGAAATTGCTTCAATAAAAGAACTTGACAATGAAAGTGACATTTCACCAACATTTTACTGTGAGAAGAAACTCAAGCCCTGGAAGAGCTCTTCAAATGTGGTTGCAGAGTGTTCTTGAAATTTTGACGACTCCATAAACTGGTACATATTGACTGTACATTTTAATTAAATCATATAACTATACTAAGTTACCCGAACTAAATGAACTTCTAGAACTGTCTCGCACTTCACTGGAAAACTCTAAAGTGTTTTTTTTAATAATTTATAAGTCTTCCTGATTGCACCTTTTTTGGATATGTGTAAATAGATCATACTTCGATTATATTGCCGGAACTACAATAGACCGGTGGGAAAAGGCTTGAAGATTAGAAATAAAATTTTTAAGTTTTGACAGCTCAAAGAGACCTTCATGACTGAGTTTATGAAATCCACATAGTATTCTTTTTTCCATAAATCAATGCCCCCCTACACACGCACACAAAAAAAAAAAAGAGAAGCACACTGGCATTCATTTAATTAAACATGATCCTGGCTCTTAATTCTCGCAAATTTCCTTTATTGTGGAAGGATAGAAAATGCACTGCCACATAAACTAAAATCCTCACTTTCACCTGTTCTGTACCCTCAAACAGTATTGATCGCTTTCTGAGTATATTACTTATATCAATATAACAAATCATTCAACTTCCTAAAGATAAACCATTTACTTAAGCTTGTTGCTGTCTATGGAATTGAAATTTAAACATAATTCATGCCAGTTTTGCAACGCCTATTTAAAGCCATCTACTAGAGAAATCTTAATATTTCTTCCTGACATAGTGGAATTTCCATTATAAATATACAGATTTCTTATTCAAAGAGAGAGAAAGTTACACCATAAATCACTCAAAACAACAAAAATTTACAGGAAAAAAAAAACAAGTTAAGTGCAGTGTAAAAATAACCATCATACAAACAAAAAAAGATTGCATCCGATCTACAACTGTACCTCTTTTAGTAAGCAAAGGCTGGAAAATGAACAGTAGACCCATGAAACTGCACCCTACACCTGATGCATGTACAAGATATACAACTCAATTCCAATAAAGTTGGTAAGATACAAGTAGAAATGATGGTAGACAATTAAACAAATAAATAACATGATATTGCGTTTTGGAACAAGAGTGCCGGGTCTGCATGTTGTGGACCTTTACTGCCTTAATGAACTGTAGGCCTTACACATGTAAGAGAAACAAGATCCACCACAGGTTTATATTCATGTCTTATACTCTTCCACTATCTTTCCTCCTTGACCAGTAATGCTCATGGCTAACCTTTCTGCCACGTCAGCAGCTCCATCTACTAGTAAGCCAACAAACATCGCAAGCAGTATGTGCTGAAAGCTAAGGTATACTCCTGTGCTCCAACTGTTGCCTCTATTGCAATCATCAATATGGCGTTGAACCCGTTCCACCATTGGTTTCCTTGATGTCTTGTCCCCTTCCTCTCTCTATCACCTTGACCTTCCTCAGCTCCAGTGCCTTCATCCACTTCTAGAAACAATGAGCTTTTCTCAAGAGAAGTTGGATGAAGGCTTCTTGACAAAGCCAGCCATGGATGCCGTAGGTGTTGAGGATCTCTTGGTGTTGATGGCATTGAGGAGACTTCAGAGCCTCAGGCTTCATATGTGATGGGGGAGAGGGGGGGTGGTAGCCCAAGTGCTAGAATAACCTCAGGTTTTGGTTCACACCCGTTTGCAGCAAGCAAAGGCAGATGGTGGTGAGCAGGGCAACACAATGAAGGTGACGGGAAGAGGATGAGAATGAATAGAGGTTATGTGAACAGGTTAATGTTCCCTGCTTGGATATGGACCTAGCTAACCTTCCATGCATAAGGCCTACTGAACATGTAAGTCTTTTCTGTCTCCACGCACATGGACTGGCACTCTTCTTTTGGGATATAATGAAAATGAAGCAAAAACTTGATGTTATAGATGGAAGAAAAGTCTTCGCATAATAAGTAGAAAGAATTTAGATGCATGCATCGTTATTTTTATGTGTATATAGTTTTATATCTAGATGCATATATTTTAATGGTGAATCTTAATGCACCAAAAGCAAATATGGAGACAAGCAAATGCTAACATCTTAGATTACCTCTTCCCTGGTTTGGAAGAAGACAATGGATTACGAAATAAGACAGCAAAACAACTAGATAGAAGTCATGGCCTCTTAGCCAAATATATAAGACCAGAACAGTGACTAGGCAGTACGAAACATGGAGTTGGTTGTATCATTCAGTAGGGTCCTCAAGGTTCATGTCCAATAGTACAAAAGACACAGAAAGAAAGAGATAGAGGCAAGAAGCATCTTAGAACTATTTTGAAACTCAGATTCAATGTTATTTCTTTTTATTGAGTCTCCACCCTAACCATGTTTATTCATTAAAAAAAAATGAATCCCTAGCTGAGCATTCTACCCATAATTGTTGGCAAAAAGCACAAGGTATGCTACATTTATTAACTATAGTAGGTTTGGCCCCCCGCTCCAAAACAACAAAAACTAATGTTCTTAATTGTGGGAACCAACACAAGCCACACTAAAGGCAACATAAGTCAATAACCAGATAGCTGGAATGTGTCAACAGTAGAAATAATAGTCTGTGAACCACCGAACTTGAAACTAGTACATTTCACAACAGTCGAGTATGAAGCAATGTAGTTCAAGTTAGTTAGATTCCTTGTTCGATATGAACTGTGAAGCAAATGCATGTTTAAAAAACATCTCAATTCTACGACATGGTCCAGCAACTATCAGCAACCAAACAGTTCCAATGACTTTCTAACAACAAATATATCATTTTATACACAAGTATAGCAAAATGAGAGCAAAGTATCAGGAAGAGTTAACAATGTTCCCTTCCAACCATACCTCCAAAATCTGAAAGAGCCAATTTCTCGCGTAACACAATCTTTGCTCCAATTAAGGCTATGATCGGGGTTGCAAAGTTTAACAAAACTGCATATGACAGAGGTAGATTTTGGACACTGAAATTAAAAAAGAAACTGAAGTTTTGTCATTTTTCACTTAGCAAGTACTTCAAAGGGTTAACAGGCTTCAAGAAAAGAAGTGCTTGAGAAGTATTTTCCAAGAATAGAAAATGACTACGCACTGGTGAGATAAAATAATTGGTCAATGAAAATGAATTTTTTAAAGGTTATGCACAATATTAGACACAGCTTATTATCAAATTCCATGAACAAGATTTCAAACATTTTTGCAGGCTTATTGACAAAAACAGTGTCAGAAATCTCCCATTCATCTGACCGAGTGAAGTTGACTCGTCGCAAAATAGACAAACTGGAAAGGGGAGGGGTATAAGATACTGCTTGCTTTCAAATTTCAATCCTACTGAAGGCTGGTCTGTAAGCATAAATCAAAAGTAAATAGATGGACAGGTTTTGTGGGTTATAAACACACATATGCATCCACTCACACAAGCATTATTACATAAAGAAAATCTATTCCACTATTAAACCAGAGCTCTGAAGCGCATACATTCATCTCCATATTGCCACTTTTTCACATTTATATATCCAGCTGAAGCCTGAACTTAATCCAACAGCCATCAAACATTCTTATTCATGAAGCAATATGCGAAGAATCTCTCTCTTTATCTCTATCATTATGATATGGATTCTTTCTGACTCACTCCACGTGCCACAAATGCCAGGGTTCTATTTGAATAAAACCAAAAACATAACTTCGCAGCAGGTGAGTGCATAAAAAAATAAAAGAAGATAATGGCATTTCCCCTGCATTAAATGAACATAGAATGCCACCATACTGAGCATTGGCATGCGGAAAGAACTAGTACGAAAATCCAAAGCTAATAGTAACACCAATCAAGAATAGTGAAGAAGCTTGGTGAATACCCTTATCTGCAAGCTCGCAAATCACGAACTAGCATTCTATACAAAAATTATAGCTTATGTCCCTTGACACTTTTCATCCATGGATCTCCATCAAAACAATGCACAATCATAAATAAGAAACTTTAGAATTGTCTAAAGCAGAGTGAATACTTGTGGCTTTGGAATACTAGATATGTATGAGTCGATGCATTTTTCTCTTCCTTGCCATAGAGATTGAGACATATCAAAAAGATCTATTACTAAAAAGAGATTGGGGCAAAAATTTGGAAACAAAAGTCAAGTATATATTCTTTAGTTTTCTGCAAGCTATGGTATTTAAACAAGCATAGATAATGGAAAAATAGCCAATGAGCTTGCAGCTTGGGTAGATGAATTATCAAGGTACTTGAAATAGAGTCCATTCACTTATGTGAGCCTTTGTGTCAAGCAATACTTGAATCTTCTAGAGGCCCCTTGAGCACTTTTTTTGACAGTTCAGATCAGTAATATATTATTTACATGTATTTAAATAATGAGAGTTTGTTGAGAAGTTACTGTTAATCATGTTTTGTCATGTCTTGCACATGATTGAGAGAAGTGGGCTGATGAGTAATTGAACTATCATTATTGGACCTTTTGCATGCATTGGATAACAAAGTGACTGGAAAAGATGGTTCAGCAGATAAAAGATGAATTTTCCTCCAAAGGTGATTATATTTTTCCTTCGAGAGAAACTAGTAGCTAATGGAGGTACTAAGCTGTAATTTAATTAAAAAGATAGGTTCTAGGCTATTATCGGTCTCTAGGTACACTGAAGCAATGATCACTATTTTAACAGATGATTACTTTGTCCATGTGATTTTTCATGAAGATTCCAACCGGAGCCTTCTACATAATCCAGCATCCCAAAGCGACCACACCTCTCAGTTCCATGCCCCCACTCCTAATTCACAATCGCCTCTATGACTACCATAATAATGTCCTCCATCACGTTTGCCCAGAAGATGTAGCAGTAGATTTGTCTCCTCTAGGTGCATTTAATATATACATGAAGAGGCATGTGGAGGTAAAAATATACAACACTGAGTGGTAATATCTTACTGTAGGTTGAAGAGTATTCCGAACTTGTTGATATTTTTAGTTCAATTTAGTACAAATTTGCTACCTGAAAAATATTCCTGAACTGTTCATCAAAGTCCTTAAACAGAGGGTGACTTACATTCAACACCTTGTACATGTTTCTCAATATGTCGATATCATTCACCGAGATTGTATTGCCTGCCGTAGGTAAAATGTAAAGATGTTTTAATGCAGTTTATGGATTCACACTATATTTTTCAAAGAGCATACTCAGATCTTTTTGGCTATGTCAATGAGATGTCCATGCATATAGATCACTCCATACTGCTCGACAGCCAAGCAATGACTTACAAGTTTCTCTTGATTCTTTTCAGCATACCAATTTTCACCCAGGCATGATGCATCCTCCATCAAATAATGTAGACTTCGCTTCATAACCAATGAAAACCTTAACACCCATAGCAATTGAAGACAGTGATCCAGTTAAACTAAAAGATCTCATTTGATTAGTAATTACATCAACTAATGATAGAACAAAACCATTTCATTTACCGCCTTCCATTATTTTCACTCTCAAATCTGATAGAATATTGTCTAACACTACAGATTGCAGCAAATTTTTTTATCTTCCAGATAAACTATGGAATTTTGTCGAATGTTTTATCCAACTTAATGAACATCACATCGTGTTATCACTTTACTGAAATTGTTTCTTAGTGGTATAAAGCCAGACACCTAAGGATCATTCTATCATTCTACAAGAGATGCTTGGTTATGATTTTTAACTTTAATTCCACAAAAAGAGTATTGTAATTTTATTTATGACATGCTGCTCTTCAGTTTCATAAGTAGCCTTCTTTATTATGGTTCCAATCAACTTGCAAGCTCCTTCATCCAAGATCTCATGAAATTAGCCTAGTCTCTCCCAAGTTATAACACATCTTAATTAGTTTATCACTAGCTCTACCTTGCTTCATCCATTTCCAGACTCACTCATATTCTACAAAACAATTGGGCAAGGTCTGCCGAATCGGTATCGGGCCCCATACTGTCGGTGGATGGTTTGATACCATCCCCGTTCGGTACTGTGTCAACACACGATATGCCAAGGCATGCCGGTTTTGAACTGGCACGCCAATTTTTTTCAATCTTTTTAGGTTTGATTTATCAGTAATTATTTTTTTTCCAAATTTTCGCAATTTTTCAATTTTTTTCCCGAGGCGTGACGGTTCAGTACACCGAGGCTACTTATTTCTTAATTTTTTAAAAAAAAATTGGCATAGGCTATTATGCACATGATTGCATCAAAACTTGAATAAATGGATAGCAAATTTAGCTGAAGAATAGCTTGCATGCCCCTAAAAAATATTTTTTTTTACAGTCTTTTTTTAATATTATTTTATTTTATTAATTTTTAATCCAAAAATATATTTTTTTAATTTTAAAATTATATATAATCAGAAAATTAAAGAATTTTTGTGGAATTGTGTAGATCTATAGTATATCATGAAATCATGATAAAATCAAAAATTTTAACATGAGCCCCTCTCATTTTGCAAATTTTGAGGCATTTTTTGGTTTTGAAAAAAAAGAAAGTAAGATAGGGGAGGAAAAGCATACCTTATTTTGAGTTGAATCCTTCTTGAATCATCTTAAATCATCGTGTTTTGCCCCTCTCAAGCTTTCCCAATTGTTCTCCCATCATATAAAAAGAAAGAAAGAGACAGAGAATTGGTTTGAACCGGTGCAAACCAACCGGTTCGCACCGGGTTCCGCATAGAACCGGCTGGTTCGGGATAATTCTGCTTGGTTTGAGACCGGTTCCGACCAATTTGGATCGGTTTGGATTCGATTCCAAACCCCACAAGCGAACGGACCTGGTCACGTGCCAAGTCGGCTCGGTATGGGCCAAACCAAGCGGTTTGGCAGACATTGGAACTAGGTGTTTGCATGTTATCCCTGTTCAATTAGATATACTTCTCTATTAAACTCCTTACACTAGTGTTTGCTCCATAATCTTCAGTATAAGTTTGAAACAACAACAACGAGAGGGAGCTTACAGTATTGTATTCTATAGCATGTCCAGAATATCCAAGTGCTGATCTTTTCCAAAACTGCCACAATGTACCAATAGAAAACCCCAAAGCAAATTTCATTCATTTGATAGAAAGATTCTAATCTAATCATTCTAAAGTTTTTTTTCTGAAGTTTTAGATTCTTCCCGCTTCTTTTTGATACCCCTCAAATATAAATTCAAGACTTCATCCTCATTACAGTCACTAATAAGCCAATCATCTTTGACCAATTCTCCATCCGTTTGTCATTTAAGATGTAATCTGTAACCTTCCTCTTAACAATTTCATTTCTACCAACAGCATAATAAAATTCCAGGAAGTAAAGCCTTGGCGCAAATTTATATTATATAGTGTCAATAGAAACTCTTGGTAGATTGAGATAACTATTAATCATATAGAAAAGCATCCATTTGATGATTGAAATGATCATATGAACTATATATCATTGTCCATAGCAAGAAAATTACACCTCCTCACAGATTGCATATAATGCCGAGCAAGAAGTCTGTAGTGTTCAGACAAAGTAGATAGCAAGGATGACAAGAATGCCCATCAGACCGCACATCTTCTTGACTGAGTTGGCAAACATGGGTTTCAACACCAAATAATGAAACTTAAATTCATTAAAACCCGTAAATCCAAAAAATTACATCAGACCACACAGTGAGATGATTTTAGGTACCCACTTATGACTCACCTCTTCCTGAGCATGGTAAACAATGTAAAAGTCAAGTGCTCTTCACTACTTTTTCATTATCAAGATTATAGCATGATTTTGTGAAAAAGATCTTACTTCTCCAAGAAACATTATATGGATATATAATACAAGATAGGAAAGTATAAATAAGATAACAAAAAAGTCGGCATGTGAAGAAGAAAATGTGATAAAAATACAACATTAAAAGGAAGGGTCTATAATAAAAGTGCAAACTGAAAAATGCCACTGACCTATAGATGAAGCTCAGCAATGAGGTAAACCCAGTTAGCGATCTCAATGCTAGTATATTCCTTAAATTTGTTGGTATAGAGATTGGATGTCCGGTCCTTCTCAACCAGATAAGCGACAAGATTAAGAGAATGATACATCTTGTAAATACAGTTTCAAATAATGGAACTGATCGGACTGCCCATGATTTAAAAAAAAAAACAAAAAAAAAGAATAGCAGTTAAATATATCATAATGGATCTGTCAAAGTATACAACTTAAATCCAAGTCAAAGCACATTCTAAACCTTCAACCAATGGCCTAAAACTATTTCAACAAAAGGACACCACAAATACAAAATTAAAGGTGAGAATTATTAGGAGCTGTTTATAAACCAGTACACAGATATGTTACTAGTTTAAACACAGTTATATGACCCTAAGTTGCTTATCATGAATTTCAGATTATTCATAGTTCATGTGTAAAATATTTGTCTAATGTTAATCTGCATGACAGATAGTAGAAGCCATGTGATCCATACATTAACTGCAAGCGGCATAGATATCTTGGATGGTATATAATAACAGATTTTTTATATCTTAGTTAAAATTTTATTTGTTTAAACATGTCTATATACTAGTATAACTTGAAGCAACTAAGATATGTTAAAAAAAAGAGGGAATAAAGTAGCTTATCTTTCATGCCAAATGCCAGTACAACAGACAAACCAATTCAACTTTTAAAGCAACTTTTGACGGGCATCAGTAAAATTCTATGAACAAGCAATGAGCTAATTAAAAATCCAGTGCAAAATAAAGGCCCCACATTCCTTAGAAGTTTGTTGTTTCATCATTTCAAGTACGTCATTTCTTGGTGCAACTGTTAATCATACTTTCTTTGTTGCTCGATTCTTAAACTTCGCTCACAATGGGCTCTATTTAGTATATATGATGTCATAAACGGGAAATCACAGTGTTATCACAATCTCTGTGAAGAAATTTCAAAACTTCTGATGATAATGTTGCTTTTACCAAAGAAATCTTGTCCTGCTAATCTCAGCAAGGATGAAACTTTCTATTGATATAAATGAAATTTATACTTAGATATGTTGATTAATTTATCTTGTTTCACAAGAAGGAACAAAATTCCTTTTCCCACAGTTTAGCTTCTTTTTCTTTCTTGTTAAAGTAGCTTCTTTTTATTTTCACAACTGCTGTGTACCTATACTTAACCCTACAGCTTGTCTTATATGGGCATGGGACAAAATCAATAGAGGGAAGAGAAAGAGGGAAAAGAAAAAGCAAAAGAAGACATCATCAGGAAAAAGTGTGCCTCTAAAAGATGTAGCTCCCAACAGCACAAGCAGTAGAAGGGATCTACAAATCTGATAGTAACAAATACCATCAAGCTTTATTGTTATTTTTATTGCAAGCATCATGAAGAAATTTTCTAATGTATAATTTTTGGTGAGAATGTTGCTTGTTACCAAAAGAAATTTTGCTTCACCAATCCTAGCAAGGACCAAAATTTCTATTGCGATCACATGAATAATGTACTTAAATTAAATAGATGTTCATTAATTTATCTTCTTCTCCATTAGAAGAATCAAAAAGTCTTTTTTCCAGATTTTAGCTTTTTTTCAGCAACTGTCATGTACCTAGTTTTAGCCTACACCTTATCCAAACTAGATAGCATTCAGGCTGCTTTTTTCACATATAAGTTATCATTGTATACTGGTGTCTATATAATGGCTAATACCTAGCCAAGTAGAAGAAAAACAAACATACAGAAACATTTCTAAATAACAGCTTAAGTTTAAAAAGATGTTCTAACCTTGAAAAATGTCCACTAAAACATCCATGATGTAATAGATGGTTGAAGAACAAGCCATGCATAAGAAACCAGAGTATCTAGATCCATTCCATACCCACAAAATAATCTGACTAAGAAAAGCAGAGTCTGTCTCAGCTGCTCTTAATGTTGGCTCCTGCATTTTTCAGATAAAATCAAATTAGTTCGCCAATTTCTAATAGATGAATGTTAACTTTTTGATATGAGAGTAAATCGCCATGATAACCATGTTCCTTTTCTTATGAGTAGAACAGCTTTTTTATCAATTTTAAAAAAGAAAATAAGTATAGACAGGATCACTAAAAAAATATTGAGGCTTTATACTCGAAATGCACTAGACAAGATAGCAAATTACAATGACAAAAATTACAAAAGTTTGAGACAATAAACTCATAAAATCATAACTGCTGTCCCAAATATCTTAAATTTGAAGGGAAAAAACAAACTTAAACCTAAATATATCACCTAATCTCATCTAAACAAGTCTCAGTCACAGAAATCTCTTCCAGTCGGAAGGAACTCCGGTCCAACTAACAACACTTCTAGCCTTTTCTTCTTAAACGTACTCTAGCTTAGAAACTAGAGGCACAAGTATTTTACGTTATTTCAAGACCATCAGCTGCCTTCAATGCTTGCTTGATGGATTCAGGATCTAAAACATCAAGTATCATTCTTGTGTAGCTTAGAGAAAAAATTCGAATACTTCATCGTGTTGTATCATGTCAAATACCAACAAATGTTCATATTAAAAGTATATCATGTTATGAAACACATACCATACCACATGTTATGCAATACAGTATATCACAATTCATATTATTGTTTACCATGTATAAGTGTGTGACCGCTACACTAGATGCACTGTGCCATGTCATGCTGATATTTGGCATTCATTGGCACAACAAGGTAGCAAGTATTTTCTTAATAAAAAATCCACAATTCTCGAGCAAAAATAGACCAATTTGAATAGTTTTATGGTAGAATATTGATCATACACAAAGATACTAGATTCAGGTGGTGTCACCTTCACATGCTCTTGCAAATACAAGATTACTTTCTCTTTTTTTTTGTAATGAGAAAGGTTCCTAATTCGGTGGGTTCGGCGGGTTAGTGGTGTTCAACCGAAAGCAAACTTCCAGCCTACTAACCTTCTTTTCATTTTATTTTCCAAAATTCCATAGTTATACATACCAATAATTAGGATCTATTAAGATACTTTAGGTTGCTCACAGGTCACGAAAGTTCAGAGTAATCTTGAATTCTTGATCCAATTAAGTGCCTGGATGATTTTATCCGTTCTAGGGTTTCCTTCTCGTTCTTGCTTCCATTGAGTCGGACTCCTCCGAGAATTCAAATGATTTCTTGATCTTTTCTTTTCTCTAAATTATAAATTCTTCAGGGAATTATTATTTTCCGGTACCAAGAAAAGCATCATCTATTTCACGCATCGGTCATTCGATGAATAAAAACTAACCGAGCAATCCAAGATTGGAAGAAAACGGAGGTTATAAATTTCGTGGTTACAAAGGGGCTCAAACCTTTAGGGGGCGTTTCTTGGGATACGAAACGGAGAAGATGGTCATCTTGGTGGGCTTGTCTGCGGCCTCCACCACGAGAAGGGGGGAGATCTCGTCGGCCGCCTCCTCCTCGTCGTTCACTTCCACCACATGGACCTCTCTGCCGCCGTCGCCGTCGCCGCCGTCGGCCAGAGCCATCTCGGCGAGCTCCGCTACGTGCCACCTTCCGAAGGTCGCCGCGTGAATATTCTTCTTCCGATGTAGACTCCCGGAAGGACTGCCACACCAACCGTGAATATTTTTACTTTTTTGAAAATTTTGACAGGGCCTTTCCCAATAATAAGGTTCTCTAAGCCCAAGGAAGGACCACAACCCTCCCTTGCACTTGGCCCGTGGGCCTCCTAGACGGGTGCAGCGGATAGGGTATTTCATTGTATTTTTAGGATGCATGGTGTATGTCAGAGTTAATCCGGACGGCTGTGATTTTCCACATAGTTTTTATAACATGTATATATACTTTCTTGTTTCTGGGTCATTACACTGAGCATGTTTCTGTGGAGCTCTCAATAGCCGCTATTAAAAGAGGGCATGCAATTCACAAACACATACTATAATATTTGATCGATATCCATCTTCTAAGGTAGCACAACATTCTGTAATGCAGCCAGGAGCGGCCCAATATATTTGGGGGCCTAAGGCCGTTTTGTCTTTGAGGCCTTCCCTGTAGTGGGCCAGCTTAAGGAAAATTTACTGGGGGCCTTTTTTCTTTCCATTTTATCTTTGAGGCATTTCCTACGGTGGGTCTTCTTTAGGCCGGGGCCTTAGGCGACCGCCTCAGTTGCCTAAGGGTTGGGCCGGCCCTGAATGCAGCCCGTGCACTGGATCTTGTTTGTTTTATATTTGTTTTTTTTGAGATATAATTGGATTGCATAGATATATATTTATTATCAGAGTAATTTTAGGAATTTTGTGTGCATTGTCTAATGAGATAAGTGCATGTATTTGAAAGTTTTGATTTAGCAGCAGGATAGATTTGATACTGCTTGTCTAGTCTTACCTACCGTATGAAAGGGATATTTGAATCATTGGAATGGTTGAATCCAAATTGACCATTGTGGCAATAAAAGATTAAGGGCATGTTTGGTTGGGAGAGTTGAACTCTAAAATGAAAATGGAATAAGTAGCTCCTATTCTAGTTGTTTGGTTGGAGAAAGTTTCGTTTCTACTCGAAGAGAAGGGAATGAGCCCTAATTCTCCCAAAATCTGATTCTAATTCCAGTTTCGATTTTGATCGTGAACCAAATGTGTTGACGGATATGGACATTCTTATTTTCATTCCAATCCATTTTGATTTTGATTCCGATTTTGATTTGGGCTGTGAACCAAATACATCTTAAAAGCTTTTCAATGATGGTATAAAAATAGTAATCTTGCCGGATCTAATTGTATATATAAGATTGTTAAATTCATATGCATTTCTCAAGCTATATGCATACACGTAGCGGTTGGCCTAGGCAACCACAATGGAACAAACAAATGCCATGAGAATTTTGCTAACTTTAAAATCAACCATTACATCCTTTCGATAACCAAAAAAAAAAAAACCGTCACATCATTTAATGAATTGTTTTTGGTTTATTAAAGCAATCAGGAGATAGAAAGGGTGAGCGAGGTCGGGGGAACGGAAAAAAACTCCCACTAGTTGATGCACCATGGAAGGTCAATGCAAACAGGAGAAGCCTTTGAACCCAATTAAGACCAATGATCAAGTGTTACAAAGCATTGGCCTGTAACCCTGGTCTCCAACCCTAATCACCAATATTGACTAAAACATTTAACTTCCAATCCTTGAGTCCATAACCCTAACAATCAATGTCTAGTAGTTCTATCTTATTCTATTTCTTCTTCCTCCTCCTCCTCCTCCTCCTCCTCCTCCTCGATGGTGACTTACAGTCAATACGAAGAAAATGTTATATTGTGATACCTTCCATCATGAGTCTAACTTGGCCTTAATCATTATTAAAGTTGCTAAAACACTTGGTAGAATAAATTTGATGAACACACAAAGACGCATGTTCTAAACTTAGAACTTGTCTAAAATGATTGTGATGACCATGTATCTCAATTGTTGATTATAATACCATAACATGTCTACTTAGTTCATCATCCATTATAGTGGTCCTGGTTCATATAACACTAATAGACTTCAATGTCGTGCTAAAATATTTTATTGAGCATCCCAGATCCTGTTACTTAGTACAATAATAGTCTGAAAAAATATCTAAAAAGATAAACTTTTAAATATTTTCTCCATGCATTTCTTCAGACAAAGATTCCATCTTTTCCGCTTTCTAGATGGTAAATATTTATTAAAACATAGGTGTAAATCAAACTCATATTTGTTGAAATCGAGATACTAATACATGTTCTTCCATTCCAAATTAGATAGTTGCATATCTAAAAGAGGATATAATAAGTTCTTTTCAAAATCGACTACTTTTTTCAATACTTTGCTAGTGCCCATAAGTACTGATGGGATTATTGATAGTGTTTTTCTTAAGAATGCCAATAAATTCCAATATTCATTTCATCATCTAGTAATTAAAATAGTTTTTTTGGACCACTACCATAGCAGCTCTTTTGCTAGGAATTGAAGCAATATTATATAATAATAAAGCCATAACTTTAGATTATTTTAAAACCGATTTAGCAATAATCTGCGCATCCTGTGAGGATTCACTGTAAAGCAACTATTCTGTGGGACAATAATTTTATTATGATTCATGAGAAAAAGAAAGTAAAAACAATTCCTACGGTAGTGGCAGTCAGTAAAATGTGAGTGCTCTATAAATCATTTAATAAGACCGTGGAAAGCAATACAAGCATCATGCTGTTAATGAAACAGTGGAATGCTGCACCATAGACGGTGAAAGTCTAATAATTGATAACATCACTTATGCTTTAATATATAGGGCTCATTTGGTTTTCGGGAAGCATTTTTCCTTCTAGGAATATGATTCCTGGGAAACAAATTCCTAGAAAGAGGATGCCTAGAAAAGTACTTTTGGCATATTTGGTTGACAATGGAAAAGTGACAAATTTCGAAAGTGCTTATGTTTGGTTGGCGATCCACTTTTCTAGAAAAGTTAAGTATAATTTCTATTATACCCTTAATAAAAATTGAGTTTTTAATGCCTCTTTAATCCTTCTTTAATGCTGAAGAGACTTTTTGGGAAAAAATAAAAATTGAGTGATTCTCGCCTCATGGGAAAGTAACTTTCCCATGTTTCTCATGGGAAAGACTTTCCCATGAAATGTGGGAATCATATTCCCATGAGAATACAACTTTACCTTCTCTTTTCTGTGAAAACTCCAACCAAACAAGAGGCATTGCATTACTTTTCCGTTGACCACACTTTCCTCCTTCTTTTCCCGCGAACCAAACGAGCCCATAGACTTTCAATGTCATTCAAAGATATTTATATAGCATCCGACTTATCGATGGCCGACATTTCTGGCATTCATCAACTGGCTCAAACAAACTTTTAATCGGCTCGGTCAAGTTGCAATGGACACCAAACTTGTCAAAAGCCGCCGATCCAAGTAATATTAGTTGTTAAAAAAAAAACTATATATATTTTTATTAAAAAATAAAAATAATGTCAGAAAAAATTTATTTGGTTTGCGGAGAGAATTTTTTTTACTGAAATATTCTTTTCTACAAAATTATTGTTAAAAAAAGTAGTTTTTTCATGTTTGGTTGACCATAAAAAATGGCACATTCAAAAGTAACTTATATTTAGTTAAACATCTAAAAGTTATGTAAAGCACTTGTTATATTCTTAATAAAATTTATTTTTTTATTTTATTTAAAAGCTTAAAAATAATTTTGAAAAAAAAATAATTTTTAACCGCTAGAAATTGAACTTTTTCAGCCTCATAAGGATTTTTCTTTACCATAAAATTATTTTTATTTTTTAAAAAGATCTAACTAAATATAAAATATTTTTTATTTTTTATTAATTATACATGTATATATAATTTCCAGCCAAACGAGTCCGAAAAGTGATTCAGAACGGAGCGGTTAATGCGCCATAGCATCAACTATTTGTAATATTTAAAGTTGGGTGAAGGACTGTCCCCCAATCTTTTGGACAAAGTGGTTGACTGCTGGAAGGACCAACGTGAGGCCCCATAACCATCGAAAAAAAAACCCACTTTGATTCGCAGCACACCAAGCAATACTTACGCACACCACCAACACCTTTGCCTCGCATGGTAACATTTTTTTTTTTTCCTGCTTAGGCATAAAATACTATATCATGGAGAGCCATAGGCAACTCTCCCCCGTGCATCCATATAGTGCCGCCTAAATGACTGGCCATATAAAAGACGACCGAATCAGTAGCCCCATTAGCCTTTCTATAAACATGCCTAGCTAGGAAGACATCCCTATCTCGACCCATAGCCTAAATATCTCGGAGTAGGGAATGATCCCATCCCGACACATTTGGACCCTTCTGGATCCACCCTATAATAGTGGCCGAGTCGCTCTCCATAATAATGGAGTGGGCCTGCAATACTCGTCGCACATATCGAAGGCCTTCCCATGCAGCCCTTAGCTTGACGCTGGGAATCGAGATCTCTGCTAGCTGACAGCCACCAGCCGCTAGTACACGAGAGCTCGAGTCCCAAATGACAAACCCAGCGCCCCCTTTGCATCCACCATCCTACACCGATCCGTTAAAGTTAACCTCGAGGAAGCTCGGGGTTGGGGGCTCCCAGGTGAAGAACACCAAACAAGATGTCGTGTGAGTGGAATGGAAGTTTCAGATATCCCAAACTGTCAAAGGTCCATCTGACTAGGTCCTATAACTAAGCTCCTCTACCTATACAGAAGCATACTCTACCACATATCTTAGCGACATACGGCGTCTGCATGGTAACTTTCAATTGTGCCCTTGTGGTTCAAACAATCCAATAATTCCTTCTCCTTCCACCTAAGCTTTGTAATTCCAACGAAGAATGAGGAATAAGTTAGTGAAGCTTTGGCTCAGAAAAAGTACATATTTGGATGGATAGAAAATGCTTGGGCTAATGGAAGCAAAGACATCCCTATTATCTTATTGCATTAGGGTGTATAAAGTAAACCATGTGGCTAAGAAGACAAGACATATGCAAGCACTAAATCCCAGCAGCGAGAACTAAAGTGCTTCTAAAGGCAAAAGAAGGTGTACTTAGTGCCTATTTAAGAACTTAGTGCGTAGGTATGCAGATGAATAATTGGTAATTGTGAGTCCAAAGGACACAATTCCAGTTTTATGGGCCTGGCCCATCAACGTCAAAAGATCATCAAAAAAAAATCATGATGGCGTACAGTCCGTACACAAGTCCTTGTCGAATTATTATCCAAGCTTTCGAATGGTTTCAATCAGGGAGGACGCAAAGAGTACTCCACACTCTAGGAATACTTCGGGAACAGGTGGGCGAATCCAAAAACTTTTTTTTGACACTAAAATCCAAAAACTTCAACAACACCCAGGTCCCCTCCGGAACCACTAATAACCACTGTTATTGATCCTGTCCAATCTTATTTTATTTTAATTATCTAAATAAGAGTCTTAAGACAGCTGCTGGTGGCTGTTACACTAATAATAGCTGTAATATTATAATTTATAATTGATAGTTCCAAGTTTAATCGACTTTATCAAAATTTACCTTTATAATTGATTCTGACCATATATTTTGATTTTGATTATCTAAATAAGAGTCATATAGCAGTTGCCAGTGGCTGTTATAGTAACAAGAATTAACTGGCTGCAATAATTTGTTGTATATGGACTAAAAATATATTTTTTTAGAATTTTTTTGAATATATACCCTTCTAAATATTGAATTTTGCATGAATATCCTTTCAAAATTGATATTTGCATGTGTACCCTCGTAAAAATTTGTTATTGTACAAATGCCCGTAATATAACAGTTGTTCTAACGGTGTTAAAAAAAATCATATTTATATTAATTAAAAATAAAATAAAATTTTAAAATTACGCTATTGTTTTTGTCTTCTTCTTCCATCGGAATCACGATCTATTTGTATGTTTATCCATTAAGGATATTTTAGTCATTTTAATTTGAAACCGTTAATTTTTTAACGTCGTTAGATAGTATGGGTACATATGCAAAAACAAAAATAAAAAAAGGGTAGAATGATAAAAACAAGTGTTTTACGAGGGTATACATGTAAATATCAATTTTGAAAGGGTATTCATGCAAAATCCGACATTTAGAAGGATATTCATGCAAAAAATCCTATTTTTTAAATACATATTTTTTAAATACATATTATTTGTTGTATATGAGCAACCGATAATCGAGTTTTATTCGTTAAAACGAAATAGCAGCTAACTATTTGCTACCATATGTTTTCTTTTCTTTTTTTATTTTTTTGATGAAACGTGGTTGTTGATCACTAGCTTTTATTAATTGGCAAAGCAAGAAAGGTGATGGAATTAGATGCTCCTAAGCATCCCTCCCCCCTCATTTGTTATTTTCTTTAGAGTGGACTTGGAGGGACTTCGCGGCGGTGCCGTCAACCAATGCGGGCGCGGAGCAGAAAGTGAATCGCACGTGTGCAGCACACTCCAGTCCGCCGCTATGCACGATCTGGAAGACATCACACTCTCAGTAGCTGCTGAATATCTTCTAGAATTGGGTGGTCGAGCACTTCCGGCCCCTCATGTAGAATTCACTCAATCATCTCTGCAGAGTCATCTTCTAGAATGATGCTCTAGACCTCCAGAACTCGCCTTATATAGAAGACTCTCTCCTGAACTCATGATTTATGATCACAAAGGTAATACCCATATATCCACAAACTACCGTCAAAGTTTACTTAAGAACTTAAGATAGCCAGAAGTGGGGGCTATCAGAATGTGAGGATATACTTGGGCACTATTTTTTTTTTTTCCGCAGAAGGAATAAAACATAATGGGAAACCTTCTCACATTCTCAGGGACCGCGGTCAAACGTGCGGCATGGAGCGGTGGGTAGACCTCGCACGTAACTCGAGCGATCCGCGTTAAATCCTGTTTATAGCCCCCTCCCCGGGAAATAGGCAGTTTCCGCGCAAAACAGTAGCAGAAGATCAAAGCGAAAACAAACGGGGAAAGTGGGTTGGCCGACGAGGTCGAAGGCGGTGGGACCGGGGAGCAGTTTCGATATTTTGGGGTCAGGCCGGTGGCAGTTCCGTCCTCCTTGCCCGGTTCCATAAAATTTCAAAAATAAAGGGGGAATACCATACCACCGGGGGGCTTCACGGGGGAGCTTTTCTCCCTGCCTCTTCTGCACTCCCCTGCGGCATCTCTCACTCTTTTCCTTTCATCTCTTTCCTCTTTCTCTCTCTCTTTCTCCTTCCCTTTGGCAATCCTCTTTCTCTATCTCTCTTTTCTCACTGTCCGCCTCTCTCTCTCTCTCTCGCTCTCTCCCACCCCATTTTGTTTTGTGGTGGTGGAGGTGCCTGAGTAATGGCAGACATAAGCCACTTACCAATGGAGCAGCTCCAAGACCTGGAGTACTGCATAGACTCCAACCCACCATGGAGTAAGTTCTTCTGCATGTTCTCTCTCTTTCCTGCTTTGTACTTTCATTCTTTTGAGGCATCATGTTGGTTATGATTTCCTGTCAAGAAATGATTGGGAAACGAGAATGCTTTTTATCGGGTCTCCAGGTTGTTATGTCTTGAATTGCTTTTGAATATATAGTTTTAATTCCAGTTTTAACTCACAAGAAAGAGAAAACAATCTATTATTATTATTTTGTTTATTTATTTATTTTTTTCCTTTTTTTGGGTGGAGAGGGGAGGCACTAGATTGATACTTGAAGATTATTTATGAAAATTGTTAGTTTCTGGCTATTGGGTTGGGTGTGATCATTGATGGGTTTTCTATTGTATGTTGGGGGTTTGTACTTTTGTGAGGGTGCTTAGTGGCAGGTCTTTTGAATTTATCTTGTCCTTTTTGTGAAATCCTTTTTGTGCTACTATTAGGCTAGATTGATCCATGAGATTCAAGTTACTACCCTTTTGGAGGGAAAACTCAACAGCCTCTCAATTTTTCCTCGCTCTTCTTTGGTCAATTTCACATGGAGACAGGACAAGTTTTTATCTTCAGCTTATGTATGATCCTTTATATAATTAGGGAGGCACTTTTAAGATTGGAGCCTTGGGAAAGTAGGAAGTAAAAGTTTATAACTAGATAGCTTGGACGACTTGAGTTTTTGGTTTGGTTTGGGAACATTTCTTTCAAATTTTTAAATAATCTGTTATTTTGTAAATTTCCTTCCAATAACTTCACAGGTGGCACGAGATTGTTGCATGAGTTATTTTTCTTTAGGTAGCGACTATTTTTTCATCTCGAGGGCAAAACCACACATATGAGTTTAAACAAAAAAAAAAATCAACCTTGTGAATAATGAATCACTCATAAAAAAATACATTGCCAATGTGTCTTAGCATAACCTACATATATACATCTGTTACACTAACGAATCATTTACCTTGAAAATGTAAAGTAACATATGTATGTCTCTGTTTGCACGTACATGGGAACCACAATTTACATTTTCTTTATCTTGCTTAGGTCCATTATGGCTTTATGAATTTGGGTTGTATTTTTGTGTGCAGTTGAAACTATTTTGCTGGGATTTCAAAACTACGTCCTGATGCTTGGCACTACTGTGATGATTCCTTCACTTCTTGTTCCTCTAATGGGTGGAAGTGATGTAAGTCTAAAAATTCATTTGAATTATGAAATTTATTTCATTGTATCATGTGGCATTTTCAGCTGGCTCCTTTTGTTTTATTGATACGCTGTTGTCATGTTCTCTTAATTATCTAACATAGGGTGACAGGATCTGGGTCATACAAACGTCATTGTTTGTGTCTGGCATCAACACGCTTTTACAATCACTATTCGGCACACGTTTGCCAACTGTCATGGGTGGTTCTTTTGCTTATGTTATACCAATCCTTTATATAATGCGCGACTCATCACTGCAAAGAATTCCTGATCCACATGAAGTGAGTTTCTAAGATTTTATGTTTAAAATCTTGATCCAGGGTGATTTTTTTTTTTGTTTTGCCTCTTTAACATTGTATTAGTTAGTTATTTAATTGATCATAAAAATGGAAATGACAAGATAGGGCATTCCATCCAAATGTTTATTCAACTTTCAGAGATTCCTACATACCATGCGAGCTATTCAAGGAGCACTTATCTTAGCATCGACTTTACAAATAATACTTGGCTACAGCCAGTTGTGGGGACTCTTTTCAAGGTATTCTTGCGATCATTTATTGAGATAATAACTGCACAGCACATCATTTGTGCGAGAATCTTTGTGGGCATGTGTTTAGTCCTATAGTAGGTGTGCACTTAGGAGATCTTTGGTATTTATACAGGACCAATGAACCCAAATAATATCTTTCTTGCTAGTCTTTTTGGGTAACGTCCTTAGTCGTTATAGTTATGTACCATTTTTTGTTATTAAGTTTATCTCTGCAGGTTCTTCAGTCCTCTTGGTATGGCACCTGTGATTGGATTGGTTGGTTTGGGGCTGTTTGAACGAGGTTTTCCTGCGGTATGTCGGTTTTGTTTTTGACCGTTTAATCTCTATGATAATTGTAGCAGCAGTTTTTGGGGAAAAGGCATGTTGATATTGTTTATCATTAGGTAGGAAACTGCGTGGAAATTGGTATACCGATGCTTCTAATGCTTGTTGGACTGTCACAGGTTCTTTTCTTTCCCTTCTATTACGATGTTACTGCCATCACCCCTGGTCTTCTTTTTCTTTTTGATGTTCCATGAACTAAAAACTAACATTCTTATATGCAGTATTTGAAGCATTATAGGCCATTCCGGGACATTCCCATCTTTGAGCGCTTACCAGTTCTTATATGTGTCACAGTCATTTGGATATATTCTCTTATTCTAACAGCAGGGGGTGCGTACAACCATAGACCCATCAAAACTCAAGACAGTTGTCGCACTGACAGAGCAAATTTCATATCATCTGCCCCTTGGTAGAGTATTGAGAATGCATGATCTCCCATTGATTTGATCTTATAAATGACAAACCTTCCTTACTATAAACTGATGCTATTTAGGTTCAAGTTTCCATATCCTTTACAGTGGGGGGCACCAACATTTGATGCTGGTCATACAGTTGCCATGATGGCTGCTATATTAGTGTCAGTTGCAGAGGTATGAGTTTATGATACTTTCTTCTATTCTTGAAAGTTCCTTTTGCACTCATATTTTTATTTAATCTTCAGTCAACTGGTGCATATAAGGCTGCCTCACGCCTAGCTATTGCCACTCCTCCTCCTGCTTATGTTTTGAGCCGAGGCATTGGCTGGCAGGTGAGCGGGTAATTTGTTTTGGTAAGCTGATGTTTCCATTTTGGTTTTTTAATTCTATAGCTTTAATTGTATCCTAGCCCTGCACGACTCTCTCTTTTGAGATGGAGCCATAGTATCCGGCATTCTTGAATTAAAACAGTAAAATAAATGACCAACGCACACAGCATGCAAGCTGTTTGTAAGTCTCAAGTAAACTTCTAAGAATAGTTAATAGAAAAGTAGGTTTTTGAGAAATTAGTTCTCCATTCAATTGGAGCAACAAACCATTGTAAGCATAAGCTCTATTCTAACAGGAAATTAAACTAAGAGGCTTATGGAATGTCAGCATGCTAGAGGGTTGAGGAAGGATAGGAATTAATGTTTAAGAAGGTAGTGCCAACAAAGAAAACTAGCTATATACGTCAGCACACCTGTTGTGCTTTCCTTACATGTCACTATTGGCAGTTTGAATGGCAAACTGGTTTGTAGAGAGGAGCTACATGAACAGGTAAAACTTTTTGTTGCTTAGCGTGCCAAGCCATATTTGCTTGCAGAACCGTGTCATGATATTCCAGCATTCAGAAGAAGAATATCATACTTTTAGCTTTTCCAAAACAAAATGTGGATACCAAGGAAGACACAATAGCAAGCTTGGTTTATATTTTTCATCTTGGTACTTTAAAGAACAAGCAATTACATAGCTTGTTATTTTGGAATCTAGGGGTTCACTTTTGTTTGACATATATATGAAACCAGATGGTTTCAAAACAAAGCTGAAATCAATAGAACCAAACTCTGTAACTAAAATTGAATGCAGCTGGTGACTTGATAGGTAAACTGGATTTTCTGCGTTTCGGCTACTAGGCTACAATTTCAGCTTTTTCACTTTTGACTAAAATTTTGCACGCCTTCAGCTAATTTTGACTGGCACTGAAGCTGAAACCTTAAACATTACTAGTAGTAGAGAGATTTATGTGTTCTGTCTAATGATAGAGTAACTATGTATATGGAGAAGCAATAACTGCAAGGAGCCTGAGTGACTAAACATTGAAAAATAATGAAGAGGGTTCACTAGACTACTGTTTACAAATTAATTGAGAACCATCGACTTAACCTTGACGTAATGCACGATCATCTGCCTACATGCTTAAATATCTATACATATGGCACCATCATGTTTTTTATTCATAAGTATGTGGCCAGGTTGCATGGCTAAAAATTAAAACAGGTGAAAATAGTTTGTAAGACTGACCATAAGGAACTCAACAAAGACTGCACAAACTGGTGATAAAATGTGGCATAGAGAGAATCCATTCTTTTCATCTGAGATAAATGACTATGAACTGCCTCCAGATCACCATGGAAAGAAAGCCGATTATTCAAGTTTGGCACATAGAGAATCCAGTCTGTTCAGCTGAGATAAAATAAACAATGAACAGTGGTAAAGTTGCAGTAAGAAAAACTTTGTATAACAAGTCTGATGCTTATGACTAAGGCTGCATCTCTATGTTGTTTGGGTGAATTACTATAGTGAGACTTGGATCTAAAAGATTACTTATAATAGGAGCTGTTAGCAATATATCATCTAAATAAACAAATAAATCTATAAATTCAATTAATGAAAAATTTTAAAGGAAATAATATACATGTATATTATTCAGCATCCAAATAATTCCATTTTAATGCAAAATAAATCTAATCTAGCACAAAATAAATTTATGTATTTAATAAATTTATATCATAGAATTTCAAATCCTATAAATTTACTAATATTAAATTAAAAATAAAGGTAGAAGAAAGTAGCCTGATTGAAGGCAGGTCGAAGCGCGTAGACGCTGTCCTAAAGAAGTATGGCAACCCCACGTATGGGTCTTCCGGCAATCCTCCTCTGAGATACGATGATCCTACATTTTCTTTTTCGGCACGTCTCGGAAGAAGTCAAAGCGAACCCGATCGGATTTGCAGATTTAGCAAAGAGCGGAATGAAAAGAATAAAATAAATTGAATAAATATATAAAAACAAAAATCAAAAATGGCTAAGAAGAGGAAGAATTTCTTCAGAGTTTTTCTACTATTTTTCTATATTTTTTCTCTCTCCGAATAGGATGAAATAGGGGGTTTATATAGGGGTGTTTGAGCAGGGGCATTAGGGTCATTTTGCAGATGCGTCCGCGGTAATTGCTCTGTCAGCGAAACGCCCAGCAGACGTTTTGAATTCAAACGTGCACATGGTGCACGCGGAGGCCAAAAAAAAGGGGGGTTGGCACGCGTTCGCGGAACGCAGATGCGGCCAACGCTCCTTTGATTCCAAATGCCACAACGGAATTAAATTCCGTGACGCTGGCACCCGTTGGTGCCAGCGAGGGAGTGCTCAGGCGCATGCGGGCGTAAATCCCAGTTGGCCCCTGTGCATTAATTTTTCCATCAATCCCCCACAAAAATTAATTTTTAAATATTTTTAAAATCAAAACAAAATGTTGGATATATTATATTATGTAATAGATGTAGGTACCTTTCGATTTGAACCTTTACTTAGTGACAATTGATTATATCTATGGAGCCAAAGTGGTCTTAACCTTGAACCTCGGTCCATGGCTCAGATTAAATCAACATCACACATAAATTGGCTCAATCTGGGTTCTAAGCGGGTTGCGCTATTATGGCCATGCGCAGATATCTATAATGTGCTTTTTAGGGAATCACCCATTTTTCATAATCGTGGCCTCACGACTGCACATATAGGTGAGTCCTAATAAGGAAGCTAGCAAGGAAGCTCCTGCCTCTTGGGTCTCGTATTCATTAAGAGTTATACAAATGAACTTATCATACCGCTTGCTTTTATGAGCACTAGCACCATAGGGATGAGGAAAACATGAAATAGTGCTCCTCTTAGTCACACTTCAGTTTGTTTTTATCCATTGAACCTTTTAAGGTTGGGTTTCCACCGTGGTGATCTATCTTTATGGGCTAAGCCCCATCCTCCTCGACGACTCTAGAACTACTGTTCTAGACAAGCCTTTTGTAAGCTGATCAGCCAAGTTGTTTTCTATATTTCCAATCTTCATATGGGGTTAGATCATTATTTTTAGAGGAAATTCTATTGAGGATATGATAGGTTGAAACTAGAGCTCCCCCCAGAAATTTTCTTATACTCCTGAGCTTACAAGCATGAAGTTCAAAACTTGGGTGAAGGTCAGACTTCTTTGGGTATGGCTCAGAGTCTTAGTAAAATCAGACTAGAAGTTAGGTAGTTTATCTATCAGACATGCTACTTGAAATGGTTCAACCAAATTGGTTCCATTAGCCCTAAGCTGGTGGATCAGAATTTCAAAATCATGAATTTGGTCATTCATGGGCTTTGAGTCCACCATCCTAAAGTTGTTGAAGTCAGAGGCCTTGAACATCTTCACCCTAGCATCATTTAGACCATATTTGCTTTCTAGGGTGTTCCAGAGTTCTTTGGCACTCTTGGCTGTGTAATAGATATCATACAACCTCTCAGAAAGGGCACCTAAGATTATATGAATACAATGATAGTCTATCTCATCAGGTGTTCTAGAGGGTGTGCTAGTGGAGGTAGAAGGTTCAATGTTGGAGGAGGTTGAGTTTTGGTGAGTAGCATATCGTGAAGTAGTTGCGTTGGACCCGTTATCAACTTCAATAACTCTTTCACCTATGGTTGAGATTAACCCTAATGTGGTAAACCAGAATCACATTTGGTTCTGCCACCTTCTAAAGTTATGGCCATAAAATTTCTCAGATTTGGCACTAAGGTGGTCATTAATGTTTGAGGCCATAGGATCAGGATTACAGAATAGAGACAGAAACCTGGGTGAAGGCAAAAAATCTATGTCAAAAGATTGCACTAATATTTATATTGAACTTTGGATGTTTAATTGATATATCCAAAAAACTAATAGCCAGATCAGCTCCAGATCGGTGCTGGAGCACTAGGCTCACTTAAGTACCAGCCTTTCTTACGCACATATGCCTTTTTGACAAACTTTTCTTTGACACTATTAGTTAGTGGATATAGTCACTAGAAATCACACAAATTCAATTTTTAGAAAAACCTAAGTGCAACTTTAAATTAGTTATTGTGGATTAACTAATTTCAGAATTTTCCATTTGAATTTTTCAAATTAGTAATAATTGATTATTAATTTAGTGGTAGCAAATCAATTATTTTTAATTGAGATCTAAAATGTCAATTCAATGAATTATATATTAGAATTGATTTATTGCCTTATTAGAATAATTGATTACTAATTTTGTGGTAGCAAATCAATTATTGTAATTGAGATCTAAAATGTCAATTCAATGAATTATATATTAGAATTGATTTATTGCCTTATTAGAATAATTGATTGAGATCTAATAAAACAATTCAATGAATTATAAGATTTATTCCTTTATTAGAATAATTGATTGAGATCTAATAAGCCAACTCCATGAATTATAAGATTTATTTCTTTATTAGAATAATTGATTGTGATCTAATAAGTCAATTCAATGAATTATAAGATTTATCCTTTTATTAGAATAATTGTTTGAGATCTAATAAGTCAATTCAATGAATTATAAGATTTATTCTTTTATTAGAATAATTGATTGAGATCTAATAAGTCAATTCAATGAATTATAATTATTATGTATTAACCAATTTCCGAATTTTCTATTTAAATGGGATCTGGAAATTACTAGGAGTCCAAATGGAGGTATAATAAACCTCTTGGAGGTTAAACAAATTATTACCTTTTCAGAATAATTTATTATTAATTATGTACTAACAAAAATGATTATTGCAATTAAAAATCTAATATGCCACAATTGCAATAAAGGATTTAATGAATTATATATTACTAACAAAAAATAATCAAGTACTTCTTTGGAATGTTAGCAATATATCATCTAAATAAACAAATAAATCTATAAATTCAATTAATGGAAAATCTTAAAGGGAATAATATACATGTATATTATTCGGCATCCTAGTAATTCTATTTTACTTCAAAATATATCTAATCTAGCATAAAATAAATCTATGCATTTAATAAATTTATATCATAGAATTTCAAATCCTACAAATCTACTAATATTAAATTAAAAA
>JAOXJJ010000001.1:14906360-14924597 GCA_025769935.1 Phoenix roebelenii | reverse complement strand
CCCCGCCCCCGACCCCCGCTAGACCCCCCGTCACGCCTTCTAATAACCACCACCAGCAGCAGCAGCGGCCGCCAAGCTCCTCGCTACTCCCCAATGGCCCTCGGCCCAAATCGCCTCCTAAGCCTGCTGCTGCTACAGAAGCCTCATCGGGTCTCGATAATAATTCAAGATCGCAGAAGCAGCTGCAGCGGAGGAGCGTCGGAAAGGAGTCTTCTTTGGATTCAGCTGCTACTGCAGCAGCGGTGCTCACTCGCTGGAGGCCTCTGAAGCTTGTTTATGACCACGACATAAGGCTGGCCCGGATGCCAGCCAAGTGCAGCTTCAAGACATTGAGAGAAGTCGTGGCAAATCGGTTCCCGTCATCCAAATCAGTGTTGATCAAGTATAAGGATGCCGAAGGTGATCTTGTTACTATCACTAGCACTGCAGAGCTTAGATTGGCTGAATTTTGTGTCGATCAGCTTGCTCCTCCAAAAGATAGCAGGGAAAGCCCTGAAATAAATAAGGATGAGAAGCTTCAGGCATTGAGGCTTCACATTGTGGATGTGATCCCCGAGCAAGAACCTTCACTGCCGCAAGAAGAAGAAGAAGAAGAAGAAGAAGAAGAGAACCCGGTGGAGGATGAGGGGTTGATAAAAGTGGATGAGAGCTTGTTGCATTCTTCGGCAGGGGATTCTGGGTTGGACGGTGTGGACAATGAGGTCATGAAGACAGACCAAGAGAAAGAGCTTCCAAAAGAAAGCGGTTTGGATGGAAAGAAGGAATGTGATCATGCTGAGTGCAAGGAAGTTGAGATTGATGATTGGTTGTTTGATTTTGCTCAGCTGTTCCGCAATCAGGTTGGCATTGATCCAGATGCTCATTTGGACTTGCATGAACTTGGGATGGAGCTGTGTTCTGAGGCACTCGAGGAGACGGTGACGAGTGAGGAAGCACAACGCCTCTTTGAGATGGCTGCTGCTAAGTTCCAGGAGGTGGCTGCACTGGCTTTCTTCAATTGGGGGAATGTTCACATGTGTGCTGCAAGGAAACGCATCCCTCTGGACGAGTCTTCACCCAAAGAAATCTTGGCGGCTCAGCTACAAACAGCTTATGATTGGGTCCGGGAGAGGTATGCTCTTGCTGGGCAGAAGTATGAGGAGGCCCTTCGAATCAAGCCTGACTTCTATGAAGGGTTGCTTGCCTTGGGACAGCAACATTTCGAGACTGCAAAGCTCCACTGGTCCTTTGCATTGGCTAATAAGATTGATCTGTCGACATGGGACCCTGGGGAGACAATCAATCTATTTAATAGTGCAGAAGAGAAGATGAAGGCTGCGACTGAGATGTGGGAGAAGGTGGAAGAGCAAAGGATTATTGAGCTTAAAGACCCTGGGATGAGCAAGAAGGATGAGCTGCTGAAGAGGAGGAAGAAACAAGGGGCGCTGGATGGCCAGGGGGAGGTGTCAGCTGATGAGGCAGCGGAGCAAGCTGCAGTAATGAGATCTCAGATACATTTGTTTTGGGGTAACATGCTTTTCGAGCGCTCACAAGTGGAATTCAAGCTTGGGGTTGGTGATTGGAAGAAGAATCTTGATGCAGCTGTTGAGCGCTTTAAGCTAGCCGGGGCTTCAGAAGCTGAAATCTCTGTGGTTCTGAAAAACCATTCATCCAATGTAGCTGGTGTGGAGTCTGATGAAAAGAAAGTAACAATATCGAGCAATGATGCTTCTGAGACAAATGTCAAGGATGAAGATAATAGTGTGCTTGAAAATTAACTTGAAACAAGTTTCCATGTGGGCCTAGTACCAGAAAGCTCATTTGATGTGGTAAATCTTCTCGGCTTGAATGAATTTGTAACCATGGAACTGTGGAAGACCTGCCGTTTCGAGCAGTTCATCTGAGTTGCTAGGGCCGCAATGTAGACCTTTCCTTGTGCAATTGTTCCTTTGTGTGGAAGAATCTTGGTGCTTTGTTGACCCAGGTGTGTATTTTCTGAAATAGTTTACATCAAATAATTTCTTGAGCAACTTTGAAGGAGAAGTTTTGATATAAACTTGTCCAATGTCTTTGATGATCTCAATATGCGCATTTCTATTTTAATCCCATGTGTTACTCTTTCTTATGGTGCAAAGTCAAAAGATTGATGATTTTTAATATTATAAAGAAGTGCACTTATGATGGAAATGACTTTTCGTTATATCCTGCTGCATGTGTTGGTGGTATTCCATGATTGTAGTGATGATAGTGCTTGTTACTGAAGACCTTTTTTATGCTTCTGATAATGTTACCTGTAATCTGGCTTATTGAATCACTCTTTCTATCCTAATTTAGTTGAAGATGTTCACTCTGAGCTGCAACACAAATTCAGTTTCACGATTCCCCTTATTATATTTTGTACACTATAATTCTCATGACTTTTCTGTTTAGTAACAGTCATATAAACTGATACATATGAATTGAGACATCTCCTAACTCCATCTTTCTGCCTCATATATTCTGTAAGTGATGCATATGTTCATAGTATTGCTTAACATAGTTTCTATGTTGCATATCCTAAGTATGAAAAATACAAATAAGGATTGATAGTGACACAAAAACCTTGTAAATTTTTCTGCACTGTGCACCAAATCTCTTTTGTTGCATAACCATTCTTTCTCACTCAAATAGTACACAATTCATCATCCAAACCCTTCATGCCTTGGGTATGGTAATAGTTGTGTATGTGCTCAGTTGATTACCTTTTTCTCGTTATCCATCCATTAAAGCTGTTATGCCTCGAATCCGACACGTAGGTCGACCACGTGGTACGGCCGCATGAACCTTAGAGCGATGCTCTAGAGATTATGTAAGGTCCATAAAATAAACAAAATCTACAATAATACAAGAATAATCATATTAATCATAAAATTCAACTATATTAATCTAACTAAATAGATCCATCATTATTGAATAATAGAGCTTACTAAATTACAAAATTCAAATGTTCATTTGGTATTAGAAAATTATCTATTTAATCAGTGACTTTATTGAACAAACTCCACGCCTGGCCCATCCGAAACTACGCATCTTTTGATTTTGGTAAAAAATGCAATAAATGAATATGAGCTTTCCAACCCAGTAAGAATCTCCAACCGTCACACCAATATAAATAAAATAAAATAAAATTTATGATAAAGATAATCAGATAAATAATATTGGATGAAATAAATACCAAAACAATATTCATAATGCTCATTCAAAACAACATATACATATGCAATCAATACCTATCTTATCAAAAGAAATATATATCATAAATACCAACAAATTAAGCTGTTTATTCAGCAATAATTCATGTCTTATCAATTCCAGTTTGATAACAATTTATTTTTCTGCTTTGGACTATCCAAGATTATGCCCTCCTTCATGACTGAGAAATAAAATTTTCGCACGTAAGCCCATGGCAGCTATCCCATGCATAAGCCTGTGGCGGCTATCCTACATGTAAGCCTGTGAAGGCCATCCCATGAGTAAGCTTGTAGAGGCTACCCCACGTATAAGCCCATTGAGGCTATCTACATGATGAGGTTAATCCAAACCATTTCTTATCTATCTGATTATTATATATTTCTTATCAATTTGATTCCAAATAATCAGTGTACTCCTTGCAATTTCAAGATAAATAGAATTATAGTTCATAATATCTTCAATAGTGGATACCCACATAAATATGCTCATACCAAAAATCCTATAAAACCATATCATCTCATGCAAAATCGAATCCATCGATACAAATCTCATGATATAACTCTAGCGGTACAAATCAATAAATATGTATATACTAGTGATCGAGTACATGAATTCTTATCTTTATTGAAGACAGACTCAACACAATAGGTATAATCCCACACCGTGATCTACAATCTCAGATGTTGTGTACCTTGCTCAGAGCCTTTTTGCGTAGATGACTTCTCCCCTACAGAATCAAATCCAATCATCAAAAGAAAATCATTGTGGATTTTAAAAACCTAGACCTTCTACTAGTGTCCACCAGGGGTCCATCACTAGGTCCCTCGAATCTCTTCTACTAATCTCTTGGATCAATTAGAGAGAGAAAAGAGAAAGGAAGAGTGAGAGTACAGAGGAGAGAGAAAAGAGAAAAAAGGTAGAGAGAGGAGAGAGAGGAAACAAGAGAGCTTTGAAAGCTCTTTCTTTCTCAAAATAGAAGCAGGCACAACGGCCAAGGGCGGGACGATCCAATTGGCAGCAGCCAAGGGCAGCTCTCAGCCACGGTATCATCGGGCGATGGCGGTTGGCCAACGTAGAGAAGATGAGAGGAAGAACAAGAAGAAAATAAGGGATGAATGAAAATCATCCTTGCTCATAGCCAGCTCAATGATCGACGGCCAATATATTGCTATGCGGCCAAGGAACAATGAGGGGGTAGTGGTGGCTGCGGCAACATGTAGCGATCACTGATGGTGGAAGAAACAAAAGGAAAATAAGGAATATAAGTCGAAACAGTGGAGCCTTGTTCAATAATATTCTGGCGACTCACCGATTCACATTAGCGGGCAATAGCAGCACTGTAATCAAGAAAAAGGAGAAGGTATAAGAATGAATAGCTCGATCCAGCGAGGTCTTAAAGGTCCCATCTCGAGAAGGCTCAACAGAAAGGAAAACTCAAGGAAACAACGGAAACTGGTGGTGATTGCTTGGGGATTAATGGTGGAGTTTGTAGGAGGAAGAGGGAGCTCTTTAAATAGATGAGATCCTAGGGTTTAGCCTAAATTTAGTTTGCCCTAGGACTCTCGAAGTTCTTGGAGTCGGGAGGGAAGAAAACTCCCAGCTGGAGTCTTCTCCTCGGCCTAGCATATGTAAGGCACATGCATCAAAAGGGGGTCCAAGCCCAATTAACTTGGGCCTGAATCAGTTTTAGTTAGGTTGAATCTTTACAAAAGCACTCGTCAATCGTGATAAGAAATGTTAATATAAAACTAAACATGGTAAGGTTTGTCGAATCAATAGGTTTGGGGATACTGAATACCGAATTGGATTGGTCGAGGACTAGCACTGTTCAGGCCAAGGTCGGAGGAACCGGTACCGGACTCCATACCGGTTCTCCGTCGGGACGGCTCGATACGTGCCTATGCTGTGTCGGGCTCGTACCGACTAGCAAATAGACGTGCGAGGGAGAGGCCAAACAAGAGAGGAAAAGAGAGAGAGTGGGGGAGGGAAGGAGAGGACGCCGACAGAGGACCGGCAGAGGACATGAGGGGGCCGACGTCCCTCCCCCGCTCTCTCTCTTTTTCTCTCTCCTTTCCTCGGCGTTGGCCCCCTCGCGGCCTCCATCGGGCTGCGCTGCCCTCCGTTGGCGTCCTCTTCCTCTCTCTCTCCTAGGGATGGCATTCCGTTTTCAGAGTCGGAACCATGTCGGTGAGCCATTGGTACGGTTTCGCCGACGTTGGTTCAGGCTATTAAATCAAGATGGCATGCTCACGATTCAATTCCCTCCCCACCCTCCACCCCTGCCCGCGTTCGAGGGTCAAGTAAATCCCTCCCCCCTCCCTTTTTCTCTCACTCGGGTTAGGGTTAGCATTTTTCTCACCCTCCCCCTTCCTCTCTCCCTCTCTCTCTCTCTCCTGGGTTAAGGTTAGGGTTTACTTCACCCTTCCTCCTCTCACTCGGGTTAGGGTTTCTCTCAACCTTCCCTCTTCCTCCCTTTCCATCTCCCTCTCCCTCCCTATCTCTCTCTTACTCTCCTTTTCTCTCCCTCCCCCTCCCGCATTGTCTCTCGCTGTTTCGGTATGTCCCAGAACGACACAATAATGACATGTATTGTGGCAAACCGCTCACTAGTCGGTACGCCCTCCAGTACCAGTTGAACGAACCTTGAAATATAGATATATAAAATTGATTAATTTTGAAAGAAATACCTTTCTCTCTCTCTCTCTCTCTCTCCTCACTTGACCTTAACCATCAATGCAATTGCACTAGTCATTGATCATACTTGTGGTGCAAATTCCTATTCCTTTCCTCTTTAGCTGATCTTAGTCATCTGATACTTGATGAGGGTATGGCAATTGGGTCTGGTCGGACAAGGTACGTGTCGGGTTGGTATTGATAAATCAAAAATATGTCAATCCGAACTTGATACTTTTATTAAGTGGGTCAAAAATTCAAACTTGAACTTGATCATTTTATTAAATAGGTAACCTAATCTACAATGGGTTGAATCATGTCAAATGGGTTGAATGGGCGAAACATTGCCACCCCTGTAACTTGATTGGATCAATACTCACAACTGTAGTGCCTATTCCTAGGAGCATGACATGTAAGACCTGCTTGATGATCTAGGAGAATCATGTGGATCATGTGAGGATCAGTTGGACTACTTTGGGCAGGTTTGTATTAGGTGTAGGATGAAACACACAAGCACGCAGTCAACACTCTATGATGAACTAAAACTTTTTTAGGGTTGAACTTCCTCATGTATCATTTCTTTTTGATGATTCACGTGTCAAAACATGTTAGCAAGCATTACAGTAGTTCCAGCTTGGCATATTTGAATCCATTTGTTGCCTTGAAATGACCAATCAATTAAATTTGCGATATTAAGTAAATTTGGTCTTAGTACCCCATGAGTCAAATGGGATAAATAGTAACATTTGTAATACACATGCCAAAATAAGAACTAAATAACATGGTTCACCTAGTGATTCAGATTTGGTAAGATTGCTTGGGCTATTGTGGATTGGGTGGACTGCTTTTGGCAGGGGTTGGATTAGGTTCAGGAGCAATATGCGATGTATTTGGTGCTCAACCTCATTTTAAAATCTTATGGATCATAAGGTATATATTCAACAGTCTCAATGTCAAAATATTAGGCTAGATGAGCACTATGATTGCAACCAGGCTCTACGTCCTTGAGCACCATTTTTTCCATAATTTGTCTTCATGTCCACTAATTTACCATGTAAATACAGTTTGTCTGTCATATTTTTTCCACCTAGAAGGAATCTAAGAGTGCCACTATGGCAGATTGGATGCCGACATTTGTCTAGCTTTGAAGCTGATTTCTGCTTTACTGTACTTCTTACCATTTGTAGCAAATCTGACTCTTGACTGCAAGAGGATTCAGACTCCTATTACAGTTAGCTCTTAATAATATATAAGAAACAAGAGTCTAAGCGAAGGTTGGCATGGTCAATATGGGCATAATTCATACCGTGCCAGTGCCTTATCCGCATGCAGTACCATCATGGTATCAGCCACACTGTGGTGCTAGTGTGTGCCATGTACTGGCATGATAAGGCATGGTATGTATGATGCCAGGGCTGCCTGACACCCCACTGGAATGCAGTACCTTAATCCTTGAGAAAAGTGCATCACAGATTAGAGGGTTTAAGAAAATGAAAACAGGGAAATCTGTTTTGGTTCCTCTGAAAATCTTATATATATATATATATATTTGTTGCAGTTGATTGCTAGCAATTCGAGTCGTACAAGTTGGAGATAAATGGCCTTTTTTATAATCTGATTATCCGATCTTTCAGACTTTCACAGCCTACATGTGTCCGTTCTCTCAATCAAATCACATCCATAACCTCAAGACTTTTTTGTGTGGATCGCCTTAGAACTGGACTTAAACTGAAAATGCATTAATATAAACTTGAGTCCAGCATTGTTATAAGATCAAGGCTCGCCGTCTCGGTACCGGACCCTATATCGGTGCCACACTAGTATAGTGTCGGTATGGTATAAAATTTTTTTGGCGTATCGAGTGTCGGTACAGTACGTTCCATACTGCCCAGTTCGGGCCGGTATGGTATTCCTTGTATAAGATTGTTTTGGACTGGAGGATCCGATGCAATCATGGCCGGGTGTTAGATGGATTGGAAGGTATCCAACTCTGTATCAGATTCGTAGATGCTGTCACCTTAGGGCCGTTTCTCTTCAAGTTGGATTTGTAAAGGGTATTTAGTGCTGCACCATCCAGTGATGGATATATCTCATTTGGACATGGGAGTTAATTTGAAACAGATCTCCTTGAGTTGGCTGTTGCCAAACTGACAACAATATCCAATTCTGTAGGTGGATCCATCAGATCATTCTGACGAAGTCTCCACAGACGTTGGATTTTCGAGCCCAACTAGTGGGCCTGTAGGTATATTTGGCGGCAGAAGGACGTGTCTGAGGGCCTGCTAGTGCATTTTGTGGCCTCGAGCAAGTGCTTGTTGCGCACCTGCTTGTGTGCTGTGGTTCCATTTAGGTATAGGCAGCAGAAACTTGTTTTAGAATACAACTGCATCCGATATTGGTATGCATAATTTTGGCATGCTTAAAGAACTTGATCCTTATTTCTATAATACTAGGAGCTTGCTCGTTGGAAAAGAAATGTTTCTAATGGACAAGGGACTTGTTTTGTATAGGGCACAAGATTAGTTCTTCAAAAATGATATATCATCTGGTTAATGATTCATGTCCTTTTATTTTTAGGAGCATCGTATGTCTTGAAGCTTTACTGCAAGTTGTAAGCAAGGGAATGAGAATGCTGATTAATGGAGCCCTATGATTTATATGTTTTTTTTGGTACTTTCCTGTGGAGGCATATATTCCCATAATCATCTTGATCAAGGAAGTAGAAACTTTTTTTGTGGTTTTTTCTCTTTCTTCATGGTCACTCATGTCTTCTTTCTAGTTTCAAATAGCATGCATACAGTTGAATATAGATGAAAAGAGGGCTGTCGAATAAAGGTGCACTAGATGCTGTTTAATGGGTCACATGCATGAGACCATTAATTTCACCCAATAGATCATTGCCTAGGACAGTCTCTTTCCTAAAGCAACTATATATTATTGTTATACCTACAATATGCTTATATTAAATCAATACATTGCATTGCACCATATCAACATCATCACATGAACTAGGCCATTTCCAAAACATTTTCCTCTAGATTATTAACATCTGTATGTCAATCACACCTTACCATTTTTCACATAGAAGTTGACTGGTTTATTTGGCATCAATAATAGAACAAAAATATATGTTAGGGCCAGCTTCTTCTCACCATTCAACCATGTTATGTGGGTGTGTTCATTTCATTTTCTTGTTTAGCTTTTTCCAACAAATTGTATACAGCATAAATGATGCTTTATCCAGAATATCTTAGATTATTTCCCCCATTTGGTTACCAAACTGAACTGAGAGGACAGAGCAGTAATGCCTTTGCCTCTGTTTTTGTAGGGTATCTAGACAAAACCAGCCTTGTTTTTCCGATGAGAACTTGGTTTTCAGTGATAATGAGAGAAACCTAATGATAGGTATATCTGTCATGGCCTGGTAATCATAATCCTCTGCTGCAAAGTAATGTTAATGGCTGCGATTGTAGTTAGTGTGGCATATATCTTTTAATTGATGAAGTGCACACTAACTTGATTGAGTATATAAGTAGTCAAGGTACACATAAGCGCTAACAATCTTATGCATGAACATGCCTTAAATATTTTCTGCATGTTTAATCTGGCAGGTTAGGGATATATGAGCTGAAATTCTAAGATTTTGATCTCTAACAGTACAAAATGTGTGAGTATAAAGCCTTATGCTTAGTTTAGCTATTCAAAATTGATGATGTCCAACGATGACTAGATTTTTGGGCTCTAAAACTATGGCTTATTTTATATGTCTCTCTCTTGGTCAGCTCTTTGTTGATTTGCTGTAAATATTAAAAGAGAACAGGCTTAGGATGGAGCGAATGAATAGTGTAGATTTGATTTCATTAGGTAAGTCAGTTTAGAACTGGCTTTTGGTTGAAACGGGAATTTGAAACGAATTGAGGTCACAATTTCTTAGGATGATCATGTACCTCGTGCTCTTTAGATTGATCCTTCAGTTTATTGGTAAACCCTCTACCCATCATCTCTCTTTCTCTCGCAAGAATACAATCAAAAGTAAGGTTAAAAAAGTCTACTTCTATATTACCTTCAAGCTCTTTTAGCTAACTTGCTATACGTAAAAACTATGCTGTTCCTATTCTGCAGAAATCCAAAAAGACTGACCTGTAATTATATAGAGTACCACTAGTTCCCCTTTCCCTTCAAATTCCTCCAGACTCAAACCATCCCAATTCATTAACCCAACCCCATCTTGGATAACATGATAAAGTGGTACCAGTTCCTGTTCATTCCTGCTTGTAGCAGTTCATACTATCCACACGTAACGCAACAATTCGAAAAATCTTTAGAGACGACGAGGCAAAAGGATTAAATCTTGAAGAACGTCCATGTGTGCAGCACCATGCTTGTATTTGCAGTCTTAAGGTGCATCTTGCCGGAACTGGGGTCGGTTGTTTTTTCCCCATGCCCTCTCCATTGTGTTCTGATCAGAATTTAGGGAATGGAAAACTGTTCATCGAGAGCAAGAAATGTGTACTTTTCCTGTGGATAAAGTTTTAAACATGATATTTTAGAATTTCATTGCATGAGGACCCTGACATAAATTCATAAAACACCAAGGTGGGGGAGTACACTTTACTTCTACTGTTGATTAACGTATCCAGTCCATGCTGGCTAAGAAAGCACCCTACAGATTGGTGGCATATATGCAGGGCTCTGGAAACATGTTCTAAATGTATGCCTTGTTATTTGAAGAAATCCTTTTGCTTGCTTTATGGTGACAGGTGAATGTCCTTTGAACACGCAAGCATGAAATTTGATTTGTGCAATCCAGTCTAAAAGCTTGTTTAGTCTCAGTTTTATGCTAAAAGCTTGTTCGAGATCATATCAAAAACCTTAAAACAATAGAAGAACTTGGCAGTTTATTTAATTTTATCAACCACATTAGCCCGGTAAAGGCTCGTATGCAGCCCATTTACTAGGCTTGGGCCAGCGGGTTGGAGCTCATCCATTATGATCCAAGCGTGCCCATTGGCACCTCCATCCCCCCAAGTCTAATATTACTTGCTAGCGCGGCACACGGCGGAACAAGGATGCGTGGCTTTAACTCGCCGGATTCGGTAATTTTTCTGCACTTCTCTTTTCAATGTACGTATAGAGCTATACAAGAATGAACAACTCCATCGAAACAAGAAAAAGAATGAACAATCCAGCAGCCCATGTTCAGACGGTAAAGCTAACTAACCATATATCTAAAGAGAAACGAAACTGCGGACTGGATGGCTTAATATAGACCAATCACTCTAAAGGCATCATTGGATTCGGGAGGGAGAGTTACCTAAGCTACTCCGGAACTTGTTGTTTTCTCATTTTATTATTTATATTTATATTGATTTTTATGAATCATCTATTTTAGCAAAAAAAAAAAAAGTTTTAGCTTCATACGGTAATAAATTCGGAGTAATTACTTGAAAAAGTTACAGATAGTTTACCGTCATTTTGAAATAAAATTTTCTTTTTGAATTTTATATGATGCAGCTGTTCCTTGCCATGCTCGGGCTCGTGCATTCCAAGGTTGAACTGTTCATGAGCATTACTTTGGTACTTACTGTGTCGGCTCGTACGTTGCCGCGCTGTCGATGCATCGTAGTTTGGTGGGATTGGCCCCTACTTGGGGAATTCGAGCTATGAGTGATCTTAATCCGTGAAGAAACAGTAGTTAGTCATCGCCTATCAGATGTGAAGATCTACTTCTTGTGCTATGGTTCTCAAAGGACATCTAAATGGATCGATTATTCAAGAAAAAGTGGTCGGGAAAGGAAGAAACGAACCCATTAAATATTGTGCCTAGTGTCAATAATTGTGAGAATCCAATTTCTTTTAGTTTGGGCCAGGCCGGCTGGGTTGGGCCGGACCGGCCATTGGGCCGCAAGCACGTGCCTTGCACGTGGTGACGGGGAAGAAGAAGTGTCACTCTCTTTCCCGACACCGGCGAACTCCGGGTGTCCTAGGATAAGTCAAATCCGGCCTAAAACCCTAGCATCTCGTCTATACAAGGGCATCCACCTCCTCCTATGAGATCGACCGTTGAAGATCTGAGCAATCGCCGCCGGTTTCCGTCGATTCCTTGAGTTTTATTTTTGATGATCCTTCTCCAGGCTTGGATTTTTAAGACCTCGCCGGACCGAGGTAATCCTCCTTATAACTTCTTCTCCTTGTTCTGATTCCAGTCGATGTGTCGGTGGATGTGAACCCACAAGCCGCCGGAAATACCAGTTGAAACTGTTTTGGCCCCTTTTCCTTGTTCATTACTGCGGGCAGCTGGTTGGCGCCGGTCTCCGCCAGTCTGCGCTATTGTCCGAAGCTTCTGAAGCCTCTCATCGAGGTAGTGGCGGCCGACCGTGCACTTAAAGGAAAGGGAAGGAGGAGAAGAATCGAACCCTTTCTATTTTGTTTCGTGTTCTTCCTCTCAGCTTCCTTACGCCGGCCGGCCACCGTCGCCGCAGTTGAAGGCCGCCGTCATGGGACTGGGCCGCCTTGAACGCCGCCACCCTTGATCCGACGAAGAAAGGAGAGATGAACTTCCCCTATTTTGGGAAAAAAAATCTCTCTCATCTCTGTATTTTTCTCTCTCTAGTTGAACCAGAGGGCTGGGGGGGGAGGGATTCACGAGACTCAATGGTAGACCCCTCGTGAACCCTAGTAAAAGGTTCTAGACAATTGTTTTTTTATTTTATGGCTTTTATTTTGATGTTGGATTTGACATTATAGAACAGCAATTCTTCGGGCAAGAAGATGTCACGGGATTCAGCGCAGACATGTGATTAAGGATTAAGATAAGTAAGATATTTTGATGGTATATACATATGATTTATAGTACGATGAAGGCCTATATTAGTATGATAGATATTTACATAATCGAATTAATGAATATGATGTTCTGAACTAACGTGATATAGATTGCTTTGTCACGGTCGAAAATCATGGCACTTATTGATTGCCATGTTACACGTAAGAAATATGGCCATGATTAGTTTAAATTTAAAAATAAAGATTAATATGAACTTATGTGGACTCTGAACTAATTTTGTTACTATCGATTGCTCCATCACGGGCCGAAAAATTGACACTTATAAATTGCCCCGTCATGAGCGAGAAATGTGAATGGAATTCGGCTCAAGTCAAAAAATATAGATCGATCCTAGATGTGGATCAGATTGCAAATTGTTTATTTTGAGTACTATTGATAGTTGGAGCATGATTTTGTAACATTTATATTTTTTTTAATAATGATTTTTTGTTATTTTGAAAATTTATATTATTATGGCGGTGTAAGTATATATGAAGATTTTTACTAGGCTATATAGCTCATATCCATCTATTTCAATTTTTTTTGGAATCATAGCATGCATAGTTTTGGATTGCTAGTTTATTTTTTTGGTATCAATAAATAGTTAAAAATTATGTAATTGAATGAATCAATTATTTAATTATAGTAAATTTATTTAGTTATATCATTTTAGTTGTTAACTATTAATTCAATTTATAGAAATAGCAGCATTCGTTCGTCTTGAGCCTCGATATTTAGGGCACTGTTTTAGAGTTTATGCGACTGTATCAGATCCGACAACAAAAGCGACTCATGATTAATACTCGCAGTAATCATTTCTTAAACCAAGAAAGTATGGACGAACATCATATTCTTGGGAACCTTCAAGCCAGGACCTCAAACACTCACGAGTCCTACACTACTTAGAGCAAATAGCACCCGTCCTGCAAAACATAAAACTACAGCCTATCTACGTACCGACACCTGATGAGAAGTCTCTTGTGAAGAGGCATGTAGTTATACCGGTTCAAGTTCTTGGGAGGTGCGGATAGGAAAGGCTTTCATGGCTTCAAACCTGGGCTCTTTGGCCTGAAACTTGTGTCTCACATACAGCTTCATGTAATCCTCAAACACAAACTTGGGGTAAACCTCACTCTTCTTCTTCTCTGCCTCTTTCTCCAGCAAGGAAGGCGCTGGAAAGATGACCGCGTCGCTCCCGGGGTTGTAGAAGGAGGCGATCGACATCCTATTCCCATCCGTCCGAGCCAGCACCCGGTGCATCACGCTCTTGTACTTGCCGTTGGTAATGACCTGCACGCATGGATAAGCAACACAAGAAAGTGCGAGAAGTAATGTTAGAGTTAGGAGATCGCACGGACCTCGAGCTGATCTCCGAGGTTGACGACGATGGAGTGGCGCAGAGGCGGCACGTCGAGCCACTGCCCGTCCTTGAGCAACTGGAGGCCACTGACCCGATCATCCTGGAAGAGAAGGATGATGCCGCCGGCGTCGGTGTGCGCCCTCAGGCCCTTGATCAGCTCCGGGCGCGGGCAGGGTGGGTAGCTGCTGACCTTGGTGCCGAAGGTCGGTCCCTTGGACCCGCAGAAGGCCGCCTTCAGGTACCCCTTCTCGAGCCCCAGATTCTCACAGAGCAAATCTAATAACCTCTCCGCCAGTTTCTCTATCTCTGCTGCGAATTCCTTCATCGCCTTCCTGCGTTGCTCATTATGGTAAGATTCCAATTAGTATTTCGAGGAGCTAGCCGAGCCCGGCTGGTTATGGTCATGTTGTTTCTTTCTTTTAAGAATTCGTAGTCGCCATGCAGGATGAGGATATATACCGGTATTGGTCGTCCATGTCGGGGATCTCGGACATGTTGGACTCGGGGAGATGGCGAAGGAAGAAGGTGCTCTCCCAGTCGATGTTGTTGGCGGCGTCAGATTGTTTCCCTTCCTCGAGGGCTTTGCTCGCGAATTCCTTGAACCTTTGCTCCTTGCATTGCCTGTAATGGCCTTTGGTTAGCCGCTCCACCTCGTCCATGAGCTCATGGGAGATTCCGTGGTTCAGCAGCTGCATTTGTAAACCAGCGAAGTACGTATTACAATATTTCTAATAATAAATTAAGAACAGAAAAAAAAAGAAATAAATTTCTATCATAGTAAGGATGCTGATACGGAGAGTTGAAGACGACACCTCAAAGAAACCACAGTTCTCGCAAGCATCTCGCAGTAGCTCCATCGTCTCTCCCCTCTCCTCTCCCTCCAGTTTCTCCATGTTGATAACCGGGAAGGAGTTCTCCATCTCTCTCTCTCTCTCTCTCTCTCTCTCTCGCTTGCCTTCCTATCTGATTTGCGGTTATTGAGCGGCGTTCTATTTATAGCAGAGAATGTAATTGGAGCCCTGTCCCTCTTGGGACGTTTCGGCAAGGAGCCACTGAGCCTGCTCCCTATCTTTTCTACCAAGCGTCGTGGGCGGGGCCGCGGGGGGCCGGGTGGCCGGGTGCTTTCTCTAGCGTTGCTTTCTTTTGACGAGACTTTACCGTGGATGTGACCATTAATGCGATTGGTCTGCTGTTGGAACGTGATAGGTATGCGATAGCCACGGTTCATTTGACATTGCCCAGAAGCTTCCTATGTCATGAGGGGGTCATGGCGGTGCAAGAAAACAAACAGGAAAACAATGAAACGCATAAACCAGGAATGGAGGAGCAGAGATCTTGCAGTCGTAGCTGGATGAATAATCTCCGTCATTAGATTTTGCTCAGATTTCCTGCAATGAAAGCTGTCTCGCTCCATTATGAGACTCTGAAGATAAAGGCAGGAGAACACCAGAAATTTTCCTCCCTCTTTAGGGAGGTCTGGTTATTTGATCACTGGCAAAGAAGTATAAATATATCCAAACATTTGATTTGTTGGACAGGGCAACGTACACATATGGAGCCCAGGTGGTCTATCTAACTTGTTCGCACAGAAGGTTCTTATGAAAGCATCAAAGGGTGAAGTGGAGTAGATTAAGTGCTCGTCTTGCCTTTTGCTGATATGATACACTGGTGGTCGCACATCACACATCAAGATGCGAGGCCTGTGCTGCATCCGAACAACAAGATGGTTAGACGAAAATCAAACCTTACTACAATACCAAATACTCTCACTTATAAGCTGAATGTGATTAGGTGTGCAACTAATGGTATTAGCACTTGATTCCTGTATTTTTTTTACTGAATGTGATTGGGTTCTTAAGAACTCAAGGCAATTTTAAAATCCATTAGTGATCAGTCTGTGGCATAAGGTGAAGGGGTCCTGAGAGATTCATTGGAGTAGATATTGTTTTGAGATGAGAAATGAACTCATTTCTCCATAAATTTTATCAAGGTGGCTGCATGTTCAATAAATATTGAATTTTTTTAAGAATACTTTCATGAGTAATTTAGATGTTTTGTATCTCAGGATTTAGGTATGTTTTCTGATCTCCTTATTAACCTATAATATACGTATTTGAATAATAGCGTTGTTCTCAGGCATTCTCACGAGGTGTTCCAAGTGGATGAGGTTGGCTCATTTGGACCACCATTCCAAGGAGGAGATGATTTTTCTGTTTAGAGTCTCGGAGATGTAGCTACATAAGGTGGAATTTGGATGTTGAGTTGGATGATGAAGAGGATGGCTTCTCACTTCATTCTCAGAGAATGATTTTTTTTTTTGACAGTCATAAGTATTGGGCCATGCAATGAGGGATAGCTTTTCCCAGAATATCTAGACCCTGGTGAAGGTGGGATTTGATTCTGCATGACTTTTGAACCATCGATGCATCTCGTTGGAGAATTGAAAGAAAAATATTGGCAATTTGGCTAATGCAATCTAAACTAGATTTTATGTTCGGTATTGCTTAGAAAATGTACTTTGACTCTGAACCCTTGTTTTTTTAAAAAAAGACTAAGTGTCTAGTAATAATGTCTAAAAAGTATTTCTACAAGAAGAAAATCAAAAAGTTTGTTTTAGGATAAGCTAAAGTTCTAACTTCCAATTGTTACAAAGCAGAGGCAATACCATATTCGCTCTAGTCCAATATGGTAGCAAAGCCTAGTGATGTTAGGCAGATTGATCCAAGTTGGGTACTGAGCAACCAATAGGTGCTTGTTTCATCAAGACTCAAGACCTAATGCCTGGTTGTACCTTAAAAATAACATATATATAAAGATAACAATGATTAAGTACCTAGATGCTTAGATTATATATATATTGAAAAAAAGAAGAGGTATTACTTGCATTGAATGCTTAATTAATAGGTCTATTTGAGAGTTCTCTAGGCTAAAACTAAGACTACTTGCTTAATTTTTGCTTGAGCACAGATCGATGCAACCAATTCAAGACGAGTATTATGTAGATAACAATGATCAGATCACAGACCATGCACTCGAATGATGTGCACAAAATAAGTATTTTTAACATCTCACTTGATGAATGGATGATGCAAGTGGAAGGAATAATTCGTTGTTACCTGTGATGCCTGCATCGGTCAATAATATGTAACGCAATTTTTCTTCTCCTTTTTTTTTCTCTTATTTTTGAGAAAAGGGTGGATACAGTCTTCCACCCGGTTCATTGAGATAACGAAGAAGAGATTAGTTGGCAAACGCGTAATCTTATGGGTATTGCGTGCTTATTTGGTCCATGACAACCTTGGCACAATCCAATGCTTTTTAAATGCAGGTATTTGAGCTTGTAACAGTATGCATGGCTTTTCGCTTATATTTCCAGCTGGGCTCCCCAGGTGCAAATGGCATGCATCCATTGGACCATATCCCATTTCTTCGATATATCATTTCTTTTCAGTAGAGAAATTAATGAGGAATTCAAGCCAAGGCCCCTATTAAAAGATATTTCTTTTCCTACACCAATCAGGGATTCTATTTTGCTGTAGGAAAAACAATTTCTTGTGGATATGAATAATAACTATAACCATTGGAATACATTAGTAGTGCGGCCAAAGTCGAATTTTCTTTGAACTAGAAAAGCTATGAGCATTTTTCCCGAACACAGCCACTATTTTAATTTAAGCCTTAAGCCTCAAATAGCACAGAGACCTGGAGCCAACGCTGCAAGGTGGTTTGTGGGGGTTGGATCATTGGTTTCGCTTTAAGTACCAACCTCGGCCTAACCCAACTAGCAAAAGATCCCACCCAATCCAATAATAGAACCTGAAGTGTCAATACCTAGAGCCAAATCCAACCTGATAAGAAAATGTTCAACTAAAAGAAAGCTTTACCTAGATCTAGGGGGCACTGGTGGCGCAAATAAGCGCCACTCCCTACTCCAGGACATTCGAGCTAATATGAGAGGTGATGTTGTGTTCCAGGCCTGGTATATTTACAGAGAGGCTAATAAAGTCGCAGATTGGGTGACCTCGTATGTGGTTGATCACTCTGAGAGGACTCTATGGGTCGGAAAAAGGGAGCTGCCTATAGCACTCCGTGATGTATTGTTTTTTGACTTTTTTGGATATATTCATATTAGAAGTATATGAGCTATCCGCTGTAGCAAATATATATA
>JAOXJJ010000001.1:14867409-14906260 GCA_025769935.1 Phoenix roebelenii | reverse complement strand
TACTGCTATGTTTAGCGAGCAAAGCTAAACATTATGACCTCGGTCGGGTATGGATCTAGAAGGTTCAATCGAGCCTCAATCTTACTTAGCCCGACTTGCATTGCCTCACTTGTTAGCAGGAGCGGCTCAATGCATTTGGAGGCCTAAGGCGAATTCTCTAAGAGGGGGTCTTTTTTCTTTCCGTTTTGTCTTTGAGATCCTCCCTGCAATGGGTTGGCTTAAGGTGAACTCACTAGAAGGGGCTTTTTTTTCTTTCTATTTTGTTTTGGAGGTCTTTCCTTTGGTGAGCCTTCTTTGGGCTAGGGCCTTAGGAGAACGCCTCAATCGCCTAAGGGTTGGGGCGCCGGCCCTTCTTGTTGGTCCAATCCAACCCAAATTATGGGCCTTGTTTTCCATTGTTCAGTTGCTTGATTCCAATAGATTGCATGTAACCGAGGGAATTCAAGAACTTTTCGGTATGGTCCAAACGTATGGTTCAAAAAGAAAGGAAGAAGTAAGAACACGCGCACCATTTTATCTTCAAACTTTACCTCTGACTAAAATGAATGATTTGGCCAGCAGCATTGACTGCAGCCTGATGAAAAAGCTCCAAATATTCCTTCCGGAATGACTTCACTTTCCCAAAACTTTCTGATTCTCACCGTGAAATCCACTTGAATCACAACGTCCGAATTATTCTACCTGGCTTTTCTCATTGTCAAAGCATCTATATATATATATATATTTTTTGCTTTTCACTGCTTCGTGCGTAGTTTTTCTTATGACTTGCTTGAATGGCGAAGTCTATTACTATGATGAATCATTTCTACCAAGAACATACATAGAGAAGCTCAGTCTTTGTTTTCTTCCAGTACTTACGTGTATAAATTTCCTTATGCCGACTTGGGGCAGGCATTGAGTTTGACGATCCTCGTTTTAATCCTTTGATGAGTATCCTTCAGACAAAAAGTTGATGAAATAATAAGTGTGACGACGTAGCCCGGACCACGGCCGCCGCCCTCGTGAAGAACTGGACGGCTGATGTCGCCAACCCGATCAACCTCTTGCATGTGAGAGTACGATCATTATATATTTTTCAGCTGTGTTTAGTGGAAGTTTAGATTCGCCACCTTGAATTGACCACAATTTTATATTTAATCATCATTGACTAGAAATTTTTTGTCCCCCTTTTTGATTCCGATGGCTGTTTTAGTTTCAGTCTGCAGTCCTGTACGTATTCATATGCTACACAACACCACTAGTATAATCAATTATCTATTAATATTAAATGTAAAATGTCAACTGTGCAAAGACTATATGTAGAATGGCATTCAAGGAAAGGTTGAGGTGTTAGGCTGGAATTTTAAACCTTAAATATAGTTTTGTTGATTTTGTTTTACCAAGAATTTGCCTTTCATTTTAAATTATTGGGAGTAGGATGGATGTCTCAACTTTTCACTTACAATATATATATCTACGATAATATCCTGTTATTGAAATATATGTTGCATCACAAATCAACTAAGAAATCATTGCATAGAGCCTACGGTGGCAATGCATTAATGTCTTCACCACCTTGTCAGAAAAAAAAACATTTCTACTGTTGGAGTAATACAAATCGCCCCAAAGCACGTGAGCACATCGCGGAACATGTGATCGAAGGCGCCCGACCTCAAAGGTGCCCGACCTCAGATACGTCCGACCTCCGAGCTCCCGACCCGACGCCTGACCAGGTGTCCGACCTCGGATGCGCCCGACCTTGGATACGTCTGACCTCGGAGCTCTTGATCTCAGAGCTCGCCACCTCGAAAGTCTGACCTCGCCGTTCACCTACCGCGGTCACATCCGTAGCAGACCATACCCTGCCACCGCCCCCAGCCTTTAATGCGCGTGGCCTGTGCAGATCTCTGGCTCACTCCACAATCAATGCACATCTCCAACTTACTCAACCATCATCACGCATGGCCCCTCCGGACCTCCGACTTACTTAACAATTAATGCGCGTGTCACCTGCAATCTACGGATCTCCAGTCCTCCATGGCAAGTCAGCTCGGTTGCGTCCAGTCAGCTGAGCAAAGGAAGTTCCTGATTGTCTCCATTGACTACTTCACCAAATGGGTCGAGGCCGAGCCGGTGGCTCGGATCACCGAGCAAAAGATGCGGAATTTTGTCTGGAAGTCAATAATCTGCATATTTGGACTCCTCCGCATCCTGATATCCAACAACGACCGTCAATTCGACAACACTCGGTTCAGAGAGTTTTGCTCCGAGCTCGGCATCGACCATCGCTTCACCTCGGTCGCTCATCCACAAATAAATGGAGAAATCGAGGTAACAAACCGTACTATTTTGCAGGGACTTAAAGCCAGGCTTGATCGGTCCAAGGGACAGTGGGCCGAGGACTTATACAACATCCTCTGGGCCTACCGAACTACATTTCGGTTACCCACGAGCGAGACCCCTTTCAACCTGGTATATGGGACAGAAGCTGTTATCCCTTTGGAGATCGGTCTTCCTTCCCCGAGGGTGGAGCACTACGACGCCAATTCCAATTCTTCCCAACTTAAAAACAACCTGGACCTCGTGAAAGAGACAAGAAAAGCCGCACGAGTCCGTATGGCGAGGTACCAACAGAAGACAGCCCAATACTATAACTCAAAAGTTAAGGCCAAGCTCTTCAAAGTGGAAGATCTCGTCCTTAGGAGAGCCGAAGCTTCTCAGCCGACCGAGCAGGAAAAGTTAGCCTCGAATTGGGAAGGGCCTTACCGGATTGCACGAGTCCAGCGACCCGGAGCGTACAAGTTGGAATCCCTTGAAGGAATCCTCATCCCGCGGAGCTGGAATTCCGAAAATCTTCGGATGTATTACCAATGAAGCCCTAAGGGGTCCTTGGTGATCGGGAACACGAGTCCCGCTTTCCTCTTGTGAAAATTTATCTACAGTTCCCTCTTATTTATATTATGTTTCCCCTGATGTTAGAATATTTGTAATCTTCAGACTATCCGACTTAGCTCGGATGCCCGACCAAGCTCGGATGCCTGACCAAGCTCGTATGCCCCAGCCAAGCCTGGAATGCCCGTCGCGCCGACATCGAGCTTGGTCTCGATCTCCCTCAAAGACTTCAACTAAGGTCGAGATGCTCCGAGTGTCAACAGTGCGTTCCCAGACCCCTCGACCTCGGGAAGCGACACCAGATCGACAGTGAGCCTAAGCTCCCTCGACCTCGTGCTCGATCCCTCGACTAAGGTCGAGATGCCCCGAGTGTCGACAGTGCGTTCGCAGACCTCTCGACCTCGGAAAGCGATACCGAGTTGACAGCGAGCCCAAGCTCCCTCGACCTCGTGCTCGATCCCTCGACTAAGGTCGAAATACCCCAAGTGTCGACAGTGCATTCCCAAACCCCTCGACCTCGGAAAGCGACACCAGGTCGACAGCGAGCCCAAGCTCCCTCGACCTCGTGCTCGATCCCTCGACTAAGGTCGAGATGCCCCGAGTGTCGACAGTGCGTTCCCAGACCCCTCGACCTCGGAAAACGACACCAGGTCGACAGCGAGCCCAAGCTCCATCGATCTCGTGCTCGATCCCTCGACTAAGATCGAGATGCCCCGAGTGTCGACAGTGCGTTCCCAGACCTCTCGATCTCGGAAAGCAAACCAGATCGACAGCGACCCGAGCTCCCTCGACCTCGTGCTCGATCCTCCGACTAGAGTCGAGATGCTCCGAAAGACAAGATGCTCCGGAAGCCAACGACGAGCCCGATCTCACTTGGCCTCGGAAAGACATACGGGGCAGAGCCTTCGCGACCTCCCCGTGACGACCGACAACAGAGGGATGGCACCTATGTGGATCCCCCGACGTCAACTCTAAGCCAACGCGCCTGAAGTGGGCTACAGGCTCGGGAATGACCCTACAAGCTGGTCGCAGCGCGAAGCGCCTGGCCCCTACAGTGCAAGAGGTACACACTTGCGTCACTGCATTCATTCATTTATATTGCTGGATGCTTGACAAAATCCCGGCCAAGATCGGGACGCTCCACTGAGCCAATCTTAAGCTGGGGTCTCGTCGACCCCTTGCATGCTCTCCTCATCAGTGATCTCCGGTCCAGCCTGTGTAAAACCCGCTGGATAAGGGCTCAGCCGAGCCCAAATGCCCGAAGGTCACTTGTTCGTAGCGACAATTTCAAGCCTTGACTAAGGTCGAAATACCCCAAGTGTCGACAGTGCATTCCCAAACCCCTCGACCTCGGAAAGCGACACCAGGTCGACAGCGAGCCCAAGCTCCCTCGACCTCGTGCTCGATCCCTCGACTAAGGTCGAGATGCCCCGAGTGTCGACAGTGCGTTCCCAGACCCCTCGACCTCGGAAAACGACACCAGGTCGACAGCGAGCCCAAGCTCCATCGATCTCGTGCTCGATCCCTCGACTAAGATCGAGATGCCCCGAGTGTCGACAGTGCGTTCCCAGACCTCTCGATCTCGGAAAGCAAACCAGATCGACAGCGACCCGAGCTCCCTCGACCTCGTGCTCGATCCTCCGACTAGAGTCGAGATGCTCCGAAAGACAAGATGCTCCGGAAGCCAACGACGAGCCCGATCTCACTTGGCCTCGGAAAGACATACGGGGCAGAGCCTTCGCGACCTCCCCGTGACGACCGACAACAGAGGGATGGCACCTATGTGGATCCCCCGACGTCAACTCTAAGCCAACGCGCCTGAAGTGGGCTACAGGCTCGGGAATGACCCTACAAGCTGGTCGCAGCGCGAAGCGCCTGGCCCCTACAGTGCAAGAGGTACACACTTGCGTCACTGCATTCATTCATTTATATTGCTGGATGCTTGACAAAATCCCGGCCAAGATCGGGACGCTCCACTGAGCCAATCTTAAGCTGGGGTCTCGTCGACCCCTTGCATGCTCTCCTCATCAGTGATCTCCGGTCCAGCCTGTGTAAAACCCGCTGGATAAGGGCTCAGCCGAGCCCAAATGCCCGAAGGTCACTTGTTCGTAGCGACAATTTCAAGCCTTGACATGCTGGCCGAGCTCGGAAGCGCACCTGCCATAAAATTTAATTCAGCCTATTGGTACTTCGACTAAGCTCGAAACCAGCCGTAAAGCACCTCGACGATAACTTGATCTACGGTCTCTTCGAAAACCTACCCCGAAGCTTTTACAAGCCTATACCCAGAAAGCCGAGCTCAAGGGCTCGGCGAAATTTATATCCAAGCTCGAAGATGTATCGTGCCTAGCGACCTACAGGTCCGGAGTCCGAGCGTAGCGCTTCGGTGATTTGGGAGCCGAGCTCAAGGGCTCGGCAAAGTTTTAAGTGCCTAGTGACTACGGGTCCAGGGTCCGAGCATAGTGCTTCGGCGATTTGGGAGCCGAGCTCAAGGGCTCGACGAAGTTTGAATCCGAGCCTGAAGACATCGTGCCTAAGCCTAGCGACCTAGTGAGTCCGGGGTCCGAGCGTAACTCTTCGGCGATTTGAGAGCTGAGCTCGGAGGCTCGGCAAAATTTGAATCCAAGCTCGGAAACCCCCGCGAGCTTTCCTAAAGCCTATCGCCTATCGGACCGAGTAGGTCCGGGATCCGAGTGCGGCGCTCCAGATGGTTTGTGAGCCGAGCTCGAGAGTGCGGCGAAGTGAATCCGAATTCGAGGACGTAATTGGAGTCTAAGTCTATGGAGCTTAGGTCTAAATTTAGTCGAGCCCGAAGACTTTGGAGAAGTTCGGCTCAATCAAACAATAACTTCTATTATGAAGAAAGACATGTGAACTTAACGAAAATCCATTGATAGAAGCCCGCAGATTGAGTACAACGTTGAGGCCCGACTGTGCAATAAGCTCAGAAGCCGGCCTCACAAAAGAAATAAAAGAAAAGGAACAAAACAAAACCCTAGGCAGCGGGCTCTGTTGGAGCTTCCGTTGGTTCTCCCGCGGCGGCCTCAACCTGCTCGTCGCCAACAATTTCGGGGGCGGCATCTGAAGCTCCTTCAAGATCTTCGACGGACGCCTCCTCTATCGCCTCTTCGGTCAGCTAGGCTTCGGTCCCAGCTGGGTCTTCAGCCGCGCCCCCCTCTTCCTCGACCCCCGCCCCTGTTTCGAGCAAATTGAAGTCGAAGTCGGGGCAGAGCCGCTTTAGTTGGTTCTGAAAGTCGTCAAAACCGCGGATGAGCCCATCCACGGCCTCTTCCTCCAACAGGTCGCGGAACTCTTCCGACTCCCAGAAGAGCTGTACCGCATTCTGAGCCTCCTCCTGGGCTCTCTTCTCGCGGGCCTCGAGCTCCTCTACCTTGAGCTGAGCGCACTTTATTTCTTGCTCGCGGACGGCAAGCGCCGAGCGGGCCTCGGCCAAACGGGCCCCATCGGACCGCAGCTCCGACCTGGCCAGAGTGTGCGCAGCCTTCTCCTCCTCGAGCTGCGCTGTGAGCGATCGGAGCTCATCCTCGCCCGCCTCTACCCTCGCTTGGAGCTCCCTTCACGAGAGCTCGACCTCGCCGAGTTTCCTCTCGGCCTCCTCTTGCCCCCGCTGAAATCTCCGGGACCGGTCTCGGTAGTCCATCGCCACTGAGATCAATGTGTCGATCTCGTGAAGATACTGTAAACAACATATAAGAATAAGTTAGAATTTAAAGCAGATTACCAAGAAAGGGGGGGAGAGGATGGAAGCGAACTTACCCGGATAGCGGAGCGGCAAGTTTCGTCCAAAAAGTTATCGAACGTCATCGCCCGAATCTCGGCCTGATCGGCCGGGAGCAGCGCGACGCGGAAAATCTGTCGCGTTGTTTCAGTATTATTAAGGGCTAAATCGCCCTCGAGTATCGCCCACTCAGGGCAGTACGGCCTTCTCTGGCGGCCATCACCCCCCGAGGGACCTGGGAGGCTGAGCCTTGTTGGGCTCGACGGGTCGGGCCTTGTTGGGCTCGACGGGTCGGGCCTTGTTGGGCTCGACGGGTCGGGCCTTGCTGGGCTCGGCAGGGACGTCCTTGTAGCCCCTCGGCTGCTTCCCGCCTCATCCCTCGATTGCTGAGGTCGTACGGGCGGCTGACCAGGAATTTGGGAAATAGGGGCCGGGCAGGCGAGTGCCGCAGAAGCTCCTGCGGAGCTCGAGCCCCCTCGGTCGGAGCTTGGCACCTCCTTCCGAGCAGGCCTGGAAGAGCCGGCCTGAGCCGAGCTCGCCCCGGTGGCTGTGCCGGACGAGAACCGAGCCTTCTTCCTCGGCTCGGGCGGAGCTCCACCCGTCTCGGTCGTCCTCTTCCAGAACCGGGCGTAGAGGTTTTGACTTTTGGTGACCATCTTTGGGACGTCTGAAAGCACAAAAAGAGAGGTTAGGACATCAAAAAGATAAAAGAAGAGCAAAACCAATAAAGCTACCAACTACCCTTACCCTGAGGGCGTGCCGAGCTCAGGCCAACATTGACCAGAGCGTCCTCGCTCACAAGGTCGTTTAGCAGAATGTTCTTCCCGAGGCCGCAAAGAGCGTCGAGGATCCCCTGCTCGCCCTTGGACAATTGGGGGAGCTTGTTGACGGTCTTGAGCCGAGCGTGCCCCCATCTGGGGTTGAACCCCCATGTCCGCTCGAAAGATAAAAAGAAGAATTTCTTCTTCTACCCATGAATGGATGTCGGAGCACCCCGAAAGAGTGGTCGACCACCCCGAAGGGCAAGGTAGAGCCACTCCCCGTCCCCCAAGTTGGACTTCAATAAGAAGTACCACCGGAAGATGTTGACTGAGGTTGGCATCCCGTGCGCCAGGCACAGGGATAAAAAACCGACAATCATCCTCCATGCATTCGGAGCGAGCTACGCCGGGATGACTTGATACGTCGCCAGGAGCTCGTTGATGAACCTATGGAGGGGGAAACGCTAGCATTCCCCTTGATACCCCACTTATATACTTGCCCCCTCTGACTTAGGCATCGGAGGACCGGCGCCGGAAATCCCGGCCACCGGCTTCTTGCAGGTCTTCCGGAGGATGCCGCCCGCCAACTCGCACCGGAGCTCCTCCCCCTCAACCGAGTGGTCGCCCCCGGGTCCAGTTTACAGCAACATCTACCATCTTCAATCTTCAACCATGGGAATGCTAGCTACATGATCAATCAATGCATTTGGCATTCCAGCCCCATAAATGGTGTATATCTTTAGTTTCATTATTTTATTGCAAACCAGGTGGAGTTGAAGTTGGTTTCGAGGCCAAACCATTCATTTTTTGTTACTCCCAATAGCATGCTGAAATATTCGGTCTGCATTTTCCGCAGGACCAATTTTTTCTTTTCATAATTTTTTTTGGAAAACCAAATTTATCAAACTAACCTAAAATAAATATACCCAAGAGGATTTGAAAATAAAATATCTAACAACTCAAAAAAAAAAAAAAATATTACAATCGTGCACAAAATAAAACCTATATGATTTGCAACATATGATACATAATCTAACTTGCTGCACTCTTAGCTTTTCTGTAGATACGTTTAACCTCATAATAATGAAGAGTTGCATCCATTCTTCAACAGTTTTGTCTCAAAATATAAGCATTCCAAGTTCATGACTTTCTACGATAGACGAATTTGGTACCATGCATAGGCCAAGTTGGTGCCTACTGAATTCAAATTTATGTTTTTCTCTATGCTCATGCCCATGTGTCGTCAACGAGCAAATTTTGCTTAAATTCACTGCATGCGGTTCCTATGACCTTCATCCTCTTGGCCATAAAAGCTGCAATAATCCAACGAAGAGAACAAACAACTAAATGGTAGCTTGAGGGGACCAGGGTTTTGTCCTCCAATCTGCTTCTCAAGTGGTTAAAAGGCCATGCGTTAGATGGATTTCATGAAAACCGCTTCTAATGAGACTTTAGCAACACTTTTATGGGACCATATGGATTTTTTTCATAGAGAAATTATACTCTACACCATATGCATCACATTAGCGATGCATAGAAACAGATAGAAATGAGGTGTGTGGGGCGGCAATTTGAGACAAGCGCATTATAAATAAGACATACAGGTACCGAGATGCTGAATTAATCTCATAAACAAAACAAATTTGCGTGCGTGCGTGCCAAAACTTCACACGTGCATGGCATTGTGAGTTGGGTCTCGTTTTGGGCACGATATTATGTGCCTTTAGCATATTTTCTCCTTAAAAAAATTGTTTGGCCACGACTGGGTACGTGGCGGAGAGAGGAAGCGTGAAAGAATTCCCTTTCGACAGCATATTCCATGGGATGTTCCTTTATCCTCTTTAAGAAACTGATTGCTCACCTGAACTTTAAAACAACTCGGATAACGACCCTTTTGATATCAAAAAGAGACAACGGTTGTTTTTTTTTTTGGCTACAATAACTCAATTAGAGAAAACGGTTGGAAAATATTTTCTAAAGAAAGAGAATATGAAGTTAGACCCTGCATTTCACATCAATATTTTTCCAGTCCAGATGACAAGGTCTCACCGGCCCCGGCATCTGATTATTATTACATCAGGGATGAGCTCGATTACGTACGAAGCAGTTATATCGTATACAAATTATGGCATGTGTATGATAAAGTTTGAAGAAATTAGAAGTCAAAGATGGCAAGTAAAAGCTAACACAACTTTAGTTACAAATAAGCATGTTGCTATTGGCATTCAAGAGGCTCATTTTCTTCTTCTTCTTTTTTTTCTTTTTTTTATGGGGGCGATGGGACGGGATGTGGTTCAAGCGTCTGAATCAGAAAGAAAAAAAAAATTATGATAGCATACAAAACTAAAAGTTGCATGACTTGCTTGCTTGAAGGTGCATTCCAATAGTCTCATAACTTAATTTTGGTTCCTTGCAATATTTTCTCCATTGAACGACTTATTGGGTTGTAAAATGGGACAATAACTTCAAAAACGATCCAAACACAACTGAAATTTGATATACATGCCAGAAAAAATAATGTTAGAAGGGTTGAGATCTTGCCAAAAATGAACAAAAAAAGTAAAAAAAAAAAAAAATTATATCTATGTTGAAATGGAATGTTTCCTTCACAACTTGGTAAACTATGTATCTTCTACTTTATTTTACATTTATCACTAAATTAGGTAGGGAAAAAACATGGACAATACTATTAGAATCTTTTTGTTGGAAAGAATATTTCTTAAATTTTGTTCATCAAATTAGGATTTTTTTTTTTAATGTAGGAGCAATTTCTTTTTAAAATCATGAGAGGCTAATCCCCCGTCCACTATTCTATACCTCCCTCACTCCACTTAGGTCGAAGCCTCAGCCCCCGAGGCACAGAAAACCACTGCTCGTAAAACAAAAGCTTGGAACGGGAGGAGGTGCCATCCAAATTAAGTTCAGTAGTTATCTAGCAGCAATTTATGACATGTTAAACATTATTGTGAGAAAATCTTCTTATATGCATGCATAATGCGAGGCAATATCAAAGCTGTAGTGTTATGTTCTTATTTGAACAACTTTTTTCTCTTGTTTAACAGTCAGCATTTCTCACCAAGAAAGCTATATACTAATTGAAACTCTAGAAATTGTAATGTACTCCAACAGTATATGCTCATAGCCAAATTATTATTATTAATTATTTTTCCTTCCCGAGAAAGTTACATACTTTTTAACTTGCATATTGTAAAAGACCTGAAAAATGTAAAACATAGAAGGCTGCTTTCAGGCCTGTTTCCTCGAAACTTCTTTTCATAGACTCTCTACGATGGCTTTGAAACCAGTCTAGAAGAGCCATTCAAAAGCTCATTCAACCGTCCAACGTTGGCGGTACAAGAAGCTGTGCCGTTTGACCCAAGAAAGCTTTCCCTCAGTATTATATCCCATCTTCATGCCTCAAAAGTCATTTGCTTGCCACCCCCAGGTCCCTCCCACCGTGAAAGGTGTCATAAAGCAAAACGAAAGAAACCCCTTTGTCGCTACGCTTTCCCAACCCTTCCCCCTTCTTTTTTACTTGCCGTCTCTCTCTTTCTCTCCCCCCCGGGAGTTCCCTCTTTGCTCGCTCTTTTTTTGGTCATCCCATCTTCCCCCCCCAGCCGAAGATAATTACACCTTATTATTTAGTATTGCCATATGTTTAAAAAGGACCAAAATAACAAGAGAAATAATAAAAACATATTTTTTTTAAGAATGTCCTTCTAAAATTTTAAATTTGCGCGAACATCTTCTTAAAATTTATATTTATTTTATAATAATTAATTAAAAATAAAATAAAATTTTAAAATTACTTTTTTTAATGTTATTATGATTGTTTTATAAATATTTTTTTATAGCTACCTATTAAGAATATTTAGTTATTTTAATTTGAACCATTAATTTTTTAATGGTGTTAGATGGTATGAATATATATGCACAAATAAAAATTAAAAAAAAAAAAGCAAAATAAGTGTTTTACTTACGGTGGTATACAGATAAATCTTAATTTTGAGAGGATATTTATATAAGTTTGATATTTGGGAGGGTATTTATGTAAAATATTTTAAAAATATTATTAAAACATGTAAGAGCGGAAGGAAATACTTTGGCGGTTTATAAATAACCACTGTGTCTCGGCGCTCTTTTTATACCCGATTCCAAAGCTCTGTGCCCTTTAGACTGTTCATCCCGAGAAGAAGATCTTGGAAGATTCCGTGACTGAGAGAGGAGGAGCGAGAAGGAATATACCCTCAGGGATGAAACTGGAGATGGGAAAGCGAGCCGTCGCCACCGCCGAGGAGGACGAGGCGGAGGAGGTGGTGGTGCAGGCGGCGGCGGAGACCCGGCCGTGCTTTTACTCTTTGTCCTCCAATGTCGGTGGCGAGGTCCCGGACGCGGCCTCTGCCGCAGCCGCGGCGGCGATGAGGGAGGGAGGGGAGGAGCTGTTCGTGCCGCCGCTGAACTTCGCGATGGTGGACCACGGCGTCTTTCGCTCGGGGTTTCCGGACACCGCCAATTTCAGCTTCTTGGAGACCCTCAAACTCCGCTCCATATTGTGAGTGATCTCGGAAGTTTTCGTTTCCCCCCCTCCCTTCTCATACCGTTTTATTTTCGTGAAGCCCTTTGGCATTGCTCATCTCGCGTTCTTTCCGGTGGTTCTTGTGTGGATTTTTAGGTGTCTTTGCCCGGAGCCCTACCCGGAGGCCAATACGGAGTTTCTCCGGTCGCATGGGATTAAGCTCTTCCAGTTTGGAATCGATGGTTGTAAGGTATAGCATTTGTTCTTTTGGCTTTCTATAGTTCTTGTATATGATAAAATAAAGGGCGTTTCTTGGAGTTGTTTCTGTTCCGCGACTAGCAGTAGATGATGATAACCAGAACCATCAGCATCAAGCCTTGTTGCCACTATTTTGGGTCGGCTTTCCGAATCCTTGCTCTTTGCCAATTATGAGCCTAGTTCTTATCCTCGTCATGATTCACCTTTTGATACAGATTCAGGAACTCGTTCTAATTGGCCCAATTGGGGCTTGCGAGTTGTTGTCATCTCGTCTTGTTTCCCCAAATATTACAAGTTGCTGTTCATATATAATGATTCCTTTCTACATGGGCCTTGGGGGCATGGTTTGCCATTGACAGGCCAAATATGACCTCTCTTCTGTGTTGATATTAATTCCTGTTTGAGTGGTTTAGGTTCTGTATTTAGCTGGGACTGTTTCTTTTGAGCAAAGATCTCTGTGGATTCTCCGTGGTGCACCGAATCTTATATGACTGCAACTGCAGCCATAATCACCAAAGGTTGCCATGGCTAGGTGATGGGCTGTATAATTTTCAGCTCCCTGTTTGAATGGTCATTTGCTGGTTAAGGTGAAGTCTTCTTATTTTTCAGTTTTTTTTTTTTTTCAGAAGGTGCATATTTTGTTTCCCCATCATCATGGTTTTTGGTGTTTGCGATTTGCCCCCAACCTTCTGAAAGTCTGAAACAGTATATTTTGGATGCAACATTAGTTCTTGGTGTTGTATAAATGCGGACAGTATTTTTGCCTCTCAAAAAATATGAAGAGGTTGTGGATGATTGAAGAAGAGTTTAACTCATATTCTGCTCAAATTATCTTAGGTTCTGCTTTTGACTTTTGGTATTGCCAACATATCCTTCAATGTTGTTTTCTCTATTGTTTCATTCTTTATTCTATCATTTTAGTTTTTGAATCAGTCAGAAATATATTCAAATGTGTCCTCCTCATTATTGTATTTCAAACTTCTGAATAAATGAATGACTTTGATGGCTTAGCTTTCTTGTCATAAGCTGAGAATGAATCTCTAATATCCTTGTTATTGTCAACATAATAATAATAAAAATCTTGGCATTGCCCAAAATCCTTTATTTTAATAACCTTTACGTAGGATTTTTCTGCTATCTTACACTGTGAATTCTAGTTGGATACCATGCACATGTACAACTTATGCAAGTTGTTACATGTAAAGCATGATATCGAGTTAATAAAGCCTATTTACTTTTTTTCAATTTTTTTTTTTACTTCAAAATGAAATTGCAGAGTTTGTTGCTTTTTTATGTTAAAAATAGGTCTAGGTCTTATGTTCTATATTAATTGTAAAAGATCACTGACATGGAAGGTTCTTGATGCTATATTGGTGAAAAATCAACAGGACGACCTGAGATTTTTTCACCAAGCGGCCATCCTTCTGTCCATATAGGAAAATCTCTAAGCCAAGGTAATGGTTTATAGCTGAAAGAAAAACAATCTAACCAATAAATCACTTTGTGGCTCTAAAATTTTGTGGATTATTAATCATGAAAGTCCTTACCAACACATCAAGCTATCTAAGAAACTACTGTATTAGGAATAGTATGAAGTGTGGTGCCTCTTTTAAAGAACTGATAGTTTTGCCATATTCTTGAGCTTTAATGTGATCCTCCTTGCTAGATAAAAGCATTCTCTAAAGAGACTGTGCCTTACATATTGCAAGGTCCTCTGTTCCTCTAAATAGGCTTTGTTTCTCCATGTATGGTTTCAAGGATTTGGGAAAACTACAATGGCTAAACAGTTATGTTGATTAAAATGTAGTCAGTTTATTGTTTAAGAAATGAAATTTGAATACCTAAATTTTAGAGGAATGTGCATCGGGGTACAAATGCACATCGGCTGACATTATGACATTTTGATAGAATAAGGGAGATGTTTGGTTGACATAAAAGGATGTATACAAAATCAGTGAATGTAACAGCACATTAGATAATTTTGTTGATTTCATCATTTATGATCCAACTAATTTGGGGGAGGAACACGGTATAAAGGTGTGTAATTTTAAAGACATGATTGCACTGATGCAAAAATGATTCTGCTATGTTTCTGGGTGTATGTATGTTTTCATGCATATGTGAAAGGAGATGTCCAAAAGAATTAGTCAGAGTAGCTAAAGTGGCTTCATGTTGGGCAATAAACAGAAACCTATTGATCTTCTTCTGCATATTTAAATTTGGCTGACCCAAGACCTAGCGAACATACTATGGCAAATTTTTAGTATCTAGAAGTCATGTCATGTATGTCCAAAATAACAGCATTTTATCAATCCTGTGCTCTGATAAAATGCTGCGCTAATATCAAAGCCATTTATAGTGGGGAGTTAGCATCTCAGAAAATGGTTGGCAGTTTAAATGGCTCTGCATCAATGGTGAAATTTAATTCTCAAACACATAACTATATGAATAATTTATGTGATATCAAGCATAAAAGAAGAGGTCCATTGCTGCATTCTATTTGTAAGTCATCTAATTTTTGGTGTAACTAGGGTAAAGGATGTACATCCCAGGACAGACCGGGGGACAGTATAGGTGTTAACTAGTTTCACCAACGTCAGTGTTTTATGATGAATTGCTATTTTCTTTTGGTTGAAAAGTTCTATTTTTATTTTGTTATGACCTTTTCTTTATCTTGTTGATGTCAGGCAGCCCTTGCTTTTTTTTTTTAAGGTTATAAATATAATGTTGGACTGAATTAGTATGTAAACTTATGGGTTCTTCCCATAAGCTTCATAGTTTCCTCTATCAGAAAAACAGGGTTTTTTCTCAAGATACAGAATTATTGACGACATGCTCATTCTTTTTTCCTAGTGGTTCTGTATTTTTTTTTTCCTGTGTAATGGTCTGTGATTATTGTCTTAATTTTTTCTCATTATCATATCAATGTTGGACAATCCTTGGCTTTCCCTCTCATATTCAACTGTTAGTTTTAATATACTGGACAAGATCTGCTATCATACTTCCCTGGATATTTGTGTTGCTCATTGATGTTATAGGATCTGTCAAATTGTTCTTTTCATAAATAATTAGCATAATCTACTTTCACCTTTTTGAAGAAGTTTATAGCATTGTATATTTGATATTTAGACTCCATGATTTGATCTATTCTGATATTTATCCAACAGCTACACTCCCTTTTAACATATGTCTAACATCTCAGAATCTTCACGTGTGCAATGATGCATAACTTTATCATATGTTCTTTTAATAATGATGTCATGTATTGATGTAATTCTTCAGGTAGTCAGAAATAGGAAAAACTAATGCCACATTTTATTAGCATTCTATGTTCCTGTTCTTGTGTTGCTTTTCTTGGGGTTTCTGGACTTTCCTATGTAGAACTACGGAAAATTTCAGGGCTATTTGTCTAAACACTCCAGATTAGTTGACATAGGCAATAATTTAGAATAAAAAGAAACGGTTTATGGTAGGTCATGCCATTTCCAGATGCCCATAGATCAGTAGTCCAATGTTCCTAACAAGCTTTCATGAAGTATGTGTATTACAGCAGGGCCTTTTGTTGCTACACTCGGCTTTGTTAGCTTTTGAGCCTCAAACCATAGATGATTGTTGCTAGGTCGGGTGCTACCCATGCAACAGGGTCTATATTATATCATACTTTGGTCCTTATAACTGAGTCCATATATATGGGATGAGACTAGTTGTTAAGTTTCATAATACCTTTGTCCATATTACTGACCTCATATAGAGGATAAAACTAGTTGGTAAAGCTGGAAAACCTTAGTTGTTCAACTGGATTTTGAAGACCTGCATTGCAATCCTGTTCATATATGTCAACAGCCTTCCATAGTTTCCAAGCATTTCCCAAACGCTGCTGCTGCAACATGCTGTATTGACTACACATGAAGGAGAATAAAGTTACAAGAATACTATTGATTCATGCAATTAATTAATACATCAAAGTAGCATTACTAGATAGATGGAGAATTTGGGCATGCATATAGTTTTTTTTTTTTTACATATTTGTTAGGGTAGAATTGATGTCTAGGCACGAGGAACATGAAAATGGTGAAAATATGATCAGTTCCCATGAGATGTGAAAAGTTATTTGTACTGATGATGAATGACAACATTGATGGCAAAACAAAAGCATATGATTGGACTTATATAGGTTCCATTTATAATGCCCTGGTAAAAAAAATGAACAGGAACGAGGTGATGTATGGGGTATGACATGAAACATTTCGGCAACATATGCGTAGCTTTCATGTACCACAATTAGATACACATATGGTAAGCAATTAGTTTGATATTCCTAGTGTAGTCAAGCATATGGAATCTATATCATATGTCCTTTGAGGCCCTAATTTTTATCTATACATATTTGTAAATATATTCTGAAAGACAACCCTAAGGACCAATATATATTTGCTTATTCATATGAACAGTCTTTGGAAATAACTGAAAACAGGTTTCCATCTGTTACAGAAAGCAAGTTGTTAGAATAGATGACAAATTTCTTTATATAAAAATAAATTATTATACTATAAGCTATCTTTAAATAATGCCAATTTCAGTTTAGCATCTGTATGTAGTATGTACACATGCTACTTGAATAACATACACAAGGTTAGATAGGTCTCAGTATAACGTTGTTTTTTTCTCAACTTTTATAGTGGTTAAAGACATTAGGAAATTCAAGAAGAAGGTATTTTCATGTTAAGAATGGTATCCTTTAGCTCCATGTGAAGAGTGTTCAGCTATGTGAGTAGCCAAATTGAATGTTACCGTTGGCTAGAAATTACAATCAAGGTGGCCAGAGGCAAAAGGAATGCTACTATATTAACAAATCCTTGGTGATTTTACTTGCCATTTTTGTGCTTTAATATCTCTACTAAGTTGCTTGCTTGTGGTTGCCTTCGATGCTAATGCATTTGTTGAAGATTATCGGGGAGAGAGAAGTTTAATGTGTCAGATAAGATGAGTTCTTGGATTATTAGAAATAGACCTGCTGTACATAAGAATTGAATCCTATTGTACTATAGAACTTCTATGATGCTCCATGATATCCCAAAACAGCTTGTTCTTGGCATTGGGTACTTATAGTCCATGGAAACTATTGCAGGTTTAAATGGGTTTATGGTTAAATATGAGGTGGCATTTTCTGAGGAGTAGTTAAAGAAAAATCAATTTGCAATTTGGCCAAGGAAGGATGTCTGCAGAGTGATTATAAAATAAAGAATGTTCATTCAATATGATGCTCTATAGGTTGACAATTGGTTTGGAATTATTTTTTCCAGAATTAACAAAATTAGATTTTTAATACAACTTGGTGTCTGAGGTGCTTAAACTTTGAACAAAAATAGATTCTTTTTAATTACTATGTGAATTGACTCGATGTTTTTTGCACTTTTATTGAGTTTTGGTTATAGTTCTTAAATTTTAATATTAAAGAGTGTTTCAAGAAAGGAAACTGTAGGTGGTTTTCTGGTGATGCGATTTTTACCCAGAATATGAGGATGTAATTGGGTAGGTGAATTTTGTACAAAATGCCTCATATAGAGTGAAGATCCAGATGCAGTGGATAAATGGATAGTTTTCAGATCAGTGGAAGCTTTGTTTAATTTATAAATTATGATGGAATGATAGCTGCTTGTTGGAATATGTGGCATTTTGTGGTTTTATTTTGCATAAAACTCAGAGCATAGAGTTTGGTGGATTCTCTCGACCTTGTCTTTCAGTCTAGAAATGAATTATGACGAGGACCATAGAGTTCGTATTTATCTTCCTTTTTTTTGTGCGTCTGCATGCACAAAACTCTTAACTCATGAAAAGTTACGAAAGTCTTCTCTATATCAATTGTAGCAATGCTTGATTTTTTTATTCAAGGTCATATAGCATTGAAGGAATCAACTGTAGGCAATTCGTCTACGATAGTGCCGAAAATCAATCAACTTAACCTGCAAATTTTATTCCATCAATACGAGGTTAACTTTTTGAAACAAGTACGTGTAGAACACTATTACAAGTATCTTGCAAGTGACGTCAACCTTTAGTAAATCAGCACTGAGAGTACTTGATTGAAGCAGCTGGGAATAAGAGATTGTTTACCATGAATCATGAAGGGCTAGTGGGGGGATCAGAGACCTCCCTCACTGGTTGTGTAGCCAGAAAATTACAATTCAACCTGGCAACAACCCTGTAAAGTTCATTTGTGGGCCAGAAAAGGCGAGATTTGTTATGCAACTATATTCATCTTTTTCAGCACCAATCACAAGCCAGTGATGAAGTTGATAAAGACTGTGATTGACAAAATTTGGAATGATTCTCCATTTGGATTGAGAGGTTTACTTCAGTTAGCATGAGAACCAAATTAAATGTATCGACTTCTTAGAATCCATGGTGTTCGTTGGGTTCGTGTATCATTTTGCGGTTAAGTTTTGAGTTTTTTGCTCGACCAGTGAACAGCAGTCACCTGATGTCTTTCTTCATTGCTGAGCGACCTACTGGCCACAGGCCAAATCTTATACTGTCATCGGTGGGATAATTTGCAGGAAACTTCTATGCAATTTCATGTTCTAATTACTTTTCTCATCTTAATTTGTCTTTTGCTACTTTATGCTTCTTTTTGGTTAAACTATAAAGAATACACTAAAAGAAAATATTCCTTGCAGGAACCTTTTGTCAACATCCCAGAAGATACAATTCGTGAGGCTCTCAAAGTCGTCCTTGGTATCAATCATGCATGATCTGTTTTTTCTTGCTTGCTGGATGGAATTCAGTTAAATTCCTTCTGTTCAAGATTTATATCGTCCAATTCTTAATTGCAGATGTCCGAAATCACCCACTGCTTATTCATTGCAAACGAGGAAAGGTAAGCAGCGAAACTGGTTCATTGTCTGCCTGTACGGTTACTAAATTGAAGAATTCTTATATCTTTAGTAATATGAACTTGTCCAGCATCGAACCGGTTGTGTAGTAGGATGCTTGAGAAAACTGCAGCATTGGTGCCTTTCTTCAATATTTGATGAGTACCAGCGTTTTGCTGCTGCCAAAGCGAGGGTTTCTGATCAGAGGTTTATGGAGTTATTTGACATCTCTAGCTTAAAACATTTATCACCTTCATTTTCATGTTTTAAAAGCTCATAGGAAGGCCAGCTGTTCTTCCATCAGGACAAATAATGAGTTCAGTCTCCTGGATGATAGAGAATTATGGCATTCCATTGGCATAGTGGTAAGCTAGGAAAGAATCCTCTTCTTCACGATAAGAATGTTGAACTGCGTACTATTTGGAATAAGTAGTGATGCTAATTGAGTTCATTTTTGTAGTCCATCAGTCTGGTATGCTCAGTTCTTTTGCGACTTTTTTTTTTGGATCCCTTGCATAATGAACATTCTCCGGTTGCAAGATGTAAATCTCCGACACAATTTATTGATGTCATGTTGCAGGAATTCTGTTCAGTTTTGTCCCTCTTATCGATGCTGTAATATTTAAAAAGATCCTTTTTCGAATATGTAAGGAACAGCTATGTCTATTTCTCATCTTTTCCTTTTGCTCATCTCACCGTGAGATTTTCAGGAGTCACAAACATTCTAGAATGAAGTAACTCGAATAATCCTTGATAACTGTTGGATTTTTTCCCCCGGATGAGGGGTTCTATCCCTTCTGCGATGTATATTTGCTGCAAGTGCTTCCTCATAACATTCACTACATCAGTTTGAGTGAAGTGCATGCGATCCTTCTCATATGAACATTCTATAAACTCGTTATCTTTATCGCCAATTGAGGTCATAACATCTGCAGACCTGTTTTGTCCTGGAACTGTTGGCTTGGAAAATTCTTGAGTACTTTGTTCGATACATTGGCATTCTGGTTTCTCACTGGTAGCCGTATATGGTCAATGGGCCATAGGGTCATTTCAGAGCGTGACAACATGCTGCTGGGATCCGTGAAGCGGAATTTTTTTTTTTTTTTTGGTGAACCGACGTCTCACTACACATCATGAGAAGGCTCAAAGCAATCATAAGACAAAATGCGATCAAATGTATGCAACACACGATCAGCCAAACTCCATAATACAAACTTGGTGAGCTGCATAGGAGGTGATCCAGTCTGTAACATTGTTTGCCTTTCGAAATACATGTGAGATCTGGAATAAAACAAGCTTCTTTACTATGTGCCAAATATCCTAGAGTATTGGGTGCAAATCCAATCTTGCTTGCCAGCATTGGATCCAGTCGATCACTGTGGCCGAGTCGTCCTTTAAGAATATCCGCCGAACATCCAGATGTTCTCTAGCACAGACTAGATCCTCTCATGCTGCGTGCAGCTCCGCCTCAAGAACAGATCCACCGAATGTACGCTGACCTCCAGCCATAATCAATCTGGAGCCCTGGTCTCTGATTTAAGTGGATATTAGCTTATGCCTTTGCCAATGGGTCCGGTAAACTTTCCATGTACCCATACCATAACAAACTTCCCAAAACATTTTTCTCTCTAAGGAATATATCGGAGAATATTTTATTACCTTAATAATTGGAGATTGTAATCGTAATGATCTGTAAAAAGGCGGGACTCGATTAGCTCGATCAACGGCTTCCAAGCGGCTACCGATGGGATGCGTGATTGGTTGTTCTTGTTGGTTTCCTGCGAGGAGCTGGTTGTACGATCTTCTCAGCTAACAGACGTCCGCAAAATAATGCAATATTTAACCCATCAAATTTTCAAAACACATTTATCTTTCCAATAGCATGCATGTAAACTCAATGCAGAAGTTGCCCACTTTGTGTTCAAAAATGCTTTCCTAGGTATATTTTATCCTTTCATTTATGGCATCAATCCTAATCATCATCTGCGTAGGACGTGGGGTAGCATTGGTTGGTTTCATAAGATAAGAAAGATATATCCAACTCCAGATCAGAAAACTTGAAATTTCGTTGCCGTCTTCCACTTGGATCGTTGAACATGCCGCTACTCTGTAGGGTATAAGATCATTAAGTGGATTCCATGGAATTTATCAAATCCCTGTTCCCCGGGCCGCCGTCGCTATAACGCACGGGTACTTCCCAAGTCTTTTACGTTCCTTCTATAAATCCACGATCCTGTAATCCTCCTCAGCAACCATCCCCACTTGTTCCACCCGCGCTCTTCAACAACTTTTTATGTTCCTTTCCTTTCCTTACAAGCAATCCTGTCCGTCCATTCCATCTCATCAACCCCGCTAACCCCTCCTTTTCCTTGCCCTTTTTTCGGTTCCACTCCATGCTCCTCCACCTGCTTTCCCCACCTTCCGGAGCCCCTCGGCCTTAAACCCATGACTCCCCTCTCTCCTCCGCCGCCGTCCTCCGCCCCCGCCGCCACACCCGCCGAGACGCTGGACCTCATCCTCCACAACCTCCTTCCCGTCCTTGTTGTTGCCGCCCTCTCCGTCAAGTCCTTCGTCGGCCGGTGGCGGCTCCTCCACTCCAAGCTCTCCCTCCTTCAGTCCTCCCTCGCCGACGCCGCCAGCTCGCCCCATTGGCCGGCCAACCCCCTCTTTGTCGACCTCCTCCCGCCCCTTCTGTCTACTCTCCGCTCCCTTCACTCCCTCTCCGCCCGCTGCCTCGACCCCTCTCTCCCCGCCGGCAAGCTCCTCCTCCAGAGCGACCTCGACATCGCCGCCTCCGCCCTCACCCTCCACCTCCACGACCTCGACCTCCTCCTCCGCTCCGGTCTCCTCCATCACCTCCCCAGCGCCGGCGCCATCGTCCTCCCCCTCCCCGGCCCCTCTGCCTCCCGCGCCGACCTCGACCTGTTCGTCCGCGACCTCTTCGCCCGCCTCCAGATCGGCTCCATCGACCTCAAGAACAAGGCCCTCGACTCCCTTCTCCAGCTCCTCGCCTCCGATCCCCCCAAGCTCGCCCCCGTCGTCGCCGCCGAGGGCGACCTCCCTTCCCTCGTCCGCCTCCTCGACCCCTCCGCCCACTCCCTCATCCGTGACCAGGCGGCCGCCGCCGTCTCCCTCCTCGCCACGGCCTCCGACGCCTCCCGTCGCGCCGTCTTCGAGGAGGGCGCACTCGGCCCCCTCCTCCGCATCCTCGACTCCGGCTCCCTCGCCATCCGCGAGCGCGCCGCCGCCGCGATCGAGGCCATCACCACCGATACCCCCAACGCCTGGGCCGTCTCCGCTTACGGCGGCGTCCCGATCCTGATCGCCGCCTGCCGGTCGGGATCCGGATCCCCCGCCGTCCAGGCCCTCGCCGCCAGCTCCCTCAAAAACATCTCCACCATCGATGACATCCGGAGCGCCATGGCTGAGGAGGGCGCTGTCCCGGCCCTGGTCGATCTGCTCCTCTCCGGCACCCTCGACGCCCAGAAGAACGCCGCCCTCTGCGTCTGGTCCCTCGCCTCCGCCGGTGGCGAGGAGATCCGGGCCTCCATCGTCCGGGAAGGGGGCCTGCAGCGGCTTATCGAGCTGCTCATCGAGGCATCGGATCCGGAAGCGACGGAGCACGCCCTGAGAGCGATCCACGCCCTCTCCACCTCCCCCGCCGCCGCCAGAGCCCTTTCCTCCTCGCCGGGATTCTTTTCCCAACTCACCGATCTGATCCGCCGCGGCAGCCCCGCCACCCAGCAGGCGGCGGCGGCGGTTTTCTGCAACCTCTCTCCCGGCGACGACGTCAAGCGGTCCATGGCAGGGTGCATGGCTTCGCTCGTCAAGATGCTGGAGTCCTCGAAGCCGGCGAGCGCTCAGGAGGTGGCCGCCCGGGTGTTGGTGTCGCTGCTGGCCGTCCGATCGAACCGGAAGGTGCTATCAAGGGACGAGAAGAGCGTGACGAGGCTGGTCCAAATGCTGGACCCAAAGAACGTCGAGGTAAGCAAGAAGTTCCCGGTGTCGGTGGTGCTGGCGCTCGCCGCCGGCGCCGGCCGAGGCTCCCGGCGAAGGATCACGGAGGCCGGCGCCTGCCAGCACCTCCAGAAGCTCGCCGACGCCGAAGTCCCCGGGGCGAAGAAGGCGTTGCAAAAGATCGCCGGTAGCCGGCTAAAGAGCTTCTTCTCCATGGCTTGGTGGGAGTGAACAGTGCTACGTCCACAGTAACTAACCCGATCCGCCGTGGAGGCAAGACTTGGTTTAGTTAAAGCTTGGGTTAATTTACTTACCTAATTTTAATAAGATGTCTGGATTAATTTAGTTTATTTGTTCGGGATTGGACGCAGGCGCTGATGGCGGGAAGGCTAATTGTTGGAGAGACGAAGAAAAATGATTAAATTAATAGAGAACAAGTGGAATATGAGAATGATAGGAGTTACGAGAAAGCAAAAGAAAAAGGGAGTTTTCGTTGCAAATAGACTATAATTTGGTGTCTTTAGGTACAGTGACAAAAGAGAAGCCTGGATGCGGAGTTTTAGGAAGTATCCTTGTGCTATTTATTATTTTATTTTTATTTTTATTTTTGGCTATGTTTGTTTGCCTTGATTTGATCCACAAGGAATGGCAGGAGCCATGTGGGTCTTGTTTACCATTTCCCCGTGTATGGCCGGTGTTGCAGATTTTGGCCAAAAGACTTTGTTTTGTATTTATCTGGTTGTCTTGCTTTTTTGTGTGTGTTCGATTGACTCCAATCTTTGAATTGTTTAGTCCATGTAGTCTGTCTTTGTATATGATACTATAGTTTTTTGCATATGCTGCTTTTCTATTGTCAACAATGCGGTCGAACCTAACATAGCAATCGTGCAAGCCCTTCTCAAGTCTTTCTTTTCCATTGAAGCCGGTTTTAGTTCTCCTTAGGAAAAGCACCATTCAAATCACTATATGAATCTATTTCTAAGCCTGCATGGAACCAGTCATGCATCAAGGACACGCTGGATTCTCGGTCATCATTGGATCTAAGATTAGCCTTGTCTTTGTTAGTTTTCGATGCAGACGCACTAATCCCAGTCTCCCAGAGACAATCGAAGGATATCAGAGCGGAAGGGGAGAGGGGGAAGTGGAAGGGTAGAGAGATTAGATGCTAGGAGGCAGATGCCGAGGGGCCCAAAGGGGCGACTGCAAGCTCACATCACATGGCAAAGAAAGAGGAATTTAGCTGCTGTGGGAGCTGGAACTGGGGCCTTGGGAGATGAGTTAAAAGAGTGGTGAGTGGGGGCATCTCGTCCCCACTCCCCTAATTCCTATTTCTCCTGCCCATCTCCTGGAATCGCCTTCTCTTTTCCTTTTTTTTTGTTGTTGTCTTCTTTATTAGTGCCAAACACTTCGATAGAAAAGTTCACCTTTCCCCGCCTTACGTCCCGTGAAGGCAACTGCAGCGGCGAGCTGTAAAGCCACCTCCCAATTTAACTCTCGCATCATTGCTTTCATCTCACCACCACCTCTCTCCTCCTTCCTTCCTTAATTTTTTTTTTATCTCCTGCCATAACTTCACGCATTTACAAACGACAGTTACAGTGAAATAATTCAACAGGACAAGTTGGTTGGCAACCACCACTCCACCTTTTTTTTTTAAAGGATCCTTAGCTTTTCCGACGCGTCGTTAGATAGTTAGGTTGTGTTCCGGCGATGACAGAGATAGGGGTGGGGTGGGGGACCAAAGTCTTGACCACCCACGGTATGGTCTTCGGGCTCGAACCGTGTTAGGTGAGGCATTTGTTCCGCAGTCGGAGACAGGTGACCTGGATTGCTACTGACGCCGTGATGCACGTCACATGCGCGGTGGAGCCGGATCCGATGGCCCATGGATAATAATGCCTTGTTCTACGTGTGATGGGCATCGGACTTGACCCCAATCCCATCTGACATGCGTCACGGATGCCTACATTGGCGAGTAGCTGCCATCCCATCTGCATTCCTTGCAGAAGGGTGTTGACAGGCACACCATTCAAGTATTTTGGAAGATAAATAGTGCAGCAGATTGAGCCGACTCCTTCGCAGCACACCATTCAGAAGAATTCCTATAGGAGAGTTTTGAATCCATCTTTTTTTTTCCTTCGTCTTTTCCTTCTCTATGACTCTTATGGGTGCACTCATACGCGCATAACGTAAGGTAGCATTGTAAAAAAGAAAAATAATACTAATTATAGATATAGGCACGGATACATACCAGAACAAGTTTTAAAATAGATTTTGAGACACTTCATCTTTGCCCTTTATGACCAGCAAGTAAATCTAGGGGATATTTCCTTTTCTCTTGTTTTTCTTTGTGATACCACAAAGCAATCTTCTCCCATCTATAAGATTTTCCTTCTCTTTGTTTTATCTCTACTGAAAATGGCCTTTTCACATATAAGAGACTACATGTATCTGAGTGCACCGAGACGGTGCAACGGGTCTAGAGCAGGCTGAAGGGATGGCCAGCAGCGTCTCTATCAATGATGGATAGATTGACACTGATCAGATCTGTACTTGATTCCATACCCTTGTATCTCATGACAAATACGGTGGTGCCAAGGACAGTGCTACTGAAAATTGAGCGGCTACTTCGGAGCTTTTTATGGAGCTCGCATGGTGTTGGACGGGGGGTGCACTTGATGGCATGGGGGAACATCTGCGTCCCATTCAATAAGGGTGGCTTTGGGATTCTGTCTCTCCTAGAGAGACGGGAGGTGCTCATTGTCCGGCATGCAATCCGATTCCTTTTGGAGCCGCAGGGGATCTAGAGTCAAACCATGGTAGCCTGTTATGGGCGGGTGGGCCCTGAGGCACTGGCACGAGGGCGGAGATGTTCTTTCCTGTGGCGAGAGATTGGGAGGTACCTGCTTACTGTGCTAATGCACACTAGATGGCTGATAGACGATAGGCGCAGTATTGATGTGGCTGGGGACCCGTGGGTAGATGCCCTCCCCTTGCAGCATTGGCTGAATATAGTTAGTGTTGAGGATGCACAGGGATTGCGGGTCTGTGATCTCCTCATCCCCCGGGGGGGCTGCATGGGACTAGACTAGGCTGGTTTAGCTTTTCGGGGGGCATCTGGTGGAGAGGATCCGTTCCCTCTTGTTACCTGGGTGTGCTGGTCCAAATGTGTGGGTTTGGAGCACCTTTAGCAGGACCAGAGTCAAGGTGGGCAACCTCTTCCGCATTCTTCAGCGGCAGTACGAGCTTGGATCTGACTGCGCCTGGATTTGGCGCTTGGGACTCCGCCCGAGGGTATCACTGTTCCTCTGGAACATAGTCTGGGACCGTCTTCCGACGAGAGCAGTACTTAGTGGACGAGGATTGAGGATTCCCCCGGTATATGGGGATTGCGGTGTGGACAAGACAATGGACTATGCCTTGTTTCAGTGCACATGGGCTGGGGTGACTTAGCAATTGGCAGGGAACCCGCGGAAAGTTTGGGGCCGGAGGGACCAGTTTTTACAGGCCATGTGCTGATGTTCGGAGTCCCTACTGCTTCGCCAGAACGCGGCTCGAGCGATTTGCACGTTCTACAAGATCTGGCTTGGAATGCTCGAACTTTTGGCGAATGCAGTATGTCGCCGAGATTTGTGGTGAAGAGTGCTGCAGCGAAGCTCAGTCACATCATACCTGTCGAAGGGACCTTAACAGCTCGGGACATATGGAGTTCCTATTTTGCTTCGGCAGCATCCTGTTTGGTGTTTTTCACCTTGGAGCCTCCACCCCTCTATCTTAGACAGAGGTACGAGGGGCGACGCGGGTTTTGTTATTCGAGACCCATCTACCACAGTCGTGGCTGCAGGGGACAATCCATTCTTTGATATATTGGTTCCGGGTGCGGAGCTGAGGGCCGCGTGGGTGGGCCTTCATCATGCCCGGTGTATTTTATGGGTCAGTTCCATCGTTTTGGAGGGGAACTCGACCATGGTGATCAGTTGGATCCGTTGGGGTCCAAGGGGTAATGGTTGCGTTCACCCTTTACTCCGAGATATCTGGACAATGGTGAGGGATGGAGGGGCCTTCCAGGTCTAATATGTTTTCTGTGAAGTTAATGGAGCTGCGGACTGGGAGGCTACTAAAGTAGCCAGTCATTCGAGTAGTACCCTGTGGGCTAATAATGGAGAGTTGTCCCTAGCACTTCGAGGTATTTTGTTTTTTGATTTTACTGGGTACATTTATACTCATCAGGTATGATCGACCCGCCTTAGAAAAAAAAAAGGAAGGGAAAATGGCCTTCGCTGCTTTAGCGTAGAGGTTTTAGGGCTTTTACTGCCTTCACGTCTATTCTAAACTATATCTAGGTTCAATTAGTGCTGTCTGCTTCTACTTTTTATTGTAAGTTGGTATTGTAGTTTGATGAGTATCGCTCGAAGGGTTTATCATGATCTCCTTGTTGATTGAAAAGATGATGATAATTTATTGATCAAGATAACTTCCTATTTCTTGTAAAAGAAATTAGTGAACTCTTATTGACAAGATTTTAAGTTCACGAATGCATCGAGCAATGTATTGGGCGAGGATGAGTTTCTTGGCCAATTGCTGCTCTTGGACTCCTTTTTCTCCGCCTATTTCAGCTGAAAGTTTCAGACGATCATACTTCACTGGATGAGGTCTTCTGGCATCCAAACAGTAAAGAATAATATCTAACTGCAATTAAAACTTTCAAGGACTTGTCTTTATGTATATGATCTCGACCAACGTGATGACCTTTATCAATAAATTAAATCTTGAAATTAAAAAAAAAATCCTCAAAAGTGCCATTTTCTTTTAGTTTTCCTCATTGTTATACATCAATTTATGTCAAAAATTGCTGAGTTAGATTGGATATGTCAAAAACATGTCTACAAATTGCTATACATTATGCCTTCTATAAAGCAGCTGATCTTAAACCGAGTTGGGCCAAGCTTTTAGTGGAATGTTGCATCAGCCTAGATTACATGATTGCTGGATTGGCCCCGCATCATCGACCTTGTACATCGGCATGTTACAAGATCAATTTTCTTAATATATCATGTTCCAAATTCATGTTCATCAACATAAAATGATAGAGATAAATCTGTAATTATGTTCCATTTTCACTCTAAGCATAGCGACACAATCTATGGTGTGATCGGCACAGAATTCTTTCGCTACAGGTTTTTGGTAATTCTAAACTTGACCCATTTCCTGTTAATTTAAGTTCCTGGGATCAAAAGAACGTTTGGTTAAAGCCTTAAATGTGCATGGTCTAGGGCACAAACAGGTAGAATGAGCCGGAAACACATCCATTCATCCATTATAGAGCTTGATCGAAGCCTAATTAGCTAGATGGTTAGTTCATTTCAATGAATCGACTGGTCTAAAAATCTACAAGAAATGCTTAACTCCAAAAAAAAGAATCAAACAGTCACTCTGGTGAAACAAAGTGATTGGTGCAACGGAAGCATTGCTCCAAACCTATACATGAACTTTGCATTCATTGCTTAACTCAATAAAAGCCGGGTGATCATTAATCATTACCTCCCTTTCCATCAAAAAAAAAAAAAAAATCTATACATAAACTTTCATGGCTTAAACAAAAAGAGCACTGCTTCCAAGCACCATTCCACTCCCTAGCAAGAGCACCAGCTTATTGCGGCAAGTCAGGGATTGGCATGGTACATGGCGTGGGTTCGCATAGGTAACTGGTAGGCTTCATCATCATCCCACCAATCACTGCATGGGGAACTTGGCATGGGAATGGTGCAGTGAAGCATTTTTTTTCTCCTAAAGTACAGATGCATGATACGATGCTTGACTGCTGCTATGATAAAAAAGGATGTGATTTATTCTGCATCAAGGTAACGTTCCCACTGGAAACCAGTGCATCTGTACCCAGATCCTGAAAGTTGCATCGCGGTTCAGTGTACCAAAATTTTTTGGGTAGGATATTTTATTATTTTTTTGGTACATTGGTGACTCACGGATGTGGATGCATGCAGCCCACAATGTCAGAAAGAATGAGAGAATATAAAGGAGCCGGACCGGAACATGAGTACTCCAAACAAAATCTCTAGAATGGTGGGATGCATAGGACGTCATCCAATCTACTGCACTATTCACCTTTCGGTAAATATGGACAGCCCGATGGAAAGCACAATCCCTCAGGAGGCTATAAATGTCGAATATCAGTCGCAATCCGGCAGCCGCATGACCGAAGTCCTGGATCCCCTCGATCACCGAGGTTGAGTCTCCCTCCAAGACAATACGGTATGCGCCCAGCACACACCTCGCATAGAAGACGCCCTTCCATGTAGCTCTAACCTCAGCGTCGAACACACTCTTATCAAAGATCCTTTGATCCCTAGCCGCCACAAATCGGACCTTTTGATCTCCTGATGACAAACCCTGCGCCGGCATAATCACCCTTCCTGACACTTCCATTGAAACTCACATTGAGAAGACTAGGGGGTGGGGGTTTCCAAGAGACGATCGTGGTTCTGGACGTTACAAGAGCAGAATGAGAGCTCCAGATTTTTCTAGCCAACTCAAGGAATGACGACGCAATGACGCCAAAGATCTCCGTCGTATGAAAAAGTGCTATGTCTACCACTAGCCTTGGCTACGCCCCTCTGTGCTCAAAAACTCGAGTGTTCCTACCTAGCCAATAAGGATAAACCAGATAGGCTGCCCTGATCTCCTTCTCCACCATGGCGGGCCTCCAAGAGGAATCCCTCAGATACGGTGGGTTGGGTCAAAGTTTGTCTCCAGGTACGCGTTGTTATTACGATGCACAGGCCTAAGCTTAGCCCGACCCATTTTGGCCCAACTAATTCCGGCTGATGACGACCCAAAAGTTGATCTGAACCAGTCGAGCCGCGTGCTATCACAAGGAGCAAGAAGGTGGACAACTATGACTGCAATGTAGGTCTGCATGTCAAGCATCTGGACACTTTTACTATACAACAAAAACTACCCAAAAACACTTCAAAGCAAATTGTAGTGCATTTATAATCAAATAATACATTAAACATACACTTCTAGTACTAATTAGGTTTTTGATTGCATTACACCAAAAGATCGTATGCTAATTATGCTAGAGAAGATATATCTCAACTAAAGTGTCAAATTGAACTCTTCCACATTGATTTCTTTTGATGGCATAGCGTTAATTTTCAATCTACATTTGAAAGAAACAAATCTGAGATACATATTTCAACATTGTTATGACATTTGAAAAGGTAGTTCTTAGTTATGGAGAAATCCATGGTGCCTTGTCTCACTTGATATATATCGTTCTTAATTATTGAGCTGCCTTTGCATGATGCAGTAAAGTAAACTGTATTGATCTAGGGAATTAAATCAGCTACTAAAGAATCATTGTCTAATCAAAGTAAGTTTAAAATAGTATACTATAAATTTTAATATTATAAATTTCCTACGCTTACACGTATGGATGTGGTGGTATCTATATATAGAACTCCTTTTTTCTATAAGTGTCCCAAACAAAATTTCTAGAATGGTGGGCCGCATAGGATGCCACCCAATCCGCCGCACTATTCGCCTCCCGGTAGACATGGGTGACCCGATGGAAAGCACACTTCCTCAAGAGGTTGCGAATGTCACGTATCAGTCGCAGTCCGGCAGCCACATGACCGAAGTCCTGAATCATCTCGATCAATGAGGTTGAGTCTTCCTCCAAGACAATACAGTCTGCACCCAGCACACGCTTTATGTAGGAGACGCCCTCCCACGCTGCTCTGATCTCAGCATCGAGCACACTTTAATTGAAAATTCTTCGACCCCCCGCCTCCACAAATCGGGCCTTCTGATCTCTGGTGATAAACCCCGCGCCGGCATGACCGCCCTCCCTGACGCTGCCGTTGAAACTCACCTTAAGAAAACTAGGAGGTGGGGGCTCTCAGGAGACGACCGTGGTCCTGAACGCTACAAGAGCGAAATAAGAGCCCCAGATTTCTCTAGCTAACTTAAGGGACGACAACGTAGTGATGCCAAGGATCTCCGCGCATGAAAAAGTACCCTATCTACCACCAACCTCAGCTGCGCCCCTCTGTGCTCAAAAACTCAAGCATTCCTATCTAGTCAATAGTGATAAGCCAAATAGATCGCCCTGATCCTCTGCTCCACCATGGTGGGCGTTGGAGAGGAATCTCTCATATGATGGGGCGGGTCAAAGTTTGTCTCCAGGTCTTGTGATGCACAGACCTAAGCTTAGCCCGACCCATTTTGGCCCAACTAACTCCAGCTGATGACGACCCAAAAGTTGATCTGAACCGGTCGAGCCGCGTGCTATCACAAGTTCCTTTAAAATCTATGCAACTACGAGCGAAACTTAGATACGTCCCTCATACATGATTTACCAAGCATCATACATCACGCAAACAGGCCTGATTGTCTTACGCTTTCGGGCTCAAAAAAAGGTGGCAAGATTCCAATTCACTCGTATCATTCCGAACCAGCTCGCTGGAGAAAGAAATGCGATATCTAAATGAGCACGTAAACCTGACGCAGCATGATCGGCGTGCAGCCGACTTAGTCTTCTTGCTACGAGAATGTAGGCTTCTAAACCAGCTTATATTGAAAAAAGGGACGGTATGCTTGCATGGCACATGACCTTGTAAATGGTCATAGCAACATGTGATTGGCCATATTAGGTATGAAGATATACGTGTATTTAGTCCCACATCGGTTATTCGATGGATAGATCTTAGATACTTATACGGGATCAAAAAATCCGAATAATATCTTTCGAAAAGTCTTTTTAGATAAGATTCTAAATTGTTACAAATGGTATCAGAGCGGACATGGTCCATAACCTATGTTGACTTGGGGACACTGCAGTACAAATTCAGTAAGGCTGACCACAGCTTATCGTGGTGCTTGTGATTAGATTTGAATGGATTTGAACCCTTAGCCCGATAAGGACGTCAGGGCTTAAACGGAAAAAGTATGTGAGAGCCCGTCCGGATGCATGTTTAGTCTCACATCGATTATTTGCTGGATAGATTTTATGTAGTTATACAGAATCAAAGAACTTGCAGCCTATCACCTAAAGGCTGTTGGATTAAGTGCGTTATGTCATGGCAGCATGTGATCATGCAAGGGACCACATGGCAGCATGATCATCTTGCAGCCAATCGTAATCTTTTTGCCATGAGCATGTAGCTAGGCTTCTAAACCAGCTGACATTGAAAAAGACCAGTATGCCTGCATGGCACATAACCTTGCAAATGGTCATGGCAGCATGTGACTGGCCATGCTAGGGACCCATGCAGACCATGCATGTAGCGCTTGCAGCCCATCACCTAAAGGCTGTCAGGCGATGAACACTAGAAGGCATGGTCGGTTGGATTAAGTGCGTTATGCTTTAACCCACCACTTTGTCTAGTCTCATTGATGAGACCTATTGCCGTTCAAGAATATCAAAAAATTTAGATATGCAGTGCCAATGCTTAATTTATATAAGCTTCTTATTCAGAGAGTAATAATAGGAAGCCAAAACTTTAGCTAGCATATTACATCCAATCGTAGAATTCGTACTTGCAGGGAGTGGCTTTTTTTAATGCTAAAAACGAAAATATCGTACATAATGTGTATGGATACAGCCAAAAAAATCAAAAAGCAAAACATCGCGGAGGGCTCTAAGCAACTCCGCTTTTCCAACCCATAGGTAGTCCCCTGAGTGGTTGGCGACAAAGAAGGCGACCCAATCCGCTGCTCCATTCGTCTTCCTAAACACATGTCTTGCCTGAGCAACCATCTAGTGGCTTATTCTATTGATTGTAAATAGTATATTTTCGTTCTCAATTAAATTTCTGAATTTTCTCGCCTATTATTAGCCTTTTGCATTTTGTTCCTCTTCTTGCTTTTTTGCTTCCACTGGAGATTTTAAGTCCTAAATTTTAAGATATCGAACTAAATTCATCCTATCAATCTGATCATTTGATTTTTCTTAGAAAATAATATTAACTATGAAGTAGCTTGTATAAAAGTGGGGCTCAAACCATATATCTCTAGGGTTCTCTTGGTCTCCTATCAGATTTGTAATATATAGTGGCAGGTCCATAAGTTTGGTTGCATCGAGTAGTAAGATGAGAATTCTATTTTTTTTAATGAAATAGTGGAATAGCAATCCCCCTTTACATTACAATAATGAAATGGATCCAATGATGAAAAGAGAATCAGGAGGATTTTCGAGAAAAGAAAGATCATGAATAAAATGATATACAAAACCCAACAACCCTTTGCGCAAAAAAGAGAATGATATCGAGCTGAAATTTCATTGGACAAGGCAAATTGAAGAGCTTGCTTTTGCAAACAAAATACCGTTCCATTGCCCATATATGACCGTTTTCTACTATTTTCAGACAAACGTAATAGAGTTAAGAGACTCCAATCACATTTCGCCATGACTTGTTAATCTCCCCCAAGATATTTTGAAGGATTAAGTTGACATTTTGGCCCAAAATTAGTTGCTATTCTATTTATTTCATCTTTTGTCTACTAATTTCCACATGTATAAGAGGATATTTACAAATAGCCTAGTTCAACATGAGAGGTAACTACTCTTAAGGGCATGTCATGATTAATGTAATCCCAGAATCAGAAATTAATAATACGAACCGCGTCACATTGGGCTTTCTAATAAACATCATATTGTACATCCTCTGGTCATACTATGAATCCGTTAATGGAATTTTTTTCTAAAACATTATTCGATTAACAATTTTTTACAAAAATAGATAAAGCATTCAGGATGAATAAATGTTAAAGGAAAATGGTTATTATGTTGTTTTTATAAATCTTGTTTCGCCAAAACTAACAAATAATAACATCTAAAAAGTGAGTTCTATAAAAAAGATAACTTTTATCAATGAGTTCCGTAAAAAAAAAAAAAAAATCTTATCCTTTTTTTCATAAAATTTGTTTTAGAAAAATATATATATTTATGATTATCCAAAATCTTTACATGACGGTTGAAAGAAATCCTCAAACGTCTATCCCTTGTAAGTAATATGTAATCTCTCGAGCATTTGAGTCTACCCCTTGCAAGCTTTTTTTTTTTTTTTTTGAGAAGATAGTTAAACAAGATCTTTCCATATGCTAATAATCTACTAATAATCAAACTGGAGGCTGTCGCTCGGTTGAGATCCTGCTCGTACGCATGAAAGCTACAGAGCATCCATGAAAGATTCAAAATAGCAGAGTTCCCGAGGGGAGAACGGCCCCCTGCCCTCATTGAAAACGAAGTAAAGAGCGAGAAAACAAGAGGAAGAAAACAAAAGGAGAGGACTTCGCACCGTTCGATGAATCATAAATAGCTTCGAATTCAATGCAAAAAGAAAATTACAAAGGACGGAGGGAGCAGAATCACGAAGCCGGAGTTGGAAGCAAGGATCGATCCATCAGTAGATGTCGAGCGTCTCGAGGATCGACTGGTTGCAGAGAGGGCACGAACCTCGGGTGATCCACAGCTCCCGCGCGCACACCCTGCAGAAGGTGTGCCCGCACGGGATGAACGCCGCCCCCTTCCGCCGCCCCATACACACGCAGCACCCCCACCACTCCCTCCCCTCCTCCTCCTCCTCCGCCTCCTCTCTCTTCTCCTCCTCCCCTTCCCTCATCAGCCTCATCAGCGACGACCTCTCCGAGAACGGCGTCATCGTCATGTCCCTCTCCGTCGCCCGCAGCTGCCGCTCCGCCGCCAGCGCCATCGCCAGGTTCATCTCCTCCTCCTCCTCCTCCTCCTCCTCGATCGCCGCCACCGCGTCCCCCGCCGGCGCCTGGTCCAGGATGCACCCGAAATCCTGATCGCTCTCCCTCCGGTTCCGCGCCGCCGCCGCCGCCTCCCGCCGGTACCTCGGCCCCCCTCTCTCCTCCGCCGCCGCGGGGGATCCGGCGTCTTCTCCGGACGAGGCGGTGGAGAAGTCGAAGGGGGAGCGGGAATCGATGTGGGCCGCCCGGGAGCGGGCCCAGGGGCTGCCGCAGCAGGCCACGCCCTTGAATCGCAGCCGGTCTTTGAACCTCCTCCACCGCTGCCGGGCCCCCATCCCTCGTTCCCCTCTTTCCATACACCGCCCCTCCCCCTTCCTTCTTATCCTCGATTCCCTGTACCTTACCAAGATTAGCTAACGGTATAAACTAACTCGCTAGAAACGAAAACAGTTGATGCGGTTTTATTGGTCTTTTTTACAAAACTACCTAACCACCTCTCCGTTGGGGTTTAGGTTCTCAGAGCCAATGGAGCAAAACCAATGGGGAACTCGAAAACAATAATCCAAGTTAGGGAAGAGGAAACAAGAGCTGAGGATAATGATGGATACCTTGTTGATGTCGTTAGTGGGTTATAGGAATGGGAAACCGGCCAACGCCTTCTGCTTCGCAGGACGGAGAACGGCGTCTCGCTGTCCACCGGAGCCTTCGCTATTCTATTGCCTATTATTGGGTCTTCGGGATCGAAAAAATAGCGGTTTCTTCTTCCCGGTTTGGAACTAGGGGATGGATGGTGGGTGCCGGACGCCACGAGGTCAAAAATAATAATAATAAAGAAAGAACCGGCAGGCGGCGCGCGGATTGAGGCGGATCGCCACGTGGCTGCCAGCTGCAGCGTGAGTGGCGCCCGAAAGCGAAGGCGGTCCTCTTTCCCGCCAATAGATCCCGCCTGAAATGGACACGGTATCCCATGAGCATACCCGCTTCCGTCGCCGGGACTTTACTGTCCCACGTGGCAGGTTGGTGGGCGTATAGGAAGGTGCCACATCGGCACCGAAAGAGGAGTAAGGCAGACCGGCTCTGCCATAGTTAAAGTTATTGCGCCGAGATATGTACGTGCTTGATGGTGGGGCCCCGTAGAAACCAGCGATTGTTATTGGCTGCATTCACGCCATGTGGTGCATATAGCATAAGTAATAATTTCTTGTACTATAGTACTCCTTGCTTTTGCCATTTAGCTCGGCCATCACCGCATAGCTTTAGAGCCAAGGTGCCAAGCTGGAAATAAAGCTATTCATAGGGAGTGTGTTGCAAGATTTTGGGACATGAATGAATGAATGAATGGCCTATCATGTCTCTATCTAATTATGGGTTACATTTTAATCTGATAAACAAGCAGTCAACTTTGATTTCATTTTATTGCTAGGAACGCATATTATCATCTCTTGCAGATTTTCTACTGAACTACACACAAAAGGTCCAAAGGAGAGCTTGCTTTATATATAGGTCTTAATTCCAGCTGATTAAAAATAATCCAACCTGTTAGAAATTAACAATTATTGCAAAGATGCTGAGGATTTTGATAATATAAATTTTTTTATCGATGAACGAAAAATAAGGCATTCCTCATTAGCAACCTAACAAGAGATCTGCCTCCACATTTTATTATCACTTTTTCTTCTTTTTTTTATCGGGGTACATTGGCGACTCGCACACAACATATATGAATGTAGCCCATAAAGTTCAAAAAAAAAATACAAAGGAGGCGAAATAGAGTCGTGTCTCTTTGAGGTACATCACATGATCAGCAAACTTGTTTGAATGTCCAAGTTCTCATTATATAATAATAACAGGCATGTAAATTACCAAAAATTTAAATACCTTCTACCGATTGCAATGCACTATGCGATATTTTCTTCTCCGGTCATGATCCAAGTAACATGATATTTTTTAACTTGAAATTTCACACTTGTGTTTTCATTATGTAGAGGTGCGAATGTTATTAGGGAAAAAGGGGACTGGTATCTAAAGATCCATCTCCATCTCTAATTTGTCACTTGTAATTTGAGCAAAATTTTGGTGGGAGTTAAGATTTGTAACCGGTCGTTGGAGCTCCAGATAATACGTGCGAAAGCTGCAAGCCCGCTCAGGCTGCCGAAGGACGAAGACGCACGCGACAATGGGCCAAGAGGATGGGCCATGGTACGAATAAGATGGGCCAATTTATAGCCTCTCTTGGGCCTGTGGCCTGGCCTGTGTGGGGATCACCTAACAGGCTAACATAAGGTGTTTTGGACCAGTGCGGGGAGTTTTATTTTTAATCTGCAAAATGTCACAGACTCATAACCCAAAAGCTTAAGTTGCTATAGAATAAATCTTCTTGTTAAAGTTGATGCACTAGTTGATGCACTCCCATCCAATGGGGTCGTAAGCCAAAGTAACTCATACAGCATAGTTTTGCTCCAAGAAAAGGAAAGGCCAGCTTGTTACTATCGATAATCCAACTCGACATCGATGTGCAGTTGTGCATTTACATGAGGTATGCAGGTATATAAGAAGGCAGGAAAAATACATGAAGAAGCACTTAATAGATCAATGAGGTTTTTTTAAAATTAGGATATAATAGTTGTAAGTTTAATAAATCGCTTTGTATGTCCAAAGATATTGGAAGTGTGTCTTGGGAATTTTGGGTTGGTCTGAGTTGAATTCCAGTCTAGCTGTGAGTCAGCAATGATCGATTGGGTCGGCCTTCTTTGGGTCTGTGGACATTTATGGCCTGATTAACTAAACAAGATGGTAAATGGCTTGAATTGAATACCTGAGGGCTTGAATAGGCACTCCAGGGATCGGCATGGTTCATTGGATTTTTGGTCAACATTTAGAGGTGGAATTGGAATACCGTTGCATTACCAAATGCATTAAATAATCCTAGTTTTAGCTTAAGGTTCATGAACCGCATGAAGGTTAGGGCTTGCTCGGATAGACTTGTATGGTCAAATTAGCTAGGATCCAGCCTTAGAATGGGACTAGGCCGGGATCGAGCTAGAGCTAAAGTTAGATCATGCTTAGATTGGGGATGGATTGGGTTAGGGATCATTAAAATTCTAGGGTTGCTTGCTCGGTCGATGACCATGAATCTTATAAGGGGGCAAAAAAAAAAAAAAAAAAAGTTGCAGAGGCGATTGCTCGCGCAACTTTGACAACATGAAAGAACCTTTATCTAGCAGGGCTGTCTACTATTGTGAAACTCTAGAAGAGGGATATGAACAAAAGGAGCAAGAAGGTGGGCAAATATGACTGCAATGTAGGTCTGCATGTCAAGCATCTGGACGCTTTCACCATACAACAAAAACTAACCAAAAACACTTCAAAGCAAATTGTAGTGCATTTATAATTAAATAATACATTAAACATACATTCTAGTACTAATTAGGTTATTGATTGTATTACACCAAAAGATCGTATGCTAATTATGCTAGAGAAGCTAGATCTCAACTAAAGTGTCAAATTGAACTCTTCCACATTGATTTCTTTTGATGGCATAGCATTAATTTTCAATCTACATTTGAAAGAAACAAATCTAAGATACATATATCAACATTGTTATGACAATTGAAAAGGTAGTTTTTAGTTATGGAGAAATGCATGGTGCCTTGCTTCACTTGATATATATCGTTCTTAATTATTGAGCTGCCTTTGCATGATACAGTAAAGTAAACTGTATTGATCTAGGGAATTAAATCAGCTACTAAAGAATCATTGTCTAATCTAAGTAAGTAAGTTTAAAATAGTATGCTATAAATTTTTATATTACAAATTTCCTACACTTATACGCATGGATGTGGCGGTATCTATAGAACCTGTCTTTCTATATGTGAAGATTTTTGCCGACTTTTGCATTTGATGGCTTTCTAGGGATATACAAAATATTAATGTGTTTTGGTGAGAGCCATAAATCCATCAAAAAAAGTAAAAATAGAGAGCCATGATTACCCGAGCTTTAAAGTTGTTGCTTCACTGGTGTGGTGTAAAAACCTAGTCGGTACATGAAATCTCACATGCCATTTAAGGCGCGCATAATCCATGAATGGTACTCAATGGACTCACCTGACTCTCAGGAAACAGAAAAAGGAAAATATGGTCA
>JAOXJJ010000001.1:14856368-14867314 GCA_025769935.1 Phoenix roebelenii | reverse complement strand
AAATTTAATTTCCACCAATTAAAAATTAGAATATTTTTTTTAATTAAAAATAGCTTTAAACTTCTGAACAGGATGAGGTAAGATCTTTCTCTTTATTTAAAATATTATATGTATTTTATATAATTTTTGTAAGAAAGTAAATGCTCAACCAAATCTAAGCTATCCTATAATATGTCACTTTTTTATTATTAATTAAACATGCAAAAACCATTTTTTCAGACATTATATATTCAGACATCGGTTTTTTAGAAAAATAAAAAAACATTCTAGTGAAGAATTTTTTTTTTTTGCAAATCAAATGAGTCGAATACCTTAATATTGATACTTGTAATTATGTAAATGGCGAGGTGCATGAGAAAATATGCACTCATGATGTTGGCTACACCATTTTCCAATGATGATGAAAACCCAAAACACCTTCATTATGATTATTCCGGGCGACTCTATTATTCATTTCCATCAAATTAATTTGGTCATTTTGTAATCTTGATTTTATCAATTGAAAATAAACTAACTCATTATATTACTGTATTCGGTCAATTCCAAGTCTCTATGTCTTATGTTACATTACAGTTGAAGTAAACATTTGGATTCAATCAGTTGCTTGGATTACCAATTTATGAATTTGTAAGGTTTTGAGATTCGATATTTTAGTTCCATGTCTTGTCGGAGAAACATTCATTTATTCGGATAATTTGATGTAAATGCAATTTTGTTCTATTAACTCTTGACCTGATTATTTTACAAAATTATCTTATGATTGCTATAAGATTAGAAGAAGAGCAAGAACAAAGCAGGAGTTCCTCTCCTACCCTCCGCCGCTAGAAACAAAATGATCTCATTGCCATAAGTATTCCCCTTTTCCTTGTCATGGCTGTTTATTTTTATAAAATTAACCACAACAAATTTCGGAGTGCTCTGGCCAACTTCTACTCTCCGGCCCACAAGGTGCCTTCAGAGTCACAGGCTACATAGGAAACCATCCAGTTCGCGGCTTCGTTAGACTTTCTAAATACATGCCTAACCTGAAAAGTCATTCCATTATTTACCATAGCTCAAATATCTCGAAGCAGGAAAAATTTTTCTCTCTCTACGACGCACGCACAAACGAACCTTATGGCCTAAATGGATTTAGGCGAGCAAGGAACCAAGTGTCTACACCCAACACGGCAGGGCTTGCGACCAAGGTGAAAGGGGGCATGGGCATTCTCATCAGGTTGCCAGATTTTATGCCGAGTATGCAAATAAATAAATAAATAAAAATGGTACCAAATCATGGAAAAAAAAGGGAGAGAGGAATTTATATATATATTTTTATATAAATATTTTCTTCAAACAGAATTGTTTTTTCAATAACCTTGTGACTCCGATTATGATCTATCGAAGTAGTTAAATTCAACATTGACAGCTATCGTTCCCGGAAGATTCCTTTTGGAAACTTTGACTAACATGATAGACGCCAATCAAATCTCACTAAATTTCTCCTACCTTCGAGCAAAAGGTTTCCATTAGCACCACTTTTTCATTATAATAACCCCCCTTGTTGTTTGCCTTGTCTAAACTTTAATTGACTTTTGGGTTGAAACATCTCCCCTGAGCCTCAGCTTAACAGTGCAACGCAAGCTTGAACTCGCCAAAGACTGGAATTCTATTGGCATTCAGAAACTTGTTGAGTTACTACTTAAGCAAGGGTTATGTTTCTTCTTACCTTGTGCACGTACTCCGTAACTTTTATTTCGTGCTTGTTTGGATGTCCGAATAATTTCTCAAACATGCGGTTGCCACTGAGGATTAACTTAGGATTGCCCTTTCTCTGCTACTTATTCCCTTGCCATCGGCCAAAAAATCCAACTTATCCATGAATAGGTTATGCCTGGGATTCCAGGAGTCTCTCTCAAGAAAAAAAGAAAATAAAGAAAGAATTTAAACAACAGTTACACCACTGACAATATCCAATTACTCATCTCGTACGCTGTTGAAACTGTCAGAATGGCCGTCAAAATACTTCAAAAAATACATTTTGTGCAATTACACAACCACAGATGTAACAAAAACTATGGATAGGGTGGCAAATCCAGCTTCCAAGATCATATACATGCAGTGTCAAACACTAGCATCAGAAACTTCATGGCGACTTCTGGCTCCCGGCCGGAGTCATGGCTCTATAAGCCTAGGCACTTTTCCACCGTCCGGGGCTTCAATGGTGGGTCCTCACTTGCTAGGCCAAGGATCCTCGCTAGTAGAAAAGAGTGACATCAGTCTACAATTACGGTTTTGGAGTCATTGTGACAAACTCCAGCATTTGGGATAACATGCAGCCTATTCAGCCGACACGCTTCTAAACTTTTGCGGCAGTCTTCATCAAGCTGCTTGCTTGGACAGCATTGCTGTAAGCCAAGACCTCCAAGTGGAAAAATACAAACTAGGAAGAAAGAAGGAAAGAGCTACTAAGATGGTAGCATAAATGGAACGAAGCTTTATTTTCATCCGTGTGGTTCAGATTCGAAATGCGTGGGCGTCGATTAAATGTGGGAACCGGATGCCTCCCGCCTAGACGTGCTCGATGGGAGCGCTTCTGATCCGCTGGTACTGAGATGGTGTTGGGATGACGTACTCATACGTGGGTAACCACGGGTCGAAGAAGGTATGAGTATATTATCTACCTGTATCGGACATTTGTTTGGTGGAAGGAGGGCCCAGTGGAAACTGCTACGCAGATGGAGTTAATTCTCCTCCCTTCTTTTTTTTTTAAGAAGAAAAAAAAAAGAAGGAAAGAAAGCAAAAGCTATTCTTGGATAAAGAAGAGGAGCAAATCTCGAGGCCCAGTTGTCGCATGGAAGGCCCTACCAAATTCATAAGAGATTATAAAGAGAGTTAGGGAAGTTCTTTTCGAAAAATAAATGTGATGTTCAGGAGAAGGCAGATGGATTGGTTAGAAGCCATTTCTTTTTCTCTTGTCCCCCTTTATTGTCCCATGTAATTGAAACAACAATGTTTTTTTTTCAAACTTAGATCAGTCCTATCAAAGAGCAGACTTTTCAAATTATCAGCATGTATTAAATTTTGTGCTTTTATTATAATTTAGAAAATGATACTCCTGTTTGGCACATGTGTACATAATGATACCCTTTTGTATCTCCTTCCAAGAGATTAAGAGTTGCAACCAAAAGGATTTTGTATATAATACTGGTAAATATGTATATAAAATGCGATAGCAAAGAACAGAGTTGTAACGAAACCAAGTGGTTTCAGGTTCGAAACGCACGGGCGTCGATTAAATTTGGGGACCGGATGCCCCAAGCCTGGACACGAAGTCTGGAAGCGCTACTGGTCGGCTGGTAGCCTGGGTGGTACCAGGTGTGACGTACTCACATGGAGGGTCGGGTCGGGTAACCAAGCCGGCCCACGGGTGGGGAGGGTATGAGTAAAACCGGCCGGGGTACCCAACACACGGTCATTTCTACCCGCATCGAAAATTCTCCTGGCGGGATGGGGGCCCAGTGGGAGCTGCTACGCGGGGGTGGGCTTGTCCCTTCCTCCCTCTTCCCCTTTTTTCAGCAAAAAAAAAAAGAAAAAAGATGGCAGTGGATTTGTAATGAGTTAGGACCATGCCATAGAGGGATGTAACCAAAATTTGCAAATACCTTTTCATTCATTGTCTTGCCAATATTGCAAGGTGCATGGTCATCATAATCCTCATATATGAAACACAACTGTAGGGCCTCACCCAAAATTGGCTCTACATGCATGTATATAAAAAAAACATAAAAGACATAAAATACCCTTAAAAGTTATAAAAATGGGGATTATAAAAAGACATGAAATACCCTTAAAAGTTATAAAAAGTAAGGATATTTTTTGTCCAATGAAAAATGGATCGATTGATAACCTACCATAACAGAGAGTAAGTTATCAATCCCCTATATATACATATAACGCACATTTGATACGGTGCATATATCGTCCCAACAAAGAATCATATCCATCTGATAAATTAGCTAAAATGCTAAATAAATCATATATGTTATATGAGCTTATTTACTCGAAAGAAGCATTGGATACATGATGTATTTTAGTCAAGTAAAATAGTACAAAATCACTTCATATTTCATTAGGAGAATGAAACATGATGTAAGATGGAAGAAGCCAACTAGTTAGAAATATATCATGAGACCACCGTCAAACTCAACACACAACATTTCTCCATTAAACATACTCATAGAAAATCAGTGTTAGCAAGTTCCATGAGAGCCATAGAATAGTAGCCATGGATGTCTTCAAGCCAGGAAGATCAGATCAATGCCTTACAGAGACTCATCATGCACATAACTAGAACTCTATTGCCCCCTTCTATGTCTATCTAGCGCTCTCACAAAGATTTGATCAATAAAAAACAGTGACCATATGTTTAACAGGAATACAAAATCCGAACCATATTTGGTTATTTTGTGTTTGTTTCTTTTTTTTTTTAAGCAGTTTGTATTATTTTTTTAAAAAATAGAAATAATTTTTTCTTAGTTCCATTTAAAAGTGTATTTCTTATTCTTTGCCGCATCGCTAGCTCCATCTCTACTTCTTCTCCATCTACAATTTTATTGGTCGCCTCTCCATCTGATGTAGAGCTTTTCTCTATCCTCAACCATGCCATCGGCTCCATCCCCAACCTTCCTCTCCTTCTTCGCTAGCCATATCATGGGCCCTTATTGTTAAAAAAAAAAGGGAGTCAAATATATTTTCTATAATCAAAAAATAAAAAAAAATAAAATTTCTCTTTTCAGTTTTTTTGAAAAAAATAAACAAAAATGCCAAATACATCACCCATAGACATGCACAAGAGAGAAAGTCAATGGCTGTGATTCCACATAATTTTAATTGACACGCTCCTAATTTATCTCATAATTTTTCTTCCTTGGTAAAAGATTAGGCAACAGCCCAAACACTTTATTTTTTTACACATCAGTAAAAATTAAATTTAGTACTAAAGACTTTTAGTTAAACAAGATGATACATTGAAAACCTAGGGACAAGCGGCAGTATCGGACTGCACATATATTGCTTTCCGTCTTCCCGCTTTCTTTCTTGTTGCATGCAATAATTCTTCCTCATACGTGCACGTGCCCAGTGCTAGTCTACAGGCAAGCGGCAAGTAAACGTCGCACTCACGATTCTGGAGCGTAAAATGTTCCGGCGTCACAACATTGCGCGGAGGCGCTCCGTGAGCAGGGCGTCAGCTGGCCGGGGCTCAGCTGTCCAGTCTCGTGCGGCAAACAGCCTTTTTTCCGACGACGTGTCAACTATTCACCGTCATTAAGTACCAATGGCTACCTTTGTCCTTTGTCGTTTTGCCACCCGCCATACACGGAGTTGGACCAAAAACTAGAAACCTGCATACAAGATGCGGTTGATAGCGGCGTGCCTCCATTGCCGCACCTACATGGCTACATGCAAGATGCTAATGTTGCTGCTGTGGATCAGCTTGACTTAGATATTAAGCAGCTCGAAGTTCTAGTTCACAATCGAACTTCGACTTGAAATATCAAAGACGAAAAAGTTAGTCGAAATGTGTCTGACGAGGAACCTTCCGATATCTAAGTCGGAATGATACTCCAAGAATAAAAAAGATTCTCAGCAAATTACAGTGTAATGGTCTATCAGGAAACTCGAGCACTTATCTACAGAAATTTGGGCACGTGGGCATGTTGTGATTGACAGGCCTCCACACATTTTGAGAATTAGGTGCGGATATTTCGCATATGCTCCGCCTGTTTTATAGGTGCGATTTTGAAAACTACCCAAAACTATGGCCAAAGTGTTGCTAGCTATAGGAGTTCTGAAATTGGAAGAGCCACTTATGCACTTCTAGGTTTGCCACATTGTAGGTTTCGATTATTGGTTTAGAAGTTTCTGGCAAGTTTTGATGGCCGACCTTTTGTATGGACTGTGGTCGATTTCAAGGTACATCGGTTAATAATCACATTCCATTGTAACATATTTATGCTGAAACTATTATTCCCTATCCTTTACAATTGCCATTTATCTATATTTTAAAATTATTTATATGATGGCTCTATGGACCGTTATATTAATAATATGGCGAAATCGACAACTCTTAGGTTTGATCGGTAACAATATAATTTTGTTCAAGTGATAAATATCTTCCTATTAATCCTTAAAGGTGTAAATGAAAATTGATGGTTACCATGAGTATAGCAGATGATACATACTGTTACTTTACCTTTAAATAAAAAATAAAATAAAATAAAATTGATTAATAAATAGCTCAAACTTTTAATTAATCGTTAAAATATGGAATAGAGAGAGGCTAGAGGGGAAATATACACATGGAACTATAATAGCAAAAAAGGATAAAGATGGAGAATCAGATACATCTTTATGTATCATAGAAGTTAACATTATATACTCTAATAACAGCTGTTATTTAAAATGTAAGTATCAAGTGACAACGATACAGGTACTTTCTTTCTTTTTTTTCCAGACCATGTACGGGGCAGGTCAGTTGCTGTTCGAAGCCAGATAGCAGATCAGAATAGTTCCGATAACACAAGCACCGCCCGACTCCCGTCTCTCGAGCGCTTTTGCGCGCCATTACGGCGACACCTCACCCCTCTGGCTTTATTTATTATTCTTCCCAGTTTTTTTTGTTTTAATTAAACAAAAAAATTATATATATATATATATTATAAAAACGGCAATCCATATATTTCTAACGTAAGTAGATCCTGTGCCAACTAAGGAAAAGCTAAAAAATAGGCGGAAAAATTATATCACAACGACAGTTTAAAACTAGTCTATTTTAATTCTTCTCCTTTCTTTTTTAAAAAAGAGGAAAAACTCTCACTTTCGAATGTCCCATAAATATTAGAAAACTGGAGCAGAGTCTCGGTCTTTCAAATTCCTCGTGTTGAATCCGTCGAAGAAAAAACAAAAAAAAAAGGAAAAGAAAGAAGAGCCATCAATCGATCGATCCATCCATGGAGATAAAAAATTCTGTCGGGAAGCTAGTCTGGTCCCTCTTCCCCCAATTTTGATGGTTTGCGGAGCCAAATCGGTAGATTCGCCGCGAAATCCCACCGGAACGAGCGTTCTTCTTGCGAAACGAGCAAATCGCCTGCTTCAAATCGATCTAGGGAGATTCCGCCAGTCGAAAGAGCGTTGTTTCGTCAAAAAATTATTAAATTTGGTCGGAGAAATTGGTGCCTCCTTTGGAGATAATAATAATAGTAGCAATAATAGGGTTTGATTCCATCGCCTGGAGAGATGCCGGATACCATGCCGGTCCTGAGCAATGCCGCTGCCGATTCCTCCGACGCTTGCCAGGATAACCTCGAAGGTAGTTTCTATTTTGGTTGGATCCGTATTTGTTCCTTTTTCTCTCTCTGTCTTTAATTACATGCTCCAATCGTGGATTTTGTTCTCCATCTTTATCTTATTCGATCGGTATGATTAGTAATCGCCATGTTAAGTTGTTCTGATTTCTGGAAAAAAGGAAGAACTTTGTTTGATGAAGCAAGCAGGCAACCGATTTTTGGCAGAGTTTGTAATGGGTTGTGGAGTAAGATTAGCATCGTTTTTGGTTGCAGAAGCCATGTGGCAGCTAAAAGTCGAGGATCGCAAGGTGGGAGACGATGCTCGCCTGAATCCATACCCCGATCGCCCTGGCGAGCCCGACTGCATCTACTATTTGAGGACGGGGTTATGCGGTTATGGGAGTAACTGCAGATACAATCATCCTACTTACATTCGGCAGGTGAGAGCAGTAGATTCACTTTGTGTAGTTAATTGTGCTGAAACGCTTTAATCCTGTGCTTTTGTCCTCATCTGAGTTGATGATATTTGGAAAGAATCGGTGCTTCGTATTTGTCTATTGAGGTGTTGAGTGGATCAACTTGCTAAAAATATAACGATTTTTTGTAGGGGCGTCGGCGTGGTGGTGAACCCCCAGAGAGAGATGGTCAACCTGATTGCCAGGTATTTTTTAACTTCACATAGTAGCTAGTTCAGTTTCCCTACCATATTCAGGCGGTTTTCAGATTGACAATTACCCATTTTATTAGGTTAGGCAATGAATTGATTATGGCAACCGAGTTCATAGCCAAAACTATAACCACACCCAACTACCTCTGTCTCAATTATGTGGAGCAACAAATTTAAAAGGGAAACACATTATAATAGTCCCAGAGATCGACGAAAATAGGAAGAATACATTGAGGATAATAAAATGTAACAATGTGACGTGACTGAAACGGCGAGTTATTGTTTGGCATTGCTAATATAGATTAATACTTAAGAGATGATCTAAGTAATAAAATAATCTTTATTCTTTAAGCCTAATCCTTATATTTTTCTAATTGCCGATATGTTGCTATTGATGAACTTTCGATCATGCCAATTGTTGAAGGTGATCGACTTGTGTTTTTTTTTTATCATGTACTAAAGATACTTGTTCCAAGGTTGTTATCAGTAACGTGGGTACATCTCTCGAGTTAATATAATTGTGATAAATTTATAGAAAGTTTTTATTATCAAACTTATAAAATTTGGTACAGTGTGCAGCTTTTATTTTTTAAAAAAGAAACATATAATTAGACAAATTTGAAAAAGAAATGAAGGAAATTCTAAGAAGAAAGTAGTAAAAGAACAAAGAGGTTGATGCTAATAACGTAAACAAGAAGATGAAAATCCAAAATAATGCATGTGTCAGATGAGATGGCAAACATACGATTCTTTGGGTGCATTCCAAGAACCTTTGTCCTAATATACATGCATTAAGAAGACTAGGAAGAGTTTGCCCCACAAATTAAAGTTCTCAGTAATGGTTGTAATCAGGCTAATGATAGGCATACCAGGCCATATTGTGCTTGGTGCTGGATGAAACAATACATTACCCAGATTAACCACTTCTTACTAATTAATAGTCCTAAATGGTTTTATGATTCAAACTTCTCATCTTATATGGACACATACATATGTCACAGTTTTTACTAGCGCAAGCTGATATAAAGACCACAATAACAATATTCCACCACAAATCACCAACTCATGTCATATTAACACTATCAAGGCAAAAAAAAATCGTACTAAGGTATACTTTCCAAAAATTTTGTAGAATAAGTATCTTATTTTGCCATTACTCCGTTTCATTGTGCGACAACCAGTGTGCTATCATTCAAAAATACATTATGGTGTTTATTATGCTTTCAACTCTAAAAGAAGGTGCTTGATATGATATAATATATTAATTTTATTACTTCAACCTAGGATTTCAACTAGTGTTGCCTAGAAGAGCAACTAGACATTCATGTTGTTACCTCAAAATGCTGAACAAGGTGCTAATCAAAGATGACATGAGGTGATATATAAATTCTCCATTTTCTTAAATGAATATGGTTAAAGGAATTACCTCAAGCCTTGGGTGGATCTCATTTATGAATGATCATAAATATCCTATTGTAGAGCATGTTGTGCATGAATACATCCACATTGTAAGCATTACAATTATCATTTGTCCAATCTCTTTCTCAAACTTGAACATTTCTTATGGTAGTGTTTCCACATTATGCTTAATGGTAGGATCCTAATAAATGTTATCTAAAGCAAATCAACCCCCCAACTACTATTTTTGTGTAGTGAAGAATGGTTTCCGTTGGTACATAATGAATAATTGCATGAGCAATAATGGAAGATTTTGGACTGTAGTTAGGCCTATTTAGAAAAAGCAATTTTCTGTCATCTTTAGATTAATTTGGGCATATTGATGTATATGATTAGCATGTCTTTAGAAAAACTAGTATGATATTTGCTTCATATCATAATCAATGTTTTGAACCCTAGTGGGATGATGAGTGTCCTGGCCAGCCTGTCCCTTTGCGTGAGAAAAAGGGATCGGGATGGGGTTGGGACTCTGAAACCTATTCACATGAGGAAAGAAGAAAGAGGAAAGAAAGAAAAAAGAAGGAAAGAAAAAGAAGCGGAGAAAAGAAGAAAGGAAAGAAGAAGAAAAAGGAAATAAAGAAACAAAGAAGGGAGAACAAAAGGAAGAAGGAAGAAAGGAAAGAAAGAAGAAGAAAAGGGAATGATAGAAAGGAAGAGAGAAGAAAAGGAAGGGAAGGAAAAAAGGAAGAAGGGAAAGAAAGAAGAAGAAAAAGAAAGAAAAAAAGAAAGAAAGAAAGGAACAAGAAAAAGAAAGAAAGGAACAAAGGAAGAACAAAAAAAAGGAAAGAAAAGAAAGAAGAAAAAGAAATAAATAAAGAAAGAAAGAAATAAAGGAAAGAAGGGGAGAAAGACAGGGGGTATCTATCGGGACGACCACCAGGAGGGGGCAGCATAGCATGGCGTCTCATTTTGTAGAGAAATAGGGACACCTTTGCCCACTATATCTAAACCCTTGATTATAATGATGATGATGATGAGGACGACAACGACAACAACAACGATGATGACGATGACGATGATGATGTTGACGTTGATGATCATGATGATGATGACAATGATAATAACAACAATGATAATGATGACAACAATGATGACGACGACGACGACGATGATGATGATGTCCAACTAGTACTAAAATTTGTGAACTTCTGCCCCACAAAAAAATGTCTTTTAGGGATACCTTGAATTTAGGCCCTGTTTGGGAGAGCTTTTGGAGGGCCAAAAAGCACTTTCTGCCTCTCCAAAAGTACTTTTGGATTAAAAAGGATGTTTAATAAAAATTTCGGAAAGCTGTTTTAGCTTTCTTTGAAAGCTGAAAATAGCTTTTTGGGAGAAGATCTATTTTGGAGCTTTCCAAAAAAGCTGCTTTCAGCTTTGTCGGAAAGCTATTTTTTTAACCAAAACACCTTCATTTAAAAATCCTTTTTTCTCCCAAAATGCCCCATCCCCCTCCGCTTCCTCTCCCACCCATCCCCCTCCTCTCCCTCTCCCCC
>JAOXJJ010000001.1:14824526-14836532 GCA_025769935.1 Phoenix roebelenii | reverse complement strand
AGTCATGAAACAACTAATGAACATATCATTAGCATGAATAGGTGGATTGATTTAGAAGTGAGATTGCTAAAAAATAAAACAATTGATAAAAGTCTCCAAGAACAAATAAAATAAGAGAAAGATCATTGGAAAAAAGTTCTATTTAGAATTATTGCTGTCATAAAAAATCTTGTAAAAAATAATTTAGCATTTCGAGAAAAAAATGAAAAGATCTATCAAAGCAATAACGGAAATAAATCATTCACCAAAATAAATGGAATGACTATCTTAGAAATTAAGGCAAATTTGTGCTCAATATACTTAAGGGGGATTACATGCGACCAAGACACTCAAGCATGGTGATCAGAATCAAACAAGACAAGCCACTGCAAACAGAAAGCATAGAACAAGCAAACATCCCCTCAACCTGGGCCCTGGGAGTCAAGACCCTCCCAATCGATCAGTGAAAAGTGGACCTTCGCATCGGACTGAATGATGTATCAATCGTAAATATTTGTTTAATAGAATATTGAAAAAATGAAATAGCTTGCTGTTAGCCAAATTGTATACAATACCTGAAAATGATTATCTGAGAAGGTTTCCTGCAACCACTAGTTTGATAGAAGTCTACCAACAGCTCCCTGATTTTTCAAGAACTAAGTTTGTTAAGCAAAATAAACTGGAATTGGTAACTTAATTATAAGGGAAACTCAATGATGTGTCCCGCTAAATTGCAACTGAAAAAAAAATTACTTAAGAAAAAGATGTTGGTTATCTTCTGAAACTACTTATTTTGTCTCATAGTTCCCTTCTTACAATGTTATGCAAAAATAAAGCCATGATTTGTTCCGAGATTCACATCAATTGTAGGCAAAGATAAACTATATCAAAGAATAAATAGCATCTTTCTAAGTGGTTGCAAAGACATCACCTCAATATTCCATCATCTTGTCCATTTGCTTGTGGCTTGTAAAGAGAATCAATCAATTCCACCTTAGGAGACTGTGTTCTTACAGATGCTCTATATCTTGATATCAGCGGCCAATATCTAGACCCAACCACCTAGAAATTTCCCAAATAAAAAAAGGGGTATATGCTAAAGCAAATGTGGAACCATTACTAACCTACAATAGCACTAAATGGTATCACTATGGTATCAACATAGGAAAGTTCACACATTACTTACTGCTGCTATGGATGGAATATCAGATCTTCCAGGAGATCCATGAGAAACATCCATCCCCAAAATCATGGTAGGAATCTCATTTATTAAGGGGATACAATTTCTATGTTCAACAGCTAATATAGTGTTGGTGCCACCAAGCTGAGAACGGCAAAATAAGGAAAGGAAAATTAAAAAAGGAACCACCAATGAAGTCAGAAACGAAAAAATACTTCATAATAGGAAAAATATAAAACAACAAAAGCTAACATTACACATAGAACATTAATCTCATATACCTTAGAATTAATTTTCAGAAGGAGATTCGTCACATACTGGTCATTGATTCTAGTAGGAGCAACACATTGAGTAACTATACCCAACTCATGAAGATTTTTTTTCTTCCATGGCCCTTCGCAGCAGTCAAACAATATATCACATGGTTAATATCGAAATAAACAAATGAATAAACAAGCAAAATAGAAAAGGTAAGAATGTATTCACTCACCATAGATATCAGAATTCTTTCTCTCTGGCAAGACACATAGAAGAAATTCAGGGGGACCAGGAAGCCTTGCCTTTATCTGTTCAATCATCCGTTCAACTCTTATCACAGGTCCAGATCTTATCCATTGACGATGCTCTTCAATTAAAGTGAATGGACGATTAATAAGCTGCAGAAGCCATTTATCTTCAACCAGGGACCCAGATTTAAATATGATTATAATTAACTAAATGAGATAACTTACAATTCCTTTGTTCTTTCCACAGTTTATCAGTTCCCGAGAAAGATGACTCATATCACAACGTGCTGAAAAATTCACAATTGCCCAATGCTCAATCTTTGTGGGAGCCCAAAGCCTCTGAAAAGGAGACAAGAAGGAATGTAAGAGTCGCTTTCAATAACTGCAAAACATGGTGAAAGCTATGAGGTCCCTAACCTTGTTGTTAAAATTCCAACGCCCATTGCGAGGGACACAGTCTTCTGCGCTACCAACCTTCAACTGTGGTAAGATAACAAGATAACGAGGTCCATAATTAGTTGAAAATTCAAAAGAATCAAAACCATGAACTATAATGTAAATCAAAAGCAATAGAAAAAGTAATTAGAAAAGAACAGTAAGAAAATGTCGAATATCACTGTTGGTGCAGAAAGAACACGGCCATCCAACTGGGTGAGTTTCTTCTCAATATGTATACCACAAGAAGACAGCAACATGTCTTCATCATACCGATTGTTTTGCACAGCCTATCACACTTGGAATGGTTAGTATTCATGACAACTATAGAATAGCAACAATATGATTTTAAGAAGTCCGAAGATAAACCCACATCAGTTACTACTCTGATTCGTTCGTGAGGCTTCTGTCTTGATTTTTCCACTAGGGAAGCTCTTTGTTGACCAGACAGTGCCTTAGTATAACGTTGCAGCGACACAAGATGACAAAGCTGAAATAAATATTTTTTTTATGTGACAGTTGAAGTTCAGAACAGAGCTCGCATGTAAACTTGGTGAAGCAACATGAATAGGCAATCATCTTGCAAACCTCGACAGGAAGGTAAATAGGGCGCTTTGGTTTTCCCACATTAAGGCAGGGCACATGGGCTGACCATGTCAACTCAATCTTGCGGCTGTTGACAAAGTAATTATACACAGTAACCTCCATGATCTCATCTTCTCCACTGCCACCTCTGACTTTCATTGGAAAGCTACGTGCAAGAAAAGAAAAAATTTAAAATTTTTAATATCTTATAAATGGCGGACGGGAAGGACGACCATTAGAAGAAACAATGAATGATTACAGTAGGATATGAAGAGGCAGATGGGTGACAACAATAAAACTAAAGACATACTATTGCTGGTTGCATGGCATCTCACTTATCCCTGTAATCTTAAATTCCAAGTTATTGTGTCTAGTCTTGATCCTCATATTTTTCAGCATCCGTTTAGCCTGTAAAGTTTGAGGGATCGTGTGATCAAAACCTCCATTATTGAAACATGACTTAGCCATTTGAGAAATCATATGCATCAATCAACAATAGAAATAGACTGTTACATGATGAGAACTTGCATACCTTCACCCAGTCAATTTGACGAGGATCCTTATTGCCCTGGTTGGCCAGCAAAAAGTCCACGACTGGACCAGGTTTCATAATCATCGTAGTGGAAACATCTGGGCGAAGCAAAGCAACAAACTGAATTAGAAACCAAATATTTGAATATATAACTGTAGTGAAACTTCATTTGGAGAAACCATACCCATGTTTAATGACAAACCACATAGAGTGGTACGAAAGCTTGAGTGGAAACCTCGACAGCCAACTACGCCGCCACCCAAGTCACAGAAGTTTGTATGTTCACCACTGAAAAAAGATTGCCTGACCAGGAGGCAACCCCTGTAAACAGACAAGTAGAATTTTAAAAATTTAAAGATGTCAAGCATGAACAAAGCTAAAACACAAATAGTGCTAAGCTGAAACATACATATATGTGTGTGTGTGTGTGTGTGAATGCGCACCTGTTTGCCTGTTGTTGTCTTAGTATGATGTCTAGAACTCTCAAAGCATCCTGGGTGTGTTCCAACTGGCTTCCTCTAAGAGCAAATGCAATGGAGTTCAAGGGAATCTTAGCAGCATAACTTATTTCTACGTTAAACTTCTTTGCAAGGTGTAAACGCTTTGATCGCTTCCGATCACCTTCACTTGGGCTAGCATTACCTGAACTTACACCAGCAACCCTACTATAAAAGAAAAGGAAGAAAGGGAAAAAAATATGAATCATCTGGAAACATCTCATTCAACGACAATTCTCTCTTCATGTCCTTAACTACATGTAGACCTCTAGCACAATGCAGCATGCCTGGTTGGTTCGCAGCCAACCACAGCCTTAACTAGAAGTGTGCACCATAGCCACGTTTTTTTTCTGTATTTAGTCAACTACCAGTCTACCACATTAAAGTTCTTGCTTATTTAATTTTTTACCATGTTATCACCAAATTCAGCAATTTTCATTAATAATGACTATGCAATGCAAATGTTTATAGTATAATGCACACTCGGCCAATGTGGCAGCACGAGAATTAACACATTTAAATTACTAGAAGAGCAACCATCTACATAACAAGATAAGAGCAATCCTCATCAATAGAACACCCTAATCAATCATCAGAAGATCTAGCAGTTTAATAAATAAACCTGAAATGTAGCAGTAATAATTAAACTATGTACCTCACTGATGATTCTTCTAGGACAACTGTGAAATTGAAATTGTTCTGAGGAAGAGGGCCAATGGTAAACAAGCTCTTCTCTCCATCATAAGCAAACTCCTTCCCAGCAAGCTCAGAACTGTAAGTCTGATAAAGTTTATCCATGATTTTTCGTCCCATCCCCTTAGCCACTACAGCATGCTTATCTTCAGATTTGATAGTAGCCTACAAAGATTAGGAAACAAGTACAACCATACTTAGCTGAAGAAGAACCTGCAGTGCTTGAAAAGAAATAGATGCATATGAGACATACGCTATAATGGTAGAAAACTGCATCTTGGGCAGTAAATCTAACACTGAAATGATTCGAGAGCAACTGGATGTGCCGCCCATCAGAGCCAAAACCACGCCTAGCCATCGGAGAGCGCTGCAGATGTTCTGGTCTTGGAGAAGGTTCAGCCTTTGTTGGGGCAACATGTGGTGGTATGCCTGGTGGCAAAGGGGGCAAGCCTTCTTTCCCAACTTCATCCTTAGATGAAGCCATGCTACAAGATTTTTAGAAAATAGAGCAGTGAGCCACAAGAATGTTTTCAAAATCACAACACTGGTATTAAGCATACCACGAGATAACATTGAAACACCAGATTATATTATCACTCCCACCATACCTGATAAAATTAACAAAGCAACTGAGGCAAATATAGACAATCTAAAGGAAAAGGAAATATAAAATAAAACAACACAATTAAATGCATAAAATCTTTATGTATTTATCTATCCAGTTAAATCAAAGGATCGCTGTCTAGAAGGAATTGAAAACACAAGAACGACAGGGCTGAACCAGCATTAAATAGCTTTTCTAAAGAAAACACTAATAATCACTGCATGCAATAAGATGACATCGGACATAAAAGAACATTGACAAAAATAAAACCAAAACCAGTAACGACATTACATAGATCTGTATTTCTCTAAAGCTTTAGATCGAAAGAATTCAATCATACAACAACTCAACAGACTGTAAGACAGAAGGAACCAAAACCGCCATGTATCTCTATGTGCAAACCAGAAATCATCTAAGCTCTCTGCATCTAACACTCGTACAAAAGTAAATCAGCATACAAATAGCCTTTCCATGACCAAGACCACTACGAATCCCTGCGCGCAAACCAGAAATGATCTAAGCTCTATTCATCTACAAACGTAAAACAGAAGTAAATCAGCATACAAATAGCCTTTCCATAACCAAAACCATTCGTGTAAACCAGAAATCATCTAAGTTCTACGCATCATCCAAAAACACCACGAGCCCCTACGTTCAAACCAGAAATCGTCGAGCCTCTACCCACCTAACACCCTATAAAATAGAAGTAAATCCGCATAAAGATAGTTATTTCCATGACCAAAACCACAACGAATCCCTACCGAGCAAACGAGAATCTAGACTCCATACATCTGATACCAAGGAAAACAAGAGAAACGATAGAAACAGAGAAAAATCCATATCTCAAGCTTTACATATCACTAGGCGCATAGGATAACAACGACGCGTCCAAACCGCCAGAAAACTTTGAACTTAAAAAAGACGGTGGTCTTAACCTCCCTTTCAATCCAAAAAAGAAACAGAAAAAAGAGCAAAAGCCAAACAATGTGGATGGCGAAAACCACAGCGATCAAAGGAAGAAAACTTGCAATCCAAGACCTATTCATCAAACAGAAAAATAAAGCAAAAAATGGAGCGTATGAACTAGAAATCCTTACGAAAAGAAAGGAGAAAACAAAATCGATCCTACGAGGCTCGTCGATGGCTTCAAAACCGCGGAACAAAACCATATACACCATCAATACAGCAAAAACTATAACGAAATAGATCAAGGGAAGAAAACTGAAAAGATTCATAAAAAGGAAAAGCATCAAACGTCTCATCCAAACGGCCATAAGTTCTACGAGAAAGAGCTAAAATAAAAGAATACCTCAGAGAGAGAAAAAATCGAATCCTCTGACGCCTTCGGAAGAGAACAAGAAGAAAGAGACGAAGGAGAAGAAGAAGGCCTCTACGGCTCCCTTGCTCTCTCTGTTTCTATCTCTCGGTCTCCGCGACGGAGGAGGGAGGGAACAAAGAGAGGGAAACGAAAGCTAGCTAAGAGCCCACAATTCTGGTGACGTCCTTGTACGGGGATTTATAGATATTAAAATTCAAGGAAAATTAGGGCTTCTTTATTCGAAGGGCGCCACGTGGCAAATTGGGGTTTCCTGATTTGGTAAAAAAATCGAATACATACATATATATATATATATATATATTATAAAATGTAATATTAATATTTATATATATATATTCACCAATAACCGCCTTTTGGAGGACTCTCCCGAGGCTCCACAATCCAACGGCAGTAGTAGCACGAAGACCAGCCATCGAAGACGTGACTCCTAGCCTTCCGTCGGGACAACAAAAATCAGGTGTTAGAAGGACGATTTAGGGTACGTGGCAGGCGATGACGAGGGGTAAGGGGAGTTTTTGGCGAAATATTATAGAGGGGTTCGGAATCGTTCCGCCGTTTTCTAATAGGGCTAATGATGCGCTATGTTCTGGACGTCCCAGATTAACAGAACGTCAGGATCAGACGAATCAGTCCGAGTTTATGGTTTTGATTTTTGATAGCACAGGGAATGGACGTGGATCCGTGCATAATGAGGTCGTTGTTTTTACGAGGGATGCTGCATTTCTCTATGCATGGACGGCGGTGATTAATGATGTATTTAGTATCTCTCTCTCTCTCTCTCTCTCCATATATATATATATATATAAACGGGTCTCATCTCATCCTGATATAAATACAGTTGGGGAGTCCGAGTACAAAATATCCCAAAGACGAAGGGATATAGTAGACAAATTCCTTCATAGTATGTCTAGATTGTCTGTATAAGAGGCCACTTAAATCCATAGCACCCTTCCGCTTCTTAAAAATTTGAGCCGCCTGAAAAACTATTAAATTCTTAATCATCCTCCAAGTATCCATCAAAAATGGATTGATACTAGACAAATAATGCTACCTCCTCATCCAACTCATCACCGTATTAGAGTCTTCCTCCAGAATTATGCAGTTAGTCTAAAGAACTGTGGTCGCATTTCAGATACCCCCTCATGTCCTTCTTAGTGTAGCAACAAGAATAAAAATATCGTAAAGGTGGAACCCTCTTGCTACCACAAATGAGGAGCTTAGATCTCTAATCACAAATCTAGCTCCACCACATTTGCTTCTGTCCTGAATATTGCCATCAAAGTTGATTTTCAGATAATTAGAGGATGGGGGCTCCAATGTGAAGAAGATCCTCTAAGGTAGCACAAAACCTACATAAAATTCCAGATTTTCCTAGCAATCCTCGATCCTCCATTAATCAAAGTGCATGTCTCTGAAGCCTGCATCAGTGCTCGCATAAAAATGAGTGTCGGCAACAGATTTTTTTCCTTTAAAGACATAATCATTCCAATTCATCCAAATATGATAAGCAATGTAAGCAGCTCCAATCACTTTCTTTCTAGAGTGATTCTTGTTCATGCAATCCTTCAGCATCACAAGAAAATCATCTACTGGGAAAGAGAAGGTAATGAAATACGAAGGAATATCTAACAACCACATTATTTCATTGCAAGGGGGGCAAATAGTGAAATAGAGACATGGAGAGGTGTCGGTGGGGCCCTTTTTTGTGCTAAAAACGGATTTTCATACAATACGTGTATGAATACACCCAATAAAGTCAAAAAATACTAACTCACGGAGAGCTAGTGGCAGCTTTCCCTCCTCCATCCAAAGGGTGCACCCTGAATGATGAGCTGCGAAGGCAGCCACTCAATCGGCTGCCCCATTAGCTTATCTGAATACATGTTTGGCCTGGACGGCCACCCCTACCCCACACATCATCCCTATATCCCGAACCAAGGGGTGGTCTGTGCCCTCACCCCTCAGTCCCTCCTGGATTCAACTGATAATTGTGGCCGAGTCGTCCTCCAAGACAATCGAGCCAGCCTACAATACCTGCCTCGCATATCGAAGACCTGCCCAGGCAGCTCGTAGCTCTACCTCGGGAACCGACGTGCCGAACAACTGACAGCCACTTGCTGCCACCACTTTAGAGTGCGGGTCCCGTATCACAAAATCTGCACCACCTCACGCGTCTCCATCCAGAACCGATCCGTCGAAGTTGATCTTGAGAAAACTCGGGGGTGGGGGTTCCCAGGTGAAAAACACCATCTGAGGAGCTGCCAGAGCAGAGAGGAAACCCCAGGTGTCCCGAGCTATCAGAGGTCCATCTGAAGAATATCTGATCTCCAATGCCTGTACTCGCATGAACTCCACCACAAACCTCGGTGACACCTTGCGTTCACCGAAGGTGCGAGCGTTCCTTGCCAGCCAGATCTGATGTGCTGTGCAGGTCGCTCGAATAGCCTCCTGACATGTTCGAGGGCGGGCCAACCACTGTTGCATCATATGTAAAAACTGAGGCCTCCCACACCAGACCCCCTGCGGAAACCCTACCCACAGCCATGCCGACCTCGCCTACGTACACTGGAAGAGCATGTGGTCGACCGACTCCTCAACACTGCATGTCCCGCACTCCGCTGGGATCCCCCAGCCTCGCCTGCTCAGCACTGCTCTCATCGAAAGGCGGTCCCATGCCACCTTCCATAGGAAGAGTGCCGCCCTCGGGTGAAGCCCTGACCTCCAGATCCAAATGTAGTCCTGCCCCGGCTTATGCTCCTGCTGGATAACACCAGCGAGGTCTCCCAGTCTAACCCTAGGCCGGCAAGAGGTGCCCCAAATCCTGACATCAGGCCCCCCACAACCTGGCACCGGAAGGGACCGGATCCTCTCAGCTATGTATCCTTTGAACAACTATCGTAGCCTGGCATCATCCCATGCTGACTCTCTCGGGGCAAGATCGAAGATCCGCAGCCCCTCCACTGCCTCAGCATCAATCATGGTCGGCCAGCACCTCAGTGGGACGGTATCCATCCATGGATCAGCAGTCACATCAATACTTCGCCCATCGCTAATTATCCACCTGGTGTTTGCCGATACCGTCGGCAAGTACCTTCCAATCTCAAGCCACATGAAAGAGACTCGCCGCCCACTCCATGCCACCTCTGAGCCCTCGCAGCCATATCTGGCCGCCATCACCTGACTCCACAGCCTGTGTGGCTCTAGCAGGAACCGAGCTGCATGCCAAGCAATGAAAATCTCGCGCTGCTCCAGTAGGCACTGCACCCCGAGACCGCCCTCACTAGTAGGCTAGCAGACATGCTCCCAGGCCACCAAATGCATCCCGCGGCCTCCGTCGTGTGACCCCTACAGGAAGCATCGCAGCAGTCGCTCGACCCTCAGCAAGGTCATCTTCGGAACCACGGTGTTGGCCATGAGGTATACTGGCATGGACCCCAACACCGATCTGATCAAGGTCAGTCTCCCCATCATAGACAGGGAAGCCGCTCTCCATCCCTCCAACCTGCTCTCTACCCGCTGCACCAAACTGGAGCACTCTGCCATCCGTAGTCTGCGGCCTGTGATGGAAACTCCCAGGTAGGTCATCGTCTCCTCCTGCTTAGGTATCTGTAGAATCCATCGAATCTCCTGTCTGACTCTGCTCTCCGTACTCGGGCTGAAGTGAACAACTGACTTTTGGAAGTTAACTCTCTGACCCGATGCCATGCAGTAATCCGCTACCACCCTACGAAGGACTCATGCATCAGAAATCCGCGCCCTGGCCAAAAGAAGGCAATCGTCAGCGAAAAGTGAGAAAGAGGACTAGCCCCCGGGGCGGGGACATAGGCCTCCAGCTCCCTGCGGGCACACACCCTCTGCAAATCATGAGACAAAATGTCAGCACAAAGAATAAACAAATAAGGTGATAGAGGGCATCCCTGATGCAGCCCCATGGTGGACTCGAAGAAAGGTGAGAGTGTGCTGTTGACCAAGATAGAAAACTTTAGCTTCCTGACACACCCCAGGACCCAACCGATCCACCGCCTGTGGAACCCGTACGCCTCCAGTGTCTGCTGAAGAAATCTCCATCTGATCCTATCGTAAGCTCTCTCCATATCTAGCTTAATAGCCATAAAGCTACGTCGCTTTGATGCTCGCTGAAGATCCCACATCATCTTCTGGGCCAGCAGAACATTATGGAAAATGTTTCTGCCAGCTATAAACGCCCCCTGCTCCTGACTGATGATGCCAGGCAGAAGGGGCTTCATCCTTCGGACCATTATTCTGGCTACAATCTTATACAAGGTTGTGCACAAACTGATGGGTCTGAAGTGATAGGGCTCCGTCGCCCCCTGACGCTTCGAAATGAGCGTGATGAAGGTACCCTTCCAATCTCTTGGCATCATCGCCTGAGGGAAGAAGCACTGAATAGCCTCTACCACCGCTGTCCGAATGATACCCCAGTACTATCGGAAAAAGAATGGGGGGAACCCGTCCGATCCTGGGGCCTTGTCTGGAGCCAAAGCCTAGACTGCCTTCTGTACCTCCTGTGCCAACACCGGTTGGACCAGGGCTGCATTCTCATCATCCTTGATTCTCGCATCCACCCTCGGGGGGTGGTCTCTATCACCGGAATCCTCCTCCTCCATCCATCTAGCGTGGAAGAAATCTAGCAGGATCTGTTGAATGGAAGGCTCACCTTCCACCCGATGTCCAAACCCGTCTCGTAGCGAGTGGATCGTGCTCCGCTGCCTCCGGATAATCGTAGTCCGGTGGAAGAAACTAGTGTTGCGGTCACCCTCACGTACCCACTGAACTCGAGATTTCTGTCGCCAGAAGATCTCGTGCTGCCGTAGTAGTGAGTGGTGAGTCGCTAGAAGCCCCCGAAGGTCACCCATGTCATCCACTGAGAGCGAACCTTCTAGATCTTCTTTCCTCTGCAACTCAGTGATCGTAGTCTCTACCCCCTCTACTCTCCGGAAGATATCGTCCACAACCTCGCGGTTCCATTACCGAAGATGCCTCTTGGCCAACTCTAGTTTACGCGATACCCGGTGCATAGTATCTCCACGCACCGGGATGCGCCATGCATCACAGACAATATCCCAGAACTGGGGGTACGATAGCCAAACCTTCTCAAAGCGGAAGGGGCTATGATGACTAGGTCCTGATAATGTGGAAATCAGCAGGGGGCAGTGGTCCGAGGCGATCTGAGGTAAGTGACTAACCCTGCAAATAGGAAAATGGAGGATCCAATCTGGGGACGCAAAGGCCCTATCTAGATGCTCCCAAACCCTAGCACTACCGAGCTGATTATTGCACCAAGTAAACTGAGGTCCAGAGAACCCTAAGTCCACCAGGCCAGTACGCGACACAAACGTACAAGCCCCTCACCAGATAGTCGGGTCTCACTAAGAAAGCAGATCTCCGGATAGTGAACTTGCACTAACCGTTTGAAGAAAACATGAAGGATGGCTTAGCCGCCCCCCTACAATTTCAGGCTAGGACCCTCATGGATCACAGTCCACGTAGTCGGCCTCAGACCCATCCTCCTCCTGGGATGCGGGGCCAGCCTCAAGCATGCTACCTGGGCCCTCCCACTGCTCATCAGATACGACCTGCATGACTGCCGCCTTGATACGCTGCACAGCAGTCGTGTGGTCCGTGCCCCCTCCTG
>JAOXJJ010000001.1:14814247-14824426 GCA_025769935.1 Phoenix roebelenii | reverse complement strand
CCACCGGCCCACGACCCCGGCGCCCAGCCCTATGGGCCCGGGTGCGCTGGGCCGGCCCATTCAAGTGCCCTCAGCCCACATGCGTGAGGGCCAGCTGGGCCCCCTGCCTGGGATCCCCAAGTGGGCCAAGGCCCGCCGGCGGCCTGGGCCGCTTTCGGGTTTGGGCTCGGGCCGCGGCCGCCCGGATGGGCTCTGGATCGGCCCAAATCGGGGCCTTGCCGAGTCGTCGACACAGCCCCGGGTCCCTTGACGCGGCCAGGAGATCATCGGCCGAGTCCACCTTGAGGGGGCTGAATGGGGGCTCCGGGTGCCCGTCCCCCCAATGGTCAGGGGTGACCGGCGGCATGCCACCTTCACTGGCTTCTACCAGCCCTCGGTGTCCGCCGGGGACACCGGCGTGGTTGGGCGAGCCGCCGGAGACGGCGGCCGAGTCGAGGACGACCCGAACCCCGAGTGCAGCTCGGTCATCTCCCCCGGCCGCGGCGGCCGATTCTCCCGCGGGAGTCTCTGCCGTGTCGCCACCATTCATGGACCGTAGATTGGTCCCTGTACCTCCTCCCCGACGCCCGGAGACGGTTGAGCAAGCCTACCCCTCGGGTCCACCTCCTCCGGAACTGAACCCGAACCCCCCTCGGCTCAAGTGGTCGTCGGAAAGCGGCAAGCCGCTGCCTGGTAACCCATCCGCCCACACCGGGAGCACAAAGCCGGGGCATTTTCGAAGATGATGGGCTACCATCTCACCTTCGTCTTCCCCTGGATCAACACGCCCAGTAACAGGGGTTTGGTGGTGTCGACCGCCACCTTCACCCGGGCGAACCCCATCGCCTGTCGTTGCTCCGTGACGCCGTCCACAGCGACCGGCCGTCCCGCCCGAGCGGCGATGTGGAGGATGGTCGATGTCGACCAGTATTCCGGCAACAGACGAGGCAGGCGGAGCCACACCATTGCCATCTGCATGGCCTTCTCCCCGAGTTCGAAATCCGGAACCCATGGGGTCATGGCGAGGAGTTGCCCGGCCACCACCCACAGGCCCTCGCTCAGTGCCCGGTCCCGGTCCTCCGTCGACCGGAACCTCAAGGCCAGGTAGCCGTCCGCAAATGAGACGGCCACCACGTCCTTCAGCTTAGAGCGAGCGGCGACATCCTTCGCCGCCCACTCGGCTGGGACACGGCGGCCGAAGCTACGGACCACCATCGCCCGCCCTTCCCACTCGAGTCGAGCCGCGAAGAACCAACACTTCGGGGAAGCAGCGGCTCAACCGCTCCACCTCCGCGGCCGTGGGCCATTGAGTCACCCACGGCCCCGGCCTCGTCCAGGCACCAGAACCCTTACCGTTGCCTCTCGCCGCTCCCTCCATTGCCATCCCCGCCTGTTGCTTCCCCTTTCGATCTATCGGGCGCCCTGCAAGGAAGAAGACGGTGAGTAGGGGGTGGCCCTGGGGGACACCGAGCTGTTTGCTTGGATCGCTCGTCCCGCCACCCGGATGGACGGCCGGCCTCTCGCGACGCTGGAGTACCCCTTCGCCTAGACCGGCGTTGACACCGCCGAACAGTTCTCCGGCAGGAAACTAGCCGTTAGGAGTGTCCCCAGAGCTTCTTTTCCTTTCCCAAGTCCTGCGTGAATCCTTCTTTTGCTTGGTGGGGCCTTGGCGAAGAGCTGACAGAAGAAGAAGAGAGCCGGGTGGATGATAAGGAGACGACAAGGAGCAAAGCTGGGACTAGAAAGATAATGAGGTTTAGGAAGAAGCACTAAGTTATAGTAACTAATAGATTACTTATAAATTAAAGAAAATCATGATTAACAGTTATAATTACATTTATAGATACAATAGCGGAAAAGATAATAGCAAAAATATAATTCATTTCACGCTAATTATAAGACTGCAAATGGGTCGGGTGACTTGTGAGTTGACCTAGCCCGACCCACTTAGATTTGATCCAACTTAATGTAAAGGACCCATGGGATTGGGTCGGATTCTAAAATTGAACCCATTCCATTTTTCGGATCAGGCATGGATTTACTAAATTCTGATCCAACTCGACTCGAAGGGCTCATAGGGGTGCTCAAAGGTCTCTAACTTTTTATTTCTTTAATCTTTTCTTATGTTTGAAGATGAGAGGAATGGAAGAGATTGTCTTTTGTGTACTATCGAATGGCATGAATTTTATATTAGGTTGGTTATATTAAATGAGAACATTGTTCCCCTATGAAGGAAGTGCAAACTAAATAGAGTTAATTTTTTCATGCAGAAGAAGATAGGTTCATGATTAGTCCTTTGTAGCAGTTGAACTTTGTCATATATCATTATCAAAACTATATTCCTTATCTTGGCTTATGTATGCTTTTCGATTAATATGTTTAGAAAAAATAATAATAGATGTGTTCTAACAAATTTAAGGGATATCATTACCGAGTAAAAAGGATTAGCATAGACACAATTATTTTTCTACTTGAAAAAAAAGTATTACATACACGAATAATTTTTTTTTTTAAAGCTAACAAGGTTGAGCCTATTATTATTTGGTTAGTTTGTAATGACATCAATCCTTGATGCTTAGGCACTCTCACTTGTACAGCCCCGTGTGACCTACTTTTTATAGTTCTCATTCATTACAAAAGAAACTAAGTACAGATAATACAAGTATAGGGATCCAACTCGAACTCGACCCAGACCTGAACTGGATCCAAATTTTTTGGATTGGGATCGGGTTATATATGGATATAACCCTTAGGTCAAAAATTTAGCCATTGATCCGACCCAAACAAAGAACCGGGTCTAAATCCAACATTAGGATCCAAACAAAGAACAAGATTAGGTCGGAGTCATTCATGGCCCGATCCGACCAAACCCACTTGCACCCTAACTAATTAAGAATTTTTATCTACATCTTGGAGCAGTGCTCTCAAGAATTCAAAATATAACCATATCATTTTTAGTCACTACTAAATTACAAAGAAGTTAAATGAGAGAGAGAGAGAGAGAGAGGAGTAAAGATTTCTCTCTTTTGATGCACGTGATCCATAACTCATAAAACATGATTTTTTATATTTAGCCTTTTTTAGAATAAATTTTTCTAACCTAGTAATAGAGTTCCTGATTTAAGTTGATACCGATCTAAATCTTGTCATTAACACCCCCAAAATCCATTTCAAACATATTCTAATTATCCACTCATTAGAAGTTCCTAATCTAATTCAAAACTTGATCTAAATCCTATCCTTTGCACCCAAAAATCTTAACTAAACCCATTCTAGTTACCCACTAACTAGACCCATAAGTATCCCCTAGATCATCTATGCATGCCCGTAATATGTCATATTGAGTTTACAGGTTAACCTTAACAAGTCTCTGAGTTTCCTAATTAGACCTGTGCACCCACACGCACACTTAGATCTCTCCAAATTTGTTAGCCCAAGCCTATTTTCTTAATTACAGCCATTGAGGATATTTGGTACCCTCCTGCTAAGCTATCCGATTTCTTTTCTAGAAAGTACGTAATTACATTCACTCTTACATGCACCATATTTCTAGAATGGATTCAACATGGTTAGCAAAAAAAAATGAAACCAAAATTTACTATCATTCTCTAAAACTAAAGTTAAACGATTGTTGAAATAAAAGGCTATAACCATTAAAAAAAATCCTCAAATAAAAAAAAATTATTTAAAATTTTTATATATAAATAACCAAATTACAGATATCATCTCTAACTTTTATAATATAATTCATACAAACTCAGGTAATAAATACATCCAAAAATAATGACAAAATATTAATTTATAGAGTTAGTAACTTGAATTTATAGATTCCTATACAAGATGCCGGCCCTTTCCTCTCCTTCAACATAGATCCTTATTTAATTCTTGTCCATCCTTTCTTCAAATTTTACTAAGATTCATTTTCTAGATGATGACTCCACTTTAGACTTAGAGTCGCTTGCAACACGTTTTTCTTAAATATTATTATTTATATTTTTAAGGAAATGTAATTTGTATAAATTTTATAAAAAGTAGGAAAATGATTGTTACACTATGTTAATCAATACTTGAATCTAAAGTAGCAATCAAGTTTCCTACAAAATCTATATTCCACAAGCATATAAGGCAATATTTTAAGTACTGGCTTCGATGATATTATATCGACATTCATTTTAGCGCACTACATCAATCAAACTCAGTTCATTAAAATATATTTGTTTTTATTGTTTTATATTTCGACGATCCTCTTTCCTTATAGTGAGGCATTTTATTATGTTTTTGATTACACACAAAAGTATGCACCAAAAATGGCTAGCACTAACTTAACCCTCAAATATTTTATCATTTTTGGACTTGGATGCAGTAGAAGAATATAATCACACTCAATTAGTTATTTGACTGATTACATCCAAATATAGCAAGTCATGAAGAAATCTTTAAATTGGCTCTATGAAGCTTCGGTGAAGTCACTAATTCGCATTTTATACAGTCTGAATTGGAGAAAATCCAGTACAGTAGCCTATTTTTTCAGTTCCACCTTCCCTTCTTGGCCTCACAAATAGCCCATGAAGAATTTGTAGAATTGGACAAACTCTTAGCTGACATCTCCTTGGATTTGGAGAATGATCGGATTATTGAAAAAATAAGCAGAAGTAATTTCTCCTTGGCTTCACCTTATCAATTCACCATCAGAAAAAGGGGTATTACCTGGAAAAAAAAGGGAAAAAAATCTATGTTCTATAATGCAGCCGGGTAATCGGTAGATCATCTTTTCATCACCTGCCCCAACTCCAAGGAAACCTGGACTGTTATAAACTCATGTCAAAATGTGCCCCCTGCCAAGTTTGAATCTCTCGTTCTCGATTGGACAGTGCACTTATTTCCTATTTCCTAAAGTTCATCAACCTATCATTCACGTGCTTATCGCTGCTTTTTTTTTTTTTTTTTTGCTTAGGAAAAGGGAAGAGGGGGTGACGCATAGCAACCCCCACTGAGTCCCCTCTCCGCTGGAGAATATTCGATACAGATAGACAAATTTTACTCATATCCTCTCCACCCGCGGGGGAGCCCCACCAACGTGGCAGCCCCTTCCACGTATGAGTACGTCGCACCAGCACCACCTAAGTACTAGCAGATCAGATGGCGACTCCACCGGACAAAATAGACGAGGAGCATCCGGTCCCCACATTTAATCGATGCCCGCGTGTTTCAAACCTGGGCCACTCTGGTAGAATCTTAGCGCCGTTCCAACCGTGCTACTATCTCAGTGGTAATCGCTGCTCTTTTACTTGGGGCTTGTTGATGTAAAGAGAGAAATTCTAGGATATTTCTAAACAAATTTGCATATATTGCTTCCATTGTTGGGATTGGTTTAAGTTTTCTCAAAGGTCAATCCTTTACCGCAACCGTTGGAAATTTATTTTACCTAAAAATTGCTATATCTTTATTTATAGAAGTATTATAAAGAAAAAACCTATAACAATAAAATCAAAAGATTGAAAAGTGCTAGCCTAGATCGAGTCGTGTGATATATACTATCCTAAAAATATGATTCACCTCCTACATACATGTTTACGGCGATCTCGTCTCCAATGTACAACAATCCGGCTCAGTCCAATCCTTCTCAAATGAGTACGATCACTGTGGAGGCTTGACTTGACGAACTTCTTCAGATGCTTAAAAAAAAAAAATAGAAAGCAGAAAGTTTAAGGGTAGAAAAGCTTTTTGTAAACAAAGTACTAGTGAGAAAAAGAAAAATCAAATTGATTTTTAATTAATTCCATAGGAGTGTATTTATAGACTCTATCCAAAGATCGAAGAGATGCAATAGTTCCGAAGTTACGTAATATTTCGAAAATACTGTATCTTTTTGTTCTTCTTGGAAGAGTATAAAAGAAACGTCTCACAAAAAAAATATTTTAAAGCATTTAGAACATCTAAAGATTAAGAAATAAAATAATTTAATTTTTTTAATTAAAACTCCAATAACAACCAGCTTCGCCCGGCCAACACCACAGTCTGGATGGAAATCGAGATGGTAAACACAATCCTGGCCGACGTCTAATTTCAGATGATGCTTCCAAATAGAGGAGAAGATTGACGTCTAATTTCGATTCGCACTCGAATCGAGCACTCTCTTCTTTCCGTAGCTTCTGTTTCTATTTTTGCTGCTTCTGTTTCTTCACTCTGTTCTCACAATTTAGACCATGCTGATCAGTAAACAGCTTTTTCAAAGAACAGCTTAGATGCCACCCCTTGTATATACTCTCCTGTAAATAAACTTTCTTCAAGTAATAAAAGCCGGGTGGTATATTGTCTCCCTTTATCATCACCAAGAAATCTCTGAAAACCAAAAACATGCCAAGCTCATGTCCTTCTTTGCCCCTCCTCGTGCATTTGCTCTTTCTCTTGGTCATGGAAAAAGAAGCATGTCCTTTTCCTTTCCCTTTTCCATCCTCTTATCTCCATCAAATTTTTATCATGATGCAGATGCTTTAGTTTCTAGTTGATATTAAATAAAATGGCTCTCATACTTTGGTTCCTAACACACAGCTTACAGCAGCATGGGCAGGTCTGATCTATCCTATACAGCATTTAAATAGGGCGTGGGATGAAGGGGAGATATCAACAGGGATTACCTGGATTACCGTCAGATATTCTGATTGCTGCTATCCCTACCTGCTAGATTTGTGAAGCTTGTGGAACGGTGGTCTTCTTTGTCAAGTATCTCACATCCTTCAGGAAGGGGATCAAGCCACTGGTTTGGTTGCCGGAGTAGCTTGCATTCAACCCATAATAGAATCTGGACGTCAAGCTTCCCCTACTTCTTCTTTGCTGATTCTGCTACTTGAGAATGTGAATGGGGGCCTCGGTCCCTTGTGCTTAAAAGAAGAAGAAGAAGAATCATATCTTCTTGCTCCTCAATTATGAGAGAACTAGTTTTAGGCACATGTGTTGCACCTAGCTATGAAGGGAAAATATAAAGGAAAAAAAAAATTAAGCATTAACATACTCTTAAAGCAGATGAGGAGAGTAACATGGCAGCTCAGTAATTTTTTTGAAGATGGAGTTAGAAGGGAGTGAGAGTTCTGCACCAAGACTTTTTATTATAACAATAAAGATACAAGTTGAAACAAATCAACTAAAAGACTCCTTTGTTTTGCCTTTATTGAGGGGTGATGCTGCGAATTTGTGCTGGTTTGGATTTTGGTGGGGATGCTTATGTTTTTTTTCCTATGATGTAAAGTGTCGCCACCCTGTACTTTCTCATCCATATGCATATGATATATTATAGTATAATTTTAAGACGGACTCACGACAAAGCAAGATACATGTGACAGAAAATGAAGGGCATGAAATTCTCAAAAATGATCAATAGTTCAGATAGAAATGCTCACAAGTTTTTCCCTTTTATTCACCAAGAAATTCTTAAGATTTCATTGTACAATACTTTAATATCAAAGCACGCACACAAGGGAAAGGAGCACAAACGGCTCCTAATAACTATATTCTACCACAATACAGTATGTTCATGCACCATGAACATGGCTTGAGGACATCTCTCTTTTCTGAGGAAGCTAAAATGGTAGGAGTGCCTCTAGTTCAAAAGCGAGCTACCTTCCTTGACGAGAACGTAGACGCTGCCACCATCACCTCTTGAGACTCTAAGCTCCTCATCGAGGTAGGTGGTTAGCAACCAGGACTGTGCATTGTTGTTGTTGATTGGGATCTTCAATGGCGGTTGTCCAGAGATTGTTCTAGCCACCGATGATGCTGCATCCTGGACTGAAGTGATCACACCCTTGAAAGGAGAGAGGTCAATATTCTGTCCCAGGAACTCCACCTTTTCGGGTATAACGATGGAGTCTGTTAGCTGTGGAGTGCCAATAATGCCTTCCTCAAATTTTATCTGGAAAGAATACCAGTTATCCATTATCATAGGATTACTGTTGCTGAATGTTTAAGATACCTTATCAGAAATGATACAGAAGCAAAAGCTAGTAATTTGTAATTGCTATTGTACTCGATGATTGTACTTGCATATTTTAGTTGCTTTTCTGGAATATCAGCATCTATTGTGGTATAAATACCAGCATTCTTTATTGTCCTAACTCCAAAGAAAAAAGGGTTATTCATTTTCCACACCAAAGGTTTCATATATAGGCAAATATGAGCATCAGAATGCGTGCAGATGCAAATGCATGCGTGCGCACAGCAAACAAAAAAGTGTGCCTGTGTGGAGGGGGAGAGTTGAAGAAAAGGCTCTCTTCTTCAGCATCCTCTCACTATTTCGACTCACAATTTCATAAAACATTATAAGATAAATCTTTATAATTTTCTACCAAAATAAGTTGAAGCACCAGTTCCAACTCAAATGGTACTTGTTCGTGACTCTCAGGTTTTGTTTACACAACAGCAACCTCTAATTGGTCATCGGAGCATGATCTCTTTTGTTTTTCGGTAATCCAGATGATTTACATAGAACTAAAGCATAAAAATCCAGTGCAATCAGAAAAAAACAAAACCTCACAACTGATGTGGGAAATATGTGTTGTTTATGTGTATTGTAAATCTGTAAAATAAATTGAATAATAAATAGATGAATAAATAAAGCTGACCTTAAATGAAGATTTATCACAACTATGTAAGATCAAGGCTAGTATTTGACACAATGTCCTTAAGGCAGATTTCGCCCTCCACACAGGTGCTTTGGATCTCTTGAGTGTCTGCCTCCCAGAATACAATGATCTTCACAAACAAAAGGAGCACACTAATTTGTTTGTACGGCGAACCAAAAACTGAGTTTTTGTACTCTCTTTGAATGAACTCACTAATGCTCTCTAAGAACTCTAGAATAAGAAAACTAAATGAACTGAAAAATTCGGTTTCCAAATGGTTGGAGGAAGGCTCTATTTAGAGAGTTTATGGTGACTTTTCAGAACAAACACCAAGTGAAGAGACATGTCTTTTCTATTCAAATGAATAGATATATTCCTACGAATAGTCATGTCTTTCAAATAAAAATATGCATCCATACAAATAAATAGATGCATCTCTTTTGATGCAACCTTTTTAAAGAGACACACCTCTTCTAAGAAGCAACCTTTCAAGTGGGTTACTTTGGAGCCTATTTTCTCATTCACCTCTTATTGTTTAACAATCCCCCACATGAATAGAAAATTGGCTAAATGTATACAAATGACAATGCAGATACTTAAGAGAGTACATCGCGAAAAGATTCTGCATCGAGATAGATAGCTTTTGGCCTTGAACCTTCTCTAGTGAAAAGACTATCAGATTTACTGGCTAAATAATAAACATGATGTCTTGAACTATTCAGCCGATTAAGTAAATCGGATCAAATAGACTTCACACAGTCTCTTTTCTAGCACTGTTGGTTCTCATGATTGTATTCATTTTGGCCATAAACAACTCCTGGTATTCATGAGTGCTCTAGAAAATTCAGCCTTATAAAAATTCTCATAGAAGCGACCCCTTCACACTCATATAGGTGACTCATATTAGGAATATCCTGCTATATCCCACTTGAATTTTTAAGATATAAGAGATCATTAAAAGCAAAGCTTACCCTTATAAACGTTGCAGGCAGCACTAGTTAATCTTAGAAATGGGTTGGAGATTTTGTCTTCCTAATACACATAATTCAATTGTCCCTTTGAACCTAGATCTTGGGATCTCCAGTCAGCTAGGTTGGATTGCCATTATGATGACTCTTTAATTATAGGCTTTAATCCCATTCCCTTCGATGTGCAATTTACTTGCTCTCTAGTTAAACCTTTAGTAAGCGGATCCACGAGATTCTCTTCAGACTTTATGTAGTCTATGGATATAATTTCATTTGAGAGCAATTGCCTTATGGTATTATATCTTTGACAGATATGTCGAGACTTACCATTATACATATTACTCTGTGCCCTTCCTACTGCCAATTGGCTATCGCAATGTACACATATTGCTGGCACAGGTTTTGGCCATATTGGAATATCCTCTAGAAAATGACGAAGCCACTTTGCTTCTTCTCCTGCTTTATTTAAAGCAATAAATTCAGATTTCAATGTGGATCTTGCAATACAAGTTTGCTTAGAGGATTTCCAAGACACGACACCACCACCAAGTGTAAATACATAACCACTTGTGGATTTTGTATCTTTGGTATCAGATATCCAGTTTGTATCACTG
>JAOXJJ010000001.1:14773674-14798099 GCA_025769935.1 Phoenix roebelenii | reverse complement strand
GCTTCCATCAAGATCACGGCCACGACACAGAGGAGTGCTTCCGACTTCGAGACGAGATTGAAGCGCTTATCCATCGTGGGATACTCAATCGGTTCGTATGGAACCGACATGATGAAGGAGCACCAGTGGAGAACGCCGCGCCACCTAAGGATCAAAAAAATAACAGACCCATTGCCGGCACCATCAATGCCATAGGAGGAGGCCTTGTCGAAGGAAGCTCGGCTAAAGAACCCGCTAGGAAAGAAGCCCCCCTGAAGCGTCAACGCACGGTAGAAGCCATCTCATTCTCGGATGAAGATTTAAAAGGAGTCAAAACTCCTCATGGTGATGCTGTGGTCATTTCCTTTCTCATGAATAAATTTGATGTAAAAGTTCTGGTTGATAATGGAAGCTCTGCAAATGTGTTATTCTACGATGCTTTCCAAAAAATGGGAATGACTGAGGACCAGCTTCGGAGAATGAATGCTCTACTGGTTGGATTCACTAGGGATTCAATCCTAATCGAAGGGATAGTTAGCCTACCTATCACGGTTGGGCATGCCCCTAGAGAGAGTACCGTGAAGATGGATTTCCTAGTGGTCCGCGTGGCCTCGGTCTACAATGCTATTCTCGGCCGACCTGGGCTCAACGCCTTCCGGGCCATAGTCTCAACCTACCATCTGCTCATGTGGTTCCCCACCAAATGAGGGGTTGGCGAAGTTCGAGGGGACCAAGCAACGACCAAGCAATGCTACATGGGGACCCTCAAAGCAAAACAACCAGCTAAGATGTCGGCCCAAGTCCCGCCCTTGGCGCTACCTATTGAGACCCTGAAAGTGCGGGACGATCCCAAGAAGCAACGAGCAGAGCCTGAGGAGCTCCTACTTCAAATCCTCTTAAGAGAGGACCACCCGAATCAGACTCTATAGATTGGCTCCAGCCTAAGCCCTCATGAACGAGGCCGCATGATTGAATTTCTCCAAGCTAACACCGACGTATTCGCCTGGTTGCCCACTGATATGCCTGGGATGGATTTTGAAGTTATGGTTCACCGACTCCTGGTGAGCTCAACTTACAAGCCCATCAGGTAGAACAAACGGAGGTTCGCACCAGAGCGACAATAAGCGGCAGCCGAGGAGGTGGACAAACTCCTCGAGGCTAGCTTCATTAGAGAGGTCACCTACCCGGACTGGCTCGCCAACGTGGTCCTCGTGAAGAAAGCTAATGAAAAATGGTGCATGTGTGTGGACTACACCGATCTGAACAAGGCCTGCCCGAAAGACAGTTTTCCACTCCTCAGGATCGACTAGTTCGTCGATTTTTTCTCGGGACACCAGCCGCTGACATTCATGGATGCTTTCTCGGGGTACAACCAGATCCGAATGGCGTCCGAAGATAAAGAAAAGACAGCCTTTGTCACGGACAAAGGCCTCTATTGCTATAAGGTGATGCCATTTGGGTTGAAGAACGCTGGGTCTTACCCTTAAACAACAGGAGTTATGTCCTGGGGTGACTTACTAAAGGTTGGTCAGCAAAGTCTTTAAGGACCAAACAAGCCGAAACATGGAGGTCTATGTGGACGACATGTTGGTAAAAAGCAAGACAGCCGAACATCATATAGCCGACCTCGACGAAGCGTTCTCTACGCTCAAGAAGTATCAGATGAAGCTCAACCCCACGAAATGTGCCTTTGGAGCCACCTCGGGCAAGTTCCTCGGTTTCGTGGTAACTCATCGCGGAATTGAAACAAACCCAGAAAAGATCCGGGCACTGCAGGAGATGGCACCACCGAGAACGATCAAGAAAGTACAATGGCTCGTTGGACAAGTAGCGGCCTTGGGAAGATTTGTCTCGAGGTCGGCAGAGCAATGCCTCCCATTCTTCAAAATCCTCAAATGGTCAAAAAACTTCATGTGGACTGAAGAGTGCCAGCAAGCCTTTGAAGAACTCAGGTCTCATCTTGCCTCTCCTCCATTGCTCACAAAATCTCAGCAAGGCGAGCTCCTCTACCTATACCTTGTTGTGTCCTCCGTAGCAATGAGCTCGGTCCTTGTTCGAGAAGAAGACAAGTCCCAGAAACCGATATATTACACCAGTCGAATTCTGCAAGATGCAGAGATCCGATACTCCAAATTGGAGAAAACCGTCTACACCCTACTCATCTCGGCCCGAAGACTCCGACCATACTTTTAGGCTCACATTGTGGCCGTGTTAACTGATCAGCCCATAAAATAAGTTCTGCAACGATCAGATCGTGCGGGAAGAATTGCAAGATGGGAAGTCGAGCTCAAAAAATTCAACCTCGAATACTGCCCGAGGCCAGCAATCAAAGCACAAGTGCTTATGGACTTCATAATGAATGCACCCTGCCAGACGACCCCAAGACCGAGTTTACACCGAAAGAAGACACCTCAGAGTGGCCATGGGTCCTACATGTGGACGGTTCCTCAACCTCAGGGGTAGTGGGGCAGGCCTCATTCTCACCAGTCCAGATGGAGTGGCCGCGGAGCAAGCTTTACGCCTCGAGTTTCTGGCCTCGAACAACGAAGCGGAGTGCGAGACGCTTATCGCCGGACTGAAACTGGCAAAGGAGTTCAGGGTCGGCAGCCTGAAGGTCTTCAGTGATTTCCAACCGATCGTGAGCCAAATCTTAGGAGACTTCGAAGTAAGAAAGCCGTCAATGCAAAAGAATCTCCAAAAAGTGCAGAATATCACCTCCACGCTGAATACTTTCGACGTTCAGCACTTCCCCAGAATAGAGAACGCGAGGGCTAACCTGCTATCAAAGCTGGTGACCTCCCGCATGAGCGAGCTCTTGAGAACCATGACACTCGAGTATCTTCAAACGCCAAGCACCAAGGAACTCGAGTCTACCCTCTGCATCGAGGCTGAATCGAGCTGGATAGATCTGCTTGTCAACTTCCTCCAGAATGAAGTCCTCCCCGATGATGAGCTTGAGGCCCGCCGAGTGAAGCGTCAGGCTTTCTGTTACCTCCTGCATGAAGGCAAGCTCTATTGCAGGTCCTTCACGTCTTCTCTCCTCAGATGCCTCCATCTCTCGGAGGCAGATTATGCCATGCGAGAAGTTCACGAGGAAATTTGCGGAAACCACCTAGGAAGTCGGATCCTGGCCCACAAAATTCTACGCCAAGGATACTATTGGCCTACGCTTCAAAAAGACGCCGCAAGCTTTGTTCAAAGATGTGACCGATGCTAGAGGAATGCCAACATTCAGCATCGACCCTCAGTCCCACTGACCTCAATCAGTGCCTCCTGGCTGTTTGCCCAATGAAGGATCGACATCTTGGGACCGTTCTCCCAAGCTACCAGACAGAGAAAGTTTCTCATTGTTTCCATCAATTATTTCACCAAGTGGGTCGAAGCCGAGCTAGTAGCCCAAATCATCGAGCCAAAGATGTGAGATTTCGTCTGAAAATCAATAATTTGCAGGTTTGGGCTCCCCCGCATCCTTATATCCGATAATGGCCGACAATTCAACAATGCTTGCTTTAGAAAATTCTGCTTCGAGCTCGGCATCGACCATCGTTTACCTCAGTCGCTCATTTTCAGACTAATGGAGAGACAGAGATGACAAATCGGACAATCCTTCAAGGGCTTAAAGCCAGACTCGATCAATCTAAAGGACAATGGGTCAAAGATCTTTACAACATTCTCTAGGCCTACAGAACCACATTCTGAATCCCTACCAGCAAAACTCCATTCAACCTGGCCTATGGAATGGAAGCGGGCATCCTTTTGGAGATAGGGCTTCCATCACCAAGGGTGGAGAGCTATGATGCATCTTTAAATTCACCGTGACTCAGAAATAACCTAGACCTCCTCGAAGAAATAAGGAAAGTCGCTCGAATTCGCATGACAAGATATCAACAGAAAGCGGCACAATATTACAACTCTAGAGTGAAGGTCAAGCTCTTCAAAGCCCAGAGGAAAGCCGAAGCCTCTCGACTTACGGAACAAGGAAAGCTTGCCCTGAATTGGGAAGGACCATATCGAGTCACTCGGGACCAACGACCAGGAGCATTTCAGCTGGAATCCCTCAATGGAACCCTCATTCTCCGAAGTTGGCACTCCGAGAACCTCAGGATGTATTACCAATGAGGCCCTTTTAAGAGTCTCCAATGTTTGAAAATCTAGCCAATAAGGCATTCTTCAAGGATTTCTCCTAACCATTTTAAATTTCTTCTTACAATGATCTACTTGTGAATCCCAGGATATCCTCGAAATATCTTAAGTCAGACATAATGACATCCCGACCAAGCTCGGGACGCTCCGCTACGTCGACCATGAGCCAAATCTTCCTCGACCTTGGGTATAACATAATGACGTACCGACCAAGCTCCAGATGCCCCACTGCGTTGACCGCGAGCCAAGTATCCCTCAACCTCGGGTACAACATAATGACGTCCCGACCAAGCTCGGGATGCCCCGCTGCATCGAATGCGAGCCAAGTCTCCCTCGACCTCGGGCACAACATAGTGACGTCCTGACTAAGCTCAGGACGTCCTGCTGCATCGATCGCGAGCCAAGTCTTCCTCGACCTCGGGCGCAACATAATGACGTTCCGACCAAGCTCGGATGCCCCACTGCGTCGACTATGAGCCAAGTCTCCCTCAACCTCGGGTATAACATAATGACGTCCCGACCAAGCTCGGGACGTCCTACTGCGTCGACCGCGAGCCAAGTCTTCCTCGACCTCGGGCACAATATAATGACGTCCCGACCAAGCTCGGATGCCCCACTGCATCGACCGCGAGCCAAGTCTCCCTTGCCCTCGGACACAACATAATGACGTCCCGACCAAGCTCAGGACGCCCCGCTGCATCGACCGCAAGCCAAGTCTCCTTCGACCTCGGGTACAACATAATGACGTTTTGATCAAGCTCGGAATGCTTTGCTGCATCGACCGCGAGTCAAGTCTCCCTCGACCTCGGGTACAATCTAATGATGTTCCGACCAAGCTCGGGACGCCCTGTTGCGTCGACCGCAAGCCAAGTCTTTCTCGACTTCGGGCACTACTGAACGAAGATCCGACTACAATTCAAGATGCTTAAGGTAGATACTATGGGCCGAAGGGCACTCAAGTTCCAACGGCCGAATAGCAGCCCGGCCTCGACTCACACTATGACTAGATTTCGGCCTGAAGACTTAGTGAAATTCTTCAAAAAATGTCGGAATCGCATTCGAAAGCAGACGACACGCGAAGTCCTGCCCAAACAATCGAAGACAAAGGATTCACCGAAAACACAAGAGACAAGTTTAAAGATATAAGAGAATTGAAGAAAATATGTTCTTTATTGATGAAGAACCCTGAGGCCTAATACAAAGACACTGACCCTAAAGTCGGCCCGCTTAGCTGAACAATGGATCTAGCGGCCGACCTCATTTACAAACAACAACAAAAAAAGAAGAAAGCAGCAAAACTTCAGCTCGCCCCTGAAGTGGAGGCCTCGGCGCCGACCTCGTCGCCTGCTGGAGGAGCCCCGGGAGCCGCTTCGAGGGCACACTCTGGCGCCACCCCAGGTGGAATCTCACGGGCGGCCTTCGGAACCATCTCGGCTTCGACCTCAGGAGCTGCCTCGGTCTCAACCTTGACAGTTACAGGGGCAGGACTCTCAAAAGCATTGTCATCCTCCTCAGCCTCATCCGCGTCGTCCCCAGCGGCCCCAAAAAGATAAGGCCGAAGACTGCTGAAGTCAAGCTTGGGGCAAAGCCTCAGCACCTAGGTTTGGAAGTCCTCAAAGCCACGGATGAGCCCGTTAACCACCTCTTCCTCGAGTTCCTCTCAGTAGAGCTCAAACTGGGCGTCGGCTAGGCACGCCTCGGTAGCACGAAGAGTCAACCTGGTGAGGGTGTGTGCGGATTCCTCCTCCTCAAGGCGCTCGGCCTTGAGTTTGAGCTCGGACTCGACGGTCTCCGCCCTCGTGGTGGATTCCTTCCACCTAGCCTCACCCATGGTGAGCTTCTTCTCCGCGACCTCCCATCCTCTCTGGCTCCTCCGGAACTGGCTCTTGTAGTCAGCCACCGCGGAGACTAACGCATCAATTTCATGGAGGTGCTAAAATGAGAAGAAGTAAAGGTTAGCTGAGATTAAAAGCTTGGAAGGATGCGAAAGTGAAAGTATGAGAAAAACTTACTCAAACGGCGGAACAGTAGGCCTGATCAACAAACTTGCTGACCCCACCGATTTTGAGGTTGGCTCGGTTAGCTGGAAGCAGTGCGCAGCGGATGACCTCACGGGCGACTTCGGCATTATGGAGGGCCGAGTCGTCCTCACAGATCCACCACTTGGGGCAGTAGGGCCTCCTCTCAGGGCGATCATCAACCCTCAAAGAGCTCGGGAGGTCGGGTCTCGAAGAGCTTGGCAAAAGAGCGTGGGAAGATCTCGGGACCCCAAGGCTGCTACCCAGGTCGGGTCCCGAGCGTCGCAGACGAATGACCCTGCGAACTTCAGAAGAACCCGCGGACGAGCAAGCACGGGCCGATGGTTCCTCTACAGCTTTGGAGGGGGTTGCGCGCTCGGCAGAGGGAGCCTCTTCCAATCTAGGCTCCCCTACCTTCTTCCATATGTTCTTCCAAATGAGCTGGGGGGCATCGGCCTCAAGATCTTCAACCTCCACCGGAGCAGAGGTCGAGGCCAGCCTAAGCCTCTTCTTGGGCATGGGGCGAGCTCCGCCTACCTCGGCCGCCCTCTTATTATACCTGGCGAGAAGGGCCTCGTTGTTGGACACCATCCTTACAATTTCTGAAAAAGAAATTTTTTTTCAAGTCTCAGACTAGCTCCAAAAAAGAGAAAAAAGTATAGAAAAGCGGAAGAAAAATGAAAGACGACGAAATGAAGGGAGGAGCAGTACAACCGCTCTTACCCTCAGGGCGTGCCAAGCTCAGGCTGACGTTCACTAATGTCTCCTTGCTCAGGAGGTCGTTCATAAAGATGTCCCCCTTTAAACTGCGAAAAGCATTAAGGATTTTCTACTCATTCGCGGTGAGTTCGGGGGTTTTGTTATTGGCCTTGAGTCGTGGCAGGTCCCACGATGGATAGAATCCCCACGGACGCTCGGAGGAAAGAAAGAAAAATTTCTTCTTCCATCCACGAATGGAGGAAAAAGCACCTCGGAAGAATGGCCGACCTCTCCGAAGGGCAAAGTACAACCATTTTCCATCCACGGGGTTCGATTTCAGCATGAAACACCCGCGGAAGACATTCACTGAAGTCAGTATTCCATGAGCCAGAAAGAAAGATAAGAAGCCAATAATCGTCCTCCATGAGTTTGGAGCGAGTTGCGCTGGAACGAGACAATACATCGTCAGCAGCTCGTTCACAAACTCGTGTAGGGGGCATCTTAGCTGGCCTGGAGTGTCTCCCAGTACACTCGAATCCGACTTGGGGGGTCTCGTGACCCGGTCCTTCAACCTTGCGAGCTCGAAAGTGAACCTGTGCATAAAGGAGAGCTGGGTCTGAATCATGCCCAGTTCTTCCTTAGTCAAGTTCGACCCAACTTCATCCGGGCCATGGCCCACCTCCGGCTCAACCTCCCTCCTACCGAAAGGAGTCCCAACAGAAGATGAAGCACCGCCCGACATTTGTCCCGCACACAAAATTAACAAAAAAAGAGAGAGGAAGGAGGATGAGAAAGAGAAAGCAAGCCTCCAAACATGCATGAGTGGGAGTCCTACCATGGTCCTCGCTGAAAGCACCGACGGCTAGAAATGGGAAATCAAGAAGAACTTCTAGAAAATACTTAGAGGCACCTTCGGGGAAGACTAGACAACAGTCGGAGGAAAGCAAAATGGAGAAAGAAGAAGGCAAAGGCAAAGACTATGGCGGCCAAATAAAGGTCCTCAAGGCTGGGCGGGGGTTTATATAGACCCTCCCAACGTATCGAATCGACAAGAGCAAGTCGCGCCTCCCGTCCAGATCACGCCATATATCAGCCTCGGAGATTGGCCCAGCGTATCAGCCTGGATCGCTGCTTTAAAGACGGAACGGGAGTAGCCGTCTCTTCGATCACTGGAGTCCCATTATAAAGCCGCAGCACAAATCGCCTCGAAAGACAGAAAGCCGCCTCGTGCCTTCATTAAAAACATCCAAAAGCACCTTTTTCCCTCCTTTCGAAACGACAAAATAATTGGAAGCTGCCTAAATCTTATTAGCATGACAAAATTAGCTACTTCCTTCGTCCGAGCTCGAAAATGGCTCGAACTCGAAAGTCGGAGGGTAGTGATGGGGGAAAAAGTGGACCACCCCACAAGATGCAATTAAAGCACCTGAATCCGACGAACGGGAGCAATCCCAAAAAAGATGGCCTCGCCAAGCGCGGCATCAACAAACACGACCTCACCAGGCACGACCTCGACAGGCACGACCTCGACAAGCACGACCTTGCCAGGCATGACCTCAGCAGGAATGACCTCGGCACATATGGTCTCGGCTGAGCATAGCCCGATTGACCTCGAGCTGACCCCGACTCCACCAACAGTAAAGCCGGTCCGTCTAAGGAAAGGACCGTCAAATCCTCCATACCCGGGATCAAATGCTGCAATCTCCGCCTCAACGGCTGTCAATATTTGTATTCACGCAATTTCAACCGATCGCCAGCTAGCCCAAAACTTCGGAGGGTAGTGATGGGGGAAAAAGTGGACCACCCCACAAGATGCAATTAAAGCACCTGAATCCGACGAACGGGAGCAATCCCAAAAAAGATGGCCTCGCCAAGCGCGGCATCAACAAACACGACCTCACCAGGCACGACCTCGACAGGCACGACCTCGACAAGCACGACCTTGCCAGGCATGACCTCAGCAGGAATGACCTCGGCACATATGGTCTCGGCTGAGCATAGCCCGATTGACCTCGAGCTGACCCCGACTCCACCAACAGTAAAGCCGGTCCGTCTAAGGAAAGGACCGTCAAATCCTCCATACCCGGGATCAAATGCTGCAATCTCCGCCTCAACGGCTGTCAATATTTGAATTCACGCAATTTCAACCGATCGCCAGCTAGCCCAAAACTTCGGGCCGTTTAAGGTAACTCATTTAAATCAAGATTCGCGCAATCACACCCGATTGCGTGTAATCGCTACACCCCCTCCTATAAGAAGGGATGGAAGCTCTAGGGGGAGGAGCTTCTCCTCTGGTCAAAAAAATATTTCTCCATTATCTCTATTATCTCCAAAGTCCCTCTCTGACTTAAACATCGGAGGACCTTTGCCGGAACCCCCGGCCAAAGGCTTCTTGCAGGTCCGCCGGAGACAGCCGTCCGCCACCGCGCCAGTAGCAGAAGCACCTCATCCTCGGCTCGCGGTCACCCCCGGGTCTATTTTCCAGCAACAAATGGTAATATTTTTCGTTGCATGGACCAAATTTTGATAGCGCGGGAAGTTTCCAAAATAGCTTCGAAAATAATCTCTTCATCACCCATTTTAGAAATACGCTGTTTTGATCCTTCTTTTCCTTTTTTAAAAAAAAAAATGTTTGAACTAGTTTAAGAGCATGTATTTTTCCGTAGTGATTTTCAATGTAAATTTATTGGTTTCCTATTCTTTCTACTAGCCCTTATTATTAAAATCATATCGTGCTTAGATGAAAATTTCAAAGATCCATATTTTGTAGATGTAAAGTGAACAAGAATTATGCTGCACTTTTATACTATTGTAGTTTGAATTGAGCTATTTCATCCTTTGATGTGTCCAAGGTTTTTAGCTAAAGTTTCGCAATTTTGATTTGGTCCATATTCAAAGAAGGTTTAATGGTGTACAACTATGATATGATGGGAGAGAAAAAGACTATTACCAATGGAAGCAAGATGTCCTGCTAATGCTATCATTAATATATTCTATTTCCTTAGACATATTAGAGTGAGAGGGAGACCAAATTATTAAAGTTAAAGCCCTTTTCTAAGCAATATGTTGGATTATGGAGAGATGGATGCCAAGAAATCAAAGTTAATAGTTGGAAATAATGCAACCTATACGTTGATTCCCTTGATATGGAGCCAAACAAAGATCTCCCAACTTGTCAGTTGACAACATATTAGTTTAAGCATTTGGCTTAATTGAGGAGTGGATGTGGCACAAGGAAAAAATAAAATGCATGAAGAGCTTGTTAATCTTGTAATTACATTAAAAGAAAGTCTATATATTATATTACTAAATGAGTGGTAAGCATACTATTTTATATTATATCTACCAAATTTTGTGACAACAATGATCTTAGTTTTTCTCTTCATATATATATATATATATATAATCAGAAGTTAGTCAAAACCAAAGAAAATAAAAATATCGGTATTCTTTATTTAAACCATGTATTTTATATCTCTTTTTTTTGGTAGAGTATTTTTATCTCTCTTATTATCTAATGTTTTGAACTTTAAAAAGGAGAAAGATGCCAAAGAAAAAAAAATAATTGAAGATGATGATGATAGCAAAGTTGAGGAGTAATCAAAAGGGTCTTTGAAAGTTTAAGATGTTTGTTTTATATTTTGAAAAAAAAAGAAGTAATAAATTCTTTTCAAATTTTCAATTTAACATTTTTCTCTCTTAGCTGCATTTGAATTTTTCTATTTCGAGCTTTCCATCTTTAACAACAAACATTTCTTAAAAAATCATATTTAAAATCTAAAATTTTAATTTTTTAAATAAATGTAATTATGAAATTTAGATCTAAAACCTCCAAACTTAATCTAAGTTGCAAAACTATTCCACCTTACAGTTATAGTTATTGCAGGCATCATAAAATACGTATAGAAAAATAACTTTAACTAGATGCATAGTAAGCAATAACATATCTTTTTTAGATGGTCTTAAGTACATTCATTAGCTTTGTAAATAAAAAATATAAATATTTTTTTAATCTTGAAAAATGTATCGTTTATTCTAATGGTAGGTCTTTCCTAGCGAAAAAAAGGTTGAATTATCGAATAAAGTAAATTTAGACGACGATAGTGATCATTGATTTAAAAGCAACAAATATGGAGAGAAAAAAAGAAGCACTAGCCAACTTAGCAAGTATAATTGATGGGTGTATATATCTACGATAAATGTCTAGCATCCAATAAACACATTCCGTTTATTATAAATCATAATTTATTTGTATATTATTAAAATCGTGTATGAGAAATTGTATAATTGTTAAAAAATTATCATTTTGTTAACAAATTATTTTTCTCACCTACTTTTTTGTTAATTATAAGTTTTAACTAATGCAGTGCAGTGCACCAAAAAGTCAAAGAATGCACATATATTATAAAATTTAATGATTTCCTCCTTCGGGACGTTAATTAGGTACCATCACGTGTGAAAGAAAACTGGACTCCTTCTTCAGCCTGAGTAATATATTGTAATAACATATTTTTTTTCAAAAAAAAGAATATTTGTTGCTGCATCAATTTAAAAATTATAATCATAACCACGATATTGGCCCGACTCTAATATGATTTATGATAAAAAGTTTAAATTATATTTTTTTTACATAAATACTTTTCTATATTTCAAATTTTGTATGAATATTCTTTCAAAATTAATATTTACATATATACCTCATAAAGTAATTGTTTGCCAATGTATTTTTTTTATTCTTGTTTTTGCATGTGTACCCACGCCATCTAGAGCCGTTAAAAAATTAACGATTTTAAATTAAAATAACTAATTTTTTTTTAATGGATAGATGTGCACAAATATATATATATATATATATATATATAACGATCGTGATAGAAAAATAATTAAAAATATTTATTTTATTTTTAATTAAAATAAATATGATTTTTATTAACGGTATTAAAAAGAAGGGCATTAAAAAAAGTATTTTATGAAGATAAAAAATAAATATAAATTTTAAATATATATATATATATATTTAAATTTTTAGAAAAAATATTTATGAAATTTTTATTTAAATTATTGAACGATGGACTGGCCGAAGCCAATATCTCCAGGGTGGCATTCTTTTATTAACCGTTATGGGACCATTGACACTTGCTTCCCGCGACACAAAACCGAAAACTCCAACCGCCGATGCAGCGTAAAAAGGCGGAGAGGTGCGATCTCCTTCAACTGCTCGGCTCCTCTTTCCGCTATCTCCAATCAAGGATTCAAGAAACAAGCGAGAGAGAAACAAGAAGGAAAGAAAGGTCGAAGAAGAAGAGATGGACCGTGGACGTCCTCCTGCGCTCCATCGACGTGAGGGATCTCCTCTCGACCCAGGAACTCGACGAGTCTTCCCCACTCTCCGCCCCCGACCTCCGCCTCCTTATCGACCGCCTCCAGATCCGATCCCTACACATCAAGGACTACGTCCTCTTCCACCGCCAAGATTTTGCCGACATCTTCTCCCGCTGCTCCCAGGGCGCCGCCGGCTCTGACGCCGCATCCGCCGCCCTCTCTGATGCTCCGCCTCCTCTCCCACCGCGAGATCCGAGACATCTCCGCGGAGATCCGGAGCAAGCGGCGGGAGGCGCTCGCCCTGGTGCGGAACATTTCCCTGCTGCTGGAGAGGCTGCTGTCCGCGAGGGAGGATCTCAGGTTCGGGAGTTTGGTGGGGCGTCGGAAGCCGTGCAGGATTTGAAGGTGGGACAGTTGGTTTCCGGGACGGTGGGTGGGAGCGGAGAGCAAGAAACGGCAGTCTTTGGGTTCTTGAGGAAAGAGTGGATGGAGTGCTTCAATGAGGTATAAAAGATTTCATGGTTCCTTCCACTTTCTCACACTTACCTTCAAAGTCCTTTCTTTCCGTTTTTTTGGTAGTCAGAATGATGCATCGACATGGAGAAATTGAGTTTGCATTTTATCGACTTATTTCTTGTTGGTTCAGTTAAAGTCTCCCAGAATTTGTTGAAATTTAGTTTTTTTTTCCTGTTTAAATGTTAAAGCTGCAAAGGGTGCTTGCAAAAAGTATAGAAAGTTCTGTCCAGTTTGAACCAGAGAATGACGGAGTTACGGTTAGGTCTAGGTCCACCGTTGGAGATATGGGTGAAATATAGCTCCATCGGGCATTGGAGGTAAGTTTCCTCAATGCATACGTTCTTAGTTTTCGAATACCAATTGGGAAAAGCAAATCCTTTAATTACCCTTTGCTAGCGGCTGACCTACTGTGGTTACTCTTTTGATAGCATTATCTTGGTTTTAATCTGTACGCAATCCCATATTTGACATTTATTCACATTCTTTGTTCCTCTCATTGACAGTGTATGGATCTTTACATCCCACGAATTGGCATTTCTTCTAAGGATGCATTTAGTTCGTGACCAGAATCAGAATGATTGGAATGGAATTCGGAATGGCTATATCCTCCAATGCATCTGGTTCGTGACCATAATCAGAATAATCAGAATGAAATTTGAATATTGCAGGAGAGCAGGGATTGGATTTTGGAGGATTGGAGCGTAATTCCCATTTCTCCTTGGAATCGGAATGGTAACACATTTTTTACATTTGTAGTCCAAGTGTCATAATATTTTGTACAAGTTCTCTTCAAGATCTATTTAGTTGTATTTTGTTCAGATTTTTATATCTATTATTGGGGAAAATATAGATGGTAAAGTATTGCTAGGTTTTACCCTGGATTATAGCTCATTATCTTTTACAGTGTTTCGAACTGCTAAGTTTATTAAAATATCCTTGCTGCATAGGTTGTAAGTATGTCATCGTAAGTTTCATACAGCAAATAAATTTTATTGCATACTCTTTATAGTGATTTATCAGGTCTCAGTGCATTTGATGTGACCTTTTTCTTCTGCTATGCACTTTTTGATTTTGGGAGGTGCACTCCGATGTTTAACATAAGCTTACTTGTTCATTTTTGGCTTCCTTTTTAGTAAAAGCTTCCATGTCTATGGTGTCCTAATCAGTCTCCTGGGAGGAAGAAAAAGAAGAGTCAAATAGATAAATGTATCTGTAATCAGTGAGCTGATCAAGTGAACAATGATTCATGAAAGTTGATGTACATATAGAACATGTAAAGTAAGAACCAAGGATATGACCATTGATATTTGTTTGTGGTGTGAGGCTGTCTTGATGCATAATAGGTAAGTGCTATCGGTAGTCAAATTATTAAAAGGGACAAAAGAAGGGAATGGAATGACCAAGAATACAGGTATTTTGCTTTCAAAACATGCATGCTTGAAGGCATGGAGGTAGCTGCCTAGGGGTCTCATCAATCCAAGCTCGAGTGAATCAGGCCACACTCAAGCTCAGTTCAAATTATGATCAATCTGAGCCTGTCTGGCTCAATAATCTTGAACCAAACTCACTCTGTTGACAGATGCCTTGTCCGAGGGATTGGACAAATCCTACTTACAGTAAGACTTAAAACATGCAAAAGCAATAAATTTTAAAAAACATATATATATATATTAAACTAAATTTCCTAAATTACATTTCATCCATGTTGGATTAAAATTAGAAAACTGTTATAGTCCAAGAAATCATGAGGAATGTGTTTGTCATGGATGTTATAATGGGGCCTTCCCCTTATTCTTTCGGATTCATGGTGTCTTGGCTCTTGGGCTGGGGATTCTTATACTCAAATAACCCATGTTCTGTTGTTTGACATTCTGACACTAAAACTTCTACCTGCTTGTTGTTGACTGATTAAAAAGTGGCATGTCATATTTTATGATTGAGAATTACATTGTTAAGCTGCTTTTATGCTGTAATTCTCAGTGTAGCTCAACCATATCCAGCATGAGTTCTGTATTGTCATCTTCTTAAGTGTTACCCAAGGCTATGCACCCTCATATTTGTCATACAATTTTTCAGAAAAAAATTAATTTTCTGATTTTCAGATTAAATCTGTGACAATTACATGATCATGCAGTGATCACACGAAATTCTAGTAGTGCTTATCGTGCATTTATTTGACACTTCTTTTCCTATAAATGAGATTAACCCTATCTCCATCCACTATCATTAGGATTGAATTGTGGTTTGTGACTATGCAGATTTCAAATTTATTATATTAACATGCTGGGTAAAATGTTTAATAGATAACTGCTGCTCCATCATATGTTCATAGGTTTGTCTTTTTTCCTTTTTCCTTTTTGTTAATAACCTTTATATATCCATGAGCAATTTGTAGACACGACAATTCTGTTCTAGCACTGTGGCATTGCAAACTTAAAAAGAACTTGTTGGCATGAACTTAAATCTGCATTCATTCATATATAAAGAAAACAGATCTTTGTGTCTATCTTTACAGTGATTTCCACTAGTTATATTCACCATAAGAACACTGAGTTGATTCAGTGTCCGCATATTACTACTCTACGCCTATCTCCTGTGCTGTTATTATGTTTAATGTAATTCAGACTTTATTCTTTGACCTTTTTACCAATCAACTTTATTTTGATGTGCATAAATTTAATTGTGAACAATTAGTGCAGGATGCTTGTTTGCCATCCACAAGAGTTGCAAATGAGTTATATTATGCTGCATGGGATGCTTTACTTCTATACAGAGCTGTTGTGCCAATCAGGGTTTGCACTTCATCATCTGCTGCATATATAAGAACTTTACTATCTGAACTTCCTGACTGCTTGTAGATATTTAAATTTACATGAAATTGAATTTTATTTGTACCTAGTAGGATTTATCTTTTCAATATGGTCTTGTAATGGCATTAATTCAGTATTTTGCTGACCCAGAATTGCCATCATATTAGACTTGTTTCCCTATTGTTGCACAGGGCAATAGATTCAGCTCGCAAAGTACATTAATATCCATCTAGTTAGTTTTTGGGTGTTCATCTTGCGTAGCACAATTTGTTGGAACATTAAATAGGCATTCCTAGCCAACACTTGGTACACAAGCAACATCACTGAAATGGGGGTTTTTTTTGTTGCCAATTAGGATTTTTTCATTACAACGACACTTGGTACACTTGTTACATCGACACTGCTTCAAATTTGGACAAGAAACACTTTGCCCCAATTTTTTTATTTTTTTCAATTAGCCATTATAATTTATTTTTTCGTTGCAATGTGGCCATCTTCTAAGCTTGTCCATATGCAGCTAAGCTTGGAAGGAATGACCTTTTGATTTCCTCGGCTTTTACTTTCTTTTTGTTCAACAGGATCAAAGAGGTTGTAGAGGCAATCTTCTCCGGAGGTTAAAAGAGTAAATTAGGATTCTCGTTGCTGTTAAATTTAACACTAGCATTTTTCTTATAAATAGTATAACGTCATGCAATAAGGAAGGGAGATGGTCTGCAATGCTATTTCATTTTTGTAATGATCTTTGTCATCTAGATTCTCCATTACTCTAGGATGAATCGGTACAAGAATCATTAAGGTATCATGCTTGCTAGGGTATAGCTTGTAAAAGCCTGATAGTGAAAGTTGACTCTTGTTACAATAATGAGTGTGCTGCAGGTCTGAAATCCTTGTAGGAAATTATGAGAACCCCACAAAATTCATTGCGGTTCCAGAGAGAGGAGCTCTGATATTTATTTAAAATGAATGTGCTATTAGTTTGACATGGTTGCAAAAGGGCAAGTCTACGTCTTACCTAGGGAGCTCCTTCACCCTCTTATAGATACCAGCTAACTCAAGCTTGTAGTTGTCACATAGCCTAGGCAACCCCAGGCAATACACTTGCTAACCCAAGCGGTTGCTTGGAGCCTAGGTGATCATGCTGGAGCCAAACTAAGAAGAAAAAAATCAAGCTTTCTTTGATTCAACTACTTATATAACTGCATTTAGAACTATTTCAGTAAGTTAACATTCTTAGGGCCCATTTGGGTTAATCCCATGAAATCCGATGGGATGCAGCCAGGAGATAGCATGATGGTGAAGGATGGAACAAAGCAGGAGAGGGGGAGGAAGTGTGCATGGATGTCATCCTATTCTCACTGGAAAAAAAAAAAGGACCCAGCCCTTTTATATCGCACTCTCTCCCAGCTTCATCATTGGATCACATGGGATTAATCCAAACAGGCCCTTAATGTACCATAAGGTATATGTGAATGTAAATAAATTATGAATTTTTTTACTAAATTTTTATTGAACTTACAATAAGATGATAGAAGAAGTAACATGTATCATTGTTGTCTTAGCAAAAATGATAAGAGTTTGTCAGGCGTCCTTAGTTGTCCATCATGCTAGTTGTTAAGGATTACATCAAGAATTTTGGATGTGCATGGCTTATTTAACACTTAAAATAGTTAATTTATATTTTAGATACTACAGTTTTTCTTGGGTTCCACTCAAAGTGTCGTGCTCCCTTATTAGTATATACATGTCTCTGGGAGAAACAAATAGCAAGAAAATAATATCTATGGCAAGAAAATAATACCTATCTTTATCTATATAATGTCAGAGATGCCAAATGCAATATCTATATGCATTTTCTCCAGAATAAAGAAAAAGACTTCTATACAGTAAGCATTAGAAGCTTCAGAAATGCTAAACAGCTGAATTTCAATATGTACATAATTTACATTCTCACAGTTTAATACATCGGTACAGTTTATGATTTTCACCTGTATGTAGTACTGACTTCAGCTTTGAACTACTGAAACTATACAAATAAGGAACTCATATAACAGAATAAAATGTTCTTTAGTATTTTTTTCTTGGCTTCTTTTCATTTTTCTTTGATTCTTTTAATTGTTTTTTTATTTGAATTTGTTGACCAAAACTCTGAACCTTGAAGCAAAACTGCTGAAATTGAAACTCCACAGGCCCAACTGAAACATAACCCAAAAGTAGGTTTTTGAAGCTTGGCTACAGAGTTGTCTATCACAATCTTCTACTCAAGATAAATGATTGTCTTTTTCTTTTCTTTTTTTAAATATTTGTTCTGAATGAGTGGATTTCATTTGCCAAGGAAGACACTCTAGGTACAATGATTTAGTGGTTTAATATGAGCCACTTAATTTATTTTTTTTTCACTTGTCTATCAGATTTTTTTTTTTTTTTTAATTTTTACAGTTGGAGGTTCTTTCCAAAGTTGAAAGTTAGGCTTATACAAATCTCTTTTGGTTGAAAATTTTGCCGGCCCTGACACCCTGTTACCTTAGGCAGATAGAGAACTTTGTCAAAGCACTTTTCACAGATTCCCCTTTGAGAAAGGAGTGTTTGTAGAGGATAGAAAATACAAGTAGCTAAGCAATACACATGTCCAAAATGATAGTATTACATCAAAGTTGGGTCCTTAGTCTTTTTATACATAGGACGCTGTTTGTGTGGATACATTTTTGTTTATATAACAATTAGCCTGACATTGTTGGCAAAACTCAAATAACAACATCCAGCCAACTAGTTAGGTTGAATATGATCAGACACTAGGCCTCTTGAGACACAAGGCTTGCTTGACGACTGCTGTCTATAAGGCTGGAAAAATTTACTTGAGAGATTTCATGAAGCTACATTTGTTTTTTTTTCCTCGAAAATCTTGAGAGTTGCACTATGAAATCGATCCATAACACTTTCCCCATTAAAGGTGGAGATCTACCATGACAAAATATCGGTCATCCTCATATTGCTATCTGCAAGTTAAAAGATGCAGCGTGATGAATGTTGCAGCTTCATTCAACTAATAGGAATTTTGTAAGATCTCAAAACATTCAAATGGCTTGGAAATGTCTGATTAATTAATGAGGCCCACGGAAGCCATCGATTCGTCTATCAGTTTTCCAATATTAATCTTTTCAAAAAATTAATAAGTGCGCGCAAGGTCGACAACCATCCTTAACAACGAACCAGGATTTACGGGTGTTTGTTAGAACAAAGCAAGCCAATTAAATGAATAAATAACTTTCTCTACCAAAAGCGGTCAAGTAATTAGAACTGCTACCTCACCACGGTGAATGAAACAACGTACGCTAGTTTAAGCTGCTCATCTATCAGTATTAATTTTGAAGATGCTATCATTTTATATTAATATTGATAAAACTCTCCAAAAAAAAAATGATACCATAAATAAACTGATAAGCTGCCAAACCCCAACCTGCACACCGTAAATAAAAGAAGAAGATTCGCAAGACAGCAGGAGGCTGTCTAAAAAAATAAAACAAGATACAACCACAGATAATCTGCCAAACCCGAACTCGCACACCATAAAATAAAAGACGAGGAAGATTCAAGGGACAGCAGGAGGCTGGTATTGTGGACAGTTTCATCAACGTCTGAATGAATGATCAAACGATGCAACACCTATATTACATTACATTATATTACATTACTTGAATGCCTCCTCAACTGCCTTCATTTGTACACCTCAAAACTTTCTACAATGGGAAGAGAATCTACATGCAGAGAGTGAACAAAATTATGGAGAAAAAACCAGAAGGCGTTCCACCTTAAGAAATCCCAGTTGTCTTGCCCAATAGCCACAAGAACAGTGTCGTTTCAAGCATAAAAATGGTGTAGAGCCATGCTCTATCCAGCATGAAACCGAAAATGGTGATCCCTGCTTTGTTGTTCTCCAAATATGTCACTGCATGAAGTAAAAAATCTCAAGTAGATGAGCTATACGCACAGGTCTTCAATCAAGTTCTTATTACATAATACATATTAATTCTATGCACCTAACCAATAGTAGGAATTAATATGGTGCCTCACCTAGAGCTTGTCTCTTTTGAAAGGAAATGGTGTGGGCATGAGGTGGCAAAATCTTCGTGTCTTCCAGTTCATCCTCAGCACTGACATCCTCATCTGATTCATCCTCACCACCATTCACTGCAAAGACACAGTTGGGGTTCAAAGTAACCTCACCAGGTGTCTCAGGGTCTGCATCGAAAGAATCAATAGTAGCACAGACATGCCACTTTGCAGCATGGCTTGTGAGTGCTTGGGCCTTGTGTGTGATCTTAGCAGCACTCCTTAAGCATATGAACAGTCCAGTCACAAGTACAATGGAACATAGCTGCCAAATCATAAATAGACAGATTAGAACAATGGTATTGATTTATGGGCATCTAGCTGCTGCAAAAATTTAACCCATAAAACTTCATAGACAGCCCTGAGATTCCCGAGTAACAAACGGTGATTGAGCAATAGTGCTGTCTTATAGACTAGAATACACTGAGCACAATCATACAAGGATGGGGTGGGGTTAAGCAACAGCCTTTGATTCAGATATGTTCATGTTGATCTCGGGGCTGTACTATCAGAAAGGAGCCTAGGCTCTTTCCAATTTTTTTCAGTGCTTAAAGACCATGAAAATCATATATACCACCTTTTCAATGAATATAATATAATGGAATAGGCCCCCTAAATTAACTTATTATCACAACTTTTGCTATGTGTTTTGCCTGTTGCATATTCATTATACAGTTTATATGCCTCCAAACTGGAAGTATTTGAAAAGTAATAGAGAGAATGAAAATAAGAACATACTGAATAAGCTAATGCATCAAAAGAGAGAATGTAAATCAACTGAAAATTCCAAATAACTGTTTCTAAATCGAGGGAACTAGTGGTTAATAAAAGGCATACATAACATGGAGAATCTTAAGATAAATCATTTTAAAGAAAAGTTAATTTTGAAAACTAATTGATAAGACTTCCGGTATAAGCTTGGTGAAGTAGATCACTTTTGAATTTCTCTTTGATATATAGAATGACATGACATGTCTTCTGCATCGTCCAAAGGCAAAAACCAGCCATGTAATCGCAAATGTTAGTTTTTTCAGCTTGCTCTGCATTCACACGCAACAATTTCCCTTATTTTGACATCCTTCACATCTGAAATTGTAACGGTGCTGTCCAAACTTCAAAAGTAATGGGTTTCCATTTAAGAGAGAAAACAGATGTTGGCCTCTTGGATCATGAGGATGACCAAGCATTTCAAAGAACTGCTTGTTCTCTCGATGTGTAAAACAAAATTTTCCTGTCTTCTACCAGTAAAACTCATACACTATTGTTCACAAGAATCATTAAACCTTATTGTTGTCCTTCGTAGTTCATAGCTAACCTTGTTTAGGTGCAGCCTGAAACCTATTGGTCATTGTCCAGTATTAAGAAAGGCAGTAGTTTTTCTCAACTTCAAATTTACTGTGTCGCTTACAGTTCATAAAAAACTTCTCCTGAACTTGATATATGCTGATTTAGATCAAGAATCCATCCTGCCCTTAAAGGTGACTTAGATGTCCCCTTTGCTAATGTAATAAAACAATGTAATAAAATAAAATCCTAAAGTAAAGAAGTATTATGAATTGTGAATGTGGAAACTAATAAACAGAGCGGGCAGTCTTCTTGTACGAATTAATGGAACACCAAGACGTGCACCAGCGGAGAGTGGGTAAATGACTCACCGCGAGTTCTCCGGTGTTGAAGAGGTTGACGTCCGAGTGCGATCGAGTGGTGAGCAGCAGGGCGGCGAACTGGCTGGCGGTGACAAGCACGAGGCAGGAGAGGATGAAAGCCCGGAAACGGTGGCTGATCACCCGCAGCTGCCGCCGGATCCGGAGGTGCTCCGCCAGCACAAGCCCCACCTCGGACTCCTCCTGAAACACCGCCGCGAAGTCCTGCAGCCGCAGTATCTGAAGCTGGCATATCAGCCGGAACAAGACGCACAGCAGGATGAACGTCGCCGTCCGGTAAATCCACGAGGCAAGTTCAAGAACGCACGCCACCACGTCGCTCGCCACGGGATTGCCCAGAAACGGGATCCGGCCGGCGCCGGCGCAGTACCACCAGATCTTGTAGGCCATCTCGGCGGCGAAGAGGGGCAAGACGAAGTAGGAGAGGAGGCGGAAGGAGCGGTCGAGATGGGCGGTGTAGCCGAGGCGGACGTGCTCGCTCTCGTCGCGGAGCTTGTCGAGGAAGAGGAAGCGGTGGAGGCCGTAGCGGCGGGTGACGGCGGAGAGGCAGAGGAAGGAGAGGGCGGAGGCGGCGGTGAGTGAGAGCTGGACGGCGAGGTCGTAGGGGCGACGGTGGGGATTGTAGGAGAGGACGAAGTGGGAGATGATGGGGACGGCGAGGGAGAGGACGAAGAAGAGGGACCACGACATGAGGCCGTGGCAGCGGTCCGACTGGTCCATGCACATCCATCGCAGGCACGACCGGAACCCCCCCAGCTCGTCCCCTCGGTACGACAGGCACCACCCGTACCACGTCTTCGCCGCCGTCGCCGGCGCCAGCAGGGCCTCTTCCGCTCCCCCTCCCCCGCCGACTCCCCGGCCTCTGCTTCCTCTCGCCATCGCTCTCTCTCTCTCTCTCTCTCTCTCTCTCTCACTCACTAGATCAGATTGGATCTTGGATGAATGATTTATTTAGGTGGGGAAAGGGAAATTGGGATCGGAGACAGCGGCGGAGAACAAGGGAGAGCACGCGACGAGGAGTCGAATTTTTTTGTATACACACGCCAATTGAGGAGCGATCCGATGGATTACTCTCTCCCTGGGCTCTTATATAAGCTGTTGCTTGAGAAGGCGAGAGTACGTTTGCCTGAAGGAGGATGCCACCCCGCCACGAAGGAGAGGCCCGGACCCTCCGAGCTGCTCTTTCTGGAATCATCCATCACAAATAAAAAAATAAGAGAAGGATGAAAACGCAAAGCGAACAACGACGCGGCGGAGTCCAGGTGGACGGCAGCGAGCCAGCGACTAGGTTAACAAAACGACCTTTTTGCCGGATGAGATGAATCTTGGACGTCAATGCCTTTGAGTCCCGGCACAGCATCCTACGCCGTAGACTAGCTAGCTTACCGGTGCTTCGCGTTCAAAGGAACTATTTGTGTTCCGACAATACTTTCCTAGGAGAGGGTCAGCGATGATGATCCTTTCATTTTAGATTGCGCATATATATCATAAGATAAATAGAGCTGAGCCATCTCGTTTATGACTCACCACTCAAAAGAGATCTTTTGTACATACTTTTCTCCACTTTTAAGCCATCTTCTTTCTTTGACTATAGACTGCACTCACATTAAAACAGGGTGAACAGTTGTTGTATTGACCGATCATTTGATTAATCAAAATATTAACCTTAGATTAGATTAGATTAAATGTCTGACCCTGCGGAGCCAAGCTTCCAATTATCTTTTAGAAGTTTAAATGCGGCATCTAGCTTTGGCATTCAGAGATGAACAAAGATTATTGTTTCACCAATCACTTAGTCAAAGTAAGATGTAAAAAATGAGAATTACCATTAATGATATCACATCACATCATGTAGATACAACACGGTAAATGGTTTCCTTGGTCGGTCGGGTTTATAGGTGCCGCATATGGACTCCTGCCTTCAAAGCTCCGAGCGGACGGAGCGGGAAACCCGTGTGCCTTCGTCCCAAAGGGCACGGGCGTGCCGCGCGGTCTCGCTCGGCGGTGAACCCCTTCAGACGCCACACGGCAGCTGATGGCGAGAGCAGCAGCTCCAATTTCTGGCTCGAACACCCACGCAGCATTTCCCACCAATCGGCCATTCGCCAAGCAGCCAAGCGGTCGCGCCAACCCGCAGTCGTTCGCCTATTTGGTGTTTTCTGTTTTTAATTAATTAGTGGACCACACGTACATCCATTCCTTGGCTAATGACAGGCATCACGCCTGCAATTATTTCGCCGCTGGGAATCATTATCGGCGCTTTTAAAATATTAAAAAGGTGAAAAAGACAAGGCCTAGCTGGATTGCGTTTCGGCGCGGAAACAGACAACGGGGTCGGTGCCAGCTGTCGGTCGCCAGCCCGGCAAAAAATGGGGGCTGAATAAAACCCTTAGGTTACGCTTACGCGTTTCAATCTCTCTGCGCAATATGATGCAGGAAGATATAAGTGGGTGAACTTATCAAGGAAGCGCTGCTGTTGGCCCATGCATTCCATAAAAAATGCTAATGCGACCAGAATGGAAGCAAATCGGATTGCATCATATTTGGCCGAACCTGAACAGGATTTTATTTGCAATTGACATTCATCTCTCAAATGTCTATTTTGCGTTTGAAACAAAGTATCGAATCTCCTTCGAGATATTCGTAGGCTCGCAAAAAAAAATGTGACACCTTCCAAACTTTTCATATCTATCGTAAGATGAACAGTGCAGCAAATTGCCGTCTCATATGTGGTACATCATGCAGATAATGTTGTCGAGATGGATCAGGACATGGATCTTCCTCCATTTCACCATGTATTTTTTTTTATCTTGTTGGACGCGCTCATACACGTATAGTGTGAGTTCGAGATATTCGTAGGCTCGCAGAAGAGTGTGACACCTTCTGAGCTTTTCATGTCTATCGTAAGGCAAACAGTGCAGCAGATTGTCATCTCCTATGTGGTACATCATGCATATGAGGTTATCTAGATGGATCAGGACATAGCTCTTGCTCCATTTTGCCATGTATTTTTTTTTTGATCTTGTTGGGTGCGCTCATACACGTATAGTGTGAGTTCGAGATATTCGTAGGCTCGCAGGAGAGTGTGGTACCTTCTGAGCTTTTCATGCCTATCGTAAGGCGAACAGTGCAGCAGATTGTCATCTCCTATGTGGTACATCATGCAG
>JAOXJJ010000001.1:14738124-14771945 GCA_025769935.1 Phoenix roebelenii | reverse complement strand
CATCAACCTGACTCCCTACGAAGCTCGAATAAATATAAAATCTGGACACCTTTAGCCAATGAAAAGTTCATTGATTTGTCAATATAATGTTGGAAATAAATCAAGGTACCATGCCAGTCTCTAGCTGAGGCAGTACATACTTTGGCATGCTAGTCAGGTACCTAACCATTTGCTAGGGTTCATGGCAAACAAGAACTATCTGTGTCAGTGCATATGGTCCATGCTGGTGCATGCCAGATAGGCAGACACCACAATGGAATGATACAAACTGGAAAATGTGATAAAGGGCATATATTCTTGTATCGCGCCCATGGTCTATTTGTATGCTGCATAGCATATGTATGGACTGGCACAACATTGTACCTTGATCCATGTCCAAGCAAAGCTAGGAATACCATCATTTAGTACAACCCCAAAACACCTTTTCTTTTCCTTTCTGAAGGTCGATGGAAGTCCTTGTATGCATAAAAGGGAGATCATGAGACCACAAAGAGGAACAGAGGAAAGAGAGAAGATACTCTATACTTGCCATGCTTATGGACGAATGATGGAAAATGTAAGGGAGTTCTGACCTAGAAAAAAGAGTACAAGAGGTCAGACCAGTCAGGATTCAGAAATTCAAATGGCACCGAGGAGCAAAAGCAAAGGGAGAGAAATAAAGGTAGTAATATTTTTCTTTTAAGGGAAGGGGAAGGGCAAGGTTAGTAGCATACAGGGTGTTGAGGGCACATATTACAGGTAGGATACTAGGACATGTAAAAGAACTTAGTCATTTAAGGTGAATTAATCCATAAAGTCTAGTAACGTATGCATATATACTTGATACATAATATATAAAAGTATCTCATCATGATTCATAATGGATGTAGCTTGTTGACATCTAAATATTTCTATTTCTTTCTTTTGAGAGCATGCATGTGCGCACACAGTAGTTGTGGGTGTGGCATATAAACTCAACCTAAAGAAGATTTTACAAAAAAGAACCTAATCTGAGTAGTAGGTAAAAATACCATAAAAAATGACCTTATGAAGCTCAAACTCCATTCATAAACCCTGAAAGCGAATCGGAAGGTAAATGAGATCATATGGAACAAGAAACAACATCCCTTGTAAGATTCAGCCTATACAGCAATATATGGCGAGCTTCTAGTGTTCACATTGCACATAAGAAGCTATCAGGCAAGTTGAAACCTGAAAGAGGAAATCATAGTCAAAACAACGTTCTAACACCCTGAGACTTAGTTAATCTGCTAAGAAGAATGGCAAGAATCTTTAGCTCAGACACCATTCATCAGAACACAAATATTTCAGGCTGAATAGCCTTTCCAATGGAGATCCGAAATATTCTAGTAATAGATCCAAGATCCTACTAAAAAACAAATAACAAATCAAAGGCCTAGTGTTGAACATCCAGCTAACCTTCTGACAGGTGCAACCAAAATCCATGGGTTTAGCAACACTGTAGCTATGTTCTCTTAAACTGATACCACTTTTTACTAAAAGAAATATATTCTAAATGCTTCTCCTTGCAATAGACTGTAAATTTCAATATAGTGAGTTTTACAATCACTATAATATACTAAATCCAAGAAAAGTGGGAATTACACAGTCCATGTTGAAGGGTTAGAGAAAAAGGAGGGAGCAATGAAAGAAAGATGTGCAGAAATCATCAACAAACACTTAAAGACTATTTACAATTTGAGGAACTGGCATAAGTTAGAACCCAAAGGCAAAGTAGCATCCATATGGCTCGTATCATGACAAATGATTAAGACAGTTTTTAATTTGAAGAACTGGCATGAGCTAGAACCCAAAGGTGAAGTAGCATCCATATGGCTAATATCAAGTGGTATAAGACTTGTTCTTATGAAGAATAAACACTTCATAGCAAACAGTGCAGTAGTTTCACGAAAACAGACCAAGGTCCGTCCGCAGTTTGTCGGATCTAAATTCAGTAGTTTACAGATAAAGTAGTACCTCCATAATAAGTAGATGATGCATCTCATTCCAGCTTTCAGCAAAATGCACTTTCAAATAATCGGCTCTTCTCCACCAACCAAAGCTCTCATACATGCGCAGAACAGATATAAAAGCTGCTCGATCATTTAAGTCAAGACAAAGTGAGAAAGCAAATTCAGTGCCTAATCAAAAAGGCATGCTGCACTAGTACTTAATGAAAACTTGAAATCTACTGAAGAGTGCATAAATATTTGAAAATAGCACCAGAGTTTTTCATAATAAATCGTAAGACTCACCAAAATATGGTACCCTAGCTATGGTTTCCAACACGAAAAATCTTGCATAATGGCAATCGTGGTAAAATGCATCAAATATCTTGATTACCAACTCCTATAAAAAAGAACATTTACATCAAATAAATTGAGATTTTAAACCCAACGTATATGTCTAATTATACAAAAATATAACGAAAAGCCTATCTCTGTTAGAGACAACTAGGTAAGGATAAACACCAGTACTGTCAGAAATTGAAAAGGCAAAAGAGAAAATCTCTGTATTTCAATGCCACTTTATCATTTCAAAAGGAATAAAAAGTATTTTTCAACAAAGGAAAGCAGATACCTTGGTAGGACCTTGTAAAGAAAAATAAATTATCTGAACAGTACTTGTAATGTTTCTGCTGTAACAGGATTACAGGAACGTGTTAATAAAACTATCTAGACAGCCGCATGTACCAATAAAGAAGGGGTGGGTGTGCAGTTCCCCTCCTTTTTTCCCTTCAAAATACACATAACCAGGGAAGTCTGCAACTTCTATATGCTCAAAGCAGGTTTGCCGACATAAGAATTTCTTCAGTATAAAGACACTGAACTGAAGCCATCATCTAGTTCAATATGATCTAAATGTAAACCATTTCTATTACAACGCTTTCTGTACTGATGAATCATCATTGCTTATTACAGTCACATTTACCTATTTCCATTTCAAAGTTTTGGTACACCAACAGTTTGCAATTATAGCTCTCTTCATGATTTCATGTAAAGATTAGCAAAGCAATTCTAACATGAAATGAAGTGGCTACTATTGCTATGCCATCCAATGGATGATAGAATCAATCGAGAAATATTTATGAATCAGAATTGAAGTATAGAAGCAACGCCTAGCATGGATTTAAATGCCAACTGGCATGGCATGATACATAATGTGCCAATCCCTTGTGCATAAAGTGCTGGCACAATACCAACTGTATGCTAATACAGCATGTTGAGTGTGCCCCAAGCATTGGCATGGAACAGCACAACAAGTGGAACAGTACCTACTGTGCCAATGGAAGGCCTGCATGTGATAATACTTCAATCCTTGATGCCTAGACAATTGGGCAGAACTCGAGAACCAACAAAGATAATAGACATTCTCATGTGGCGTTGAGCTGATCATGCATATGGTACAAATCGGAACTACACTCGAGAATGCCTATTCTGAAACCATCAAATACTCTCCAATTATGTTAGATTCAGGATTTTTGCCTTTAACATACATAAAATACAAATTAGATTTTGCAGAAGTATCATTAGATTCAAGCACTTTGAGTTTCCAGATCAACTTCGTAATGTACAGTTGGAATTGAACAAGTCCAGTGACGATTTGAGGAAAGCCACCAGCAAGGTTATAATAAAACCGAAAGCATTGCAAATTGCAATGATTTAACCTAACAGCAGAGATTTGTAACTGACAATTCAATCTCATGTTAAATGACTTCAAAACCTTCAAAAAGTTCTGGTTATAATAACATTCCTGTGCACTGAAGTCATGAAACACGAAGAGAGTGGACAATTGGTCATGACTCATAATACCTCATTTTGGCAACAAGTCATATAGATACTACTACAAAGGACACAAACTTTATGATTCTAACACACATATATTCTCATAAGATGATGATAGAAATAGTCTGGCGCCTACAAACATCAAAAAAAAAAAAAAAACATGACCACAGGCTAAGAAACATTCCCTAGGAATCATTTATCCAGAAAGCAGATAAAAAGTTTATAAAATCCAAATAAAAAAGTGAACATGCAGTGAGAAAAATATTCACGGACTGCTCAAACTTAATGACCGAGCTCTCCACGGAACCAGGCGCACTAGTCGTCGGATCACAATCGGTTGCCTTCCCCTCGTTATCGGGAAAAGTCTCCACATTAAAAGAGCCTTCCATGGTCACCTTTTCCTCCTCCTCTTGCAATGTGGTGGTCCTTATCTTATATAGTTTCCTACAAAGAACGAACACAGACGAGTCCCATCACTAGCAGCTAATCTCCCAAGGCCTCACTTCACCGAAGCATCAAAATTCCACAAAAATAGAAATGACGGAAACAAACTGAGTACTGGAATTCATATGCTAACAAAAATTTAGTTTCAATAATTCATAATTCGAAGCAAAAGACTGCACAATTTCTCGACCAAGAAAGTAGTCACTACTCCAAGGGAGAGATAAAGAAACCATACCTTGAAACCGTTCCACGGGAAGAAGTAGAAACGGCGCGAAAGAGTGGAGAGAGAGGGGATTGATGGGAAAAAGAGAGCGTCTTCTTCCGGGATTTCTGGGATTGAGATTGGCCACCGAAGAAGGAGAAGAAGAAGAAGAAGAGGAGGAGGAGGAGGAGGAGGAGGAGGAGGAGAAGGAAAAGGCGAGCGTCGCGGCCATGGCTTCTCTTGCCGCTTCCTAACCTCCTCTCCTCCTAATTCTTTGCTCTTGCTCGGTCTCGGGCCTGAGAGAGAAGGAAGGACTTTGTCTGCTGCTTGGGCTTCTTTCGATCGTATCGCGGGACTGGTTAGGAGGGATATTCCTTGTTTTTTTATTATTATTATTATTATTTTGGCAGAAAAGAGAGAGGGAGGGGGAGGAACGAGTCCAACCGCTTAGCAGCCCCTACTCGCCCCTCTTTTATCAGGAAATATTTGATACAGGTCGCAGATTTTGCGTGTCTTTTCCGACCTGTGGGCTCACCTCAATGGGCTCACCGTCTCATGTGTGGATACGTCACCCCAGCGCTACCTTGATACAAGTGGAAGGAAAGTATAACCGCCAACAAGCCATCAGGCGTGGGGCATCTGGTCCCCTAGTTTAATCGACGCCCGCGTGTTTCGAACTCGAATAACTTGGGCGGAATTATCGCCCCTTTATCACCTGGCTACCACCTTCGTGGCAGGGATATTCCTTGTTCAAGCTTGAAACGGGGCTGGTGAGAGTTAGGCCAAAATAAATAAATAAGATTTTTTTAATAGATGCCCTTCTAAAAAAATTTATATTTTTTCAAATTTATATTTATTTTTTATTTTTTATAAAATACTATTTTTATATAAATATTTTTAATATAATTAATAAAAATTATATTTATTTTAATTAAAAATAAAATAAAATTTTGAAATTATTTTTACCGTTTTATAAATATATATATATATTTTTTACACATCCAGCCATCAAAAATATTTTAGTCGTCGGCTGCTAATGTTTTGTTTCTCTTGGGCGGTGAGCGTTGCGTACAACGGTAGGAAAGTCCGGCGGAAGCAAACAAGCTCTGGGCTTGGGCCGTGAGATTGCAATGATGAAATGCTTGAAGACCAGTGAGAGAGAGAAAGAGAGGTGGCACCGAGACTTTTTTTTATTTGTTAACGTCTGACTATTTCATAATTCACTTTTGCATGGCAACTCGCAAAGCCTGATTATGGGATAGGATGGGCTTAATTTTAGTTCTTGCCTATTAATTGTCTTTTTTTTTGGCATGGGTTATTTGGAAATGCTTGGATAACTAGATAATGGAATCCAGGCCATGTAATCAAAATGATAAATAATAATATTTTTTTGTCCACTATATAATTCAATTACTGTTTTTCCTTTTTTTTAATGCCTCCATGAGCCGATTGGCCCGTGAGAACTCCACATTTGCAAGAGAGCCAGCTGGACGGCCCAGCCCCAAACAAGATAGCATTTGATCTGCAGAGCAGCCCATTTGGATCCTTAATTTCAGTTTTAGTAGGATTTTTTTATTTTATTTTTCTCGGGTGAAATCGATATTGGCAAGTAGTCCCACATCAGCTTTATCACATCCCGTCATAACAACCATTACACAACTAGTCCAACATTAAAAACAAATCTGTGACACGACCTAATTAGAAGAGGACATGCTAACTTTGTGGAAAAATTTTCATAAGCCCAACTAGAGGACATAATAATGCTCCATCTTAAAGAGTCAGATGTTGGAGTAGTAATGGTGATTTTTCTATGCAAATGATAATGGTGGAGGTGCTATTGGTGATACCTAAATTGACACATGATTAAACCTTAAGTTCTAATACTTCGACTCCCATCTTTATTTTCATCAGTTTGCCAAATTATCCAAGCAAGATTGATGAATTACACTGACATCTTCACAAGTATTGCACAATCAAAAATTCTCTTTCATTCCCCATGATATTTAACCGGTTTCTTTTATGAGCATAATTTGTTTCCAACAATATGACGGTCAATCTTGATGTGTTCCCTGTAATCATGAAATATTGGGTATGTAGTAACATGCAATGCAGATCGATTACCACAAAATAATCGAATAGATGTTGAGTGAGGCATATTATGATCATGAAGCAAGTAGCTGAGCCAAGGTAACTCAGTTTCAGCAAAAGATCTGAACACTGTGAATTGTTTTTTCCTTTTATTCTTTTTTTTTGAAGGAAATATATGCTAAACAATTCTAACAATGATATTTAGGCCTAACAACATCATCATCTTGGTGAAATCTATGTATGGTTCATATGAAATGATCGTGTTTTACCTATCCTAAATAACCAATTGGAATCAAAATAAAACAATTAAATGAGATCACAAGCTCAATGACGCTTGAAGAAGGCAATAAGTGGACGATAGACAAGTCGATACGCATTGACGGCCATCACAAAGTCTGCATGGGCATAGTGTGGACGATACTTAACCGTCAACTTGGTTTTGTCATGAAATTTGAGCCCTTGCAGCAAGTGCTTGACGTCTGCAACAACGGATAGATAGTCTCGGCCCCCATAGCTGAGGAACAAAGGGAGATCACTGGGGATGGAGGACATGTTGTAGGCTGGGGGAACGACTTGGCCATAGTGCTTCATGTTCTCATCGTAATTACCATAGTCGTATTTTGTTATGGTGCCTCTTCTAATCACTATGTCCCAAGTAGAAACAACCATACATCAGCTTAAAAAGCTCCTGTGATTGTTAAGAAACACGGAGCTCAAATATGGACTGATTGCAGCTTACTCTAAGATCTTCTAGGATAACTTACTCTGAGCCAGGTGGATCAGGTTCTTTGTTGCAGTTGACTGTGGTTCATGCTCAAGAAAAATCGGGACATAAGAAGTATTGAGGCAGCAGTTTTTTCCTTGAGTCGGGAGGAATCGGAACAAGCAAAATCGGAGGGTTTAAACAAGGGTGGTCACTTTTCTCCAAGGAATCAAAATAAGAGAATTCAAGGTTAAGAAAAGAAACCTGTGAAGGATGTTACCATATCGTTGCAATTGACATCAGGTCGGCTGCAGATTTCCGAAATAAGCCTATGTGCAGCGTCTCTGTCATGCAATATAAAACTCACGCTTCAGTAAGTTGAAAAATAATGAGTATGGGGTGTTGCGAGTTGGTTTTAATCAACAAAGAAATGCTCCATGATTTTAATTGGAATCGCAGAAAAGTTGTCATTACAGTATAATTCATTTTCAATTCACACTGATGTTTCAATTTATGATCTTAGTTTTCGAACATCATGAAGGAGTTGATGCTTGCAGAAATCAAGTCTGTCCCCAGATGACGAAGCCATGGTTCTTTGAATGTCTAAAAGGTCAAGCTACTTCATGTCGATAGCTACATGACTTTAATTAATCTTAAAAAAAAAAGAAAAAAAAGCTGTACATGGTGTAAATGCCTGTTTTATGTGAAGTTTTTCTCAAAATCAAGATCATCTTTATTCTGATTGAAATTGAAGTGGTTGTTTGGTCACTCACCCAAGCGGATCGAACTCGTAAGTACCCAGCCAGTAATAGGTCTGCAAAACAAGCCAAGACCCATGGTTTATGAACAACATTGATATAGAGGCTTGAAGAGAACATAAAATACCATTCAACTCTGTTTTACTTCTGCGACGAAGGCATAGGCTGCGTTTCGGGCAATGGGGGATTTCACCTCGTTCATATAGGCTATTGGGCAGAGCAAGGCAGCTGACCTTACCATGTGCAGTAAGTGATGCTCAGAGAAAGATGCGAGGGCCATCAAAGTTCCCTAACAAAGCAATCTCAATGTTTTAGTCTTCCTTTTTCCTCCAAGCACCAAAAAACAACACCACCAACAACAACAATAACAACAACAACAACAACAACAACACACATGCACACACAAAAAAAAAAAGTTTAACAAACCCTAATCTTCTGATTTGACTGAAACCAAAAAGACTCACTTGAGAATGCCCAACATAGTGAAGTTTCTGATGGCCTGTATGGCGATACACATATTCAAAGGTGGCAGGAAGATCAAATGCCACAAGCTCATCCCATGACCATTCCCAGTATGCCTGCAATCAGTATCACAGTTCAAATGAAAAGAAAGGAAATTAAGATAGCTCATATATCAGTCAGAAAGCAAGAAGCATTCAATTATGCCAGAGAACAAGAGTAACCGGGTCCCTGGGAGAAAGTCTGGTATGCTGGAGGCTGTATTTTGTTCCACGACTATTGGAGATCCACACATCATATCCTTTGTCTGCCAAGATGTAGCCCAGCGATTCGTGCGGCGAACTCATCAGCCATGTGATCCCATCCTGCCAACCATGACAGAGTTAACTTCTCACTAGAAGGAAGCATTGCCTGTTCCATTATTCCCTCAGATCTTATTTCCTTCAGCGGAATTCAGACGTACCATGAAGACCCCATGTTGTAGCAAGACTGGTGTCTTCCTTGCTCTTTGGGTTGTAGCAGAACGACCATTTGGAATCCTCTGTATGCTGAGAATGTAACCATCTTTTGTTGTCACCTGCAGCATATTGAGTCCTAAATTTCGTCATTCATTCAGCATGAGCATGAAAAAATGCTTCTACAAAAAGCTGATCCAGTATATGACTCGGACTAGATTTGGTGTATAACCCTGTAATTAAGCAACCAAATAATTAGTAAGGAAATGAAGTTCGAGACAGTACATGGTGTTCTTCGCACTCGTAGCCATAAATCTCCACGCGGGATTTGCATGTACCCTTGTCACTCGAGGTTGGAGCTTGAACGAGGCCCAGTGAAGCTGAATCACGAGTGCCATGACTGGAACTTGAGTCCTTCCTCACCCCTATAGCAGCATCAATCATGAACACAGAGCAAAGAACCCATGGAAGCAAGGAACGCAGGTTGTTAGCCATGATGTGGGTTTCCTCTATCTGCACAACTTTTGGTAGAACTCTTTCCCATTGTAAAGGATTGCAGAAAGAGCCATTCTTCTGGCTCCCCACTTAATGAAAACATCTTAATTGTGAGAGATGGATGCATCAAAATCTAGGAACCATTTGGTCCTTTTCTATTAGTCTAGATGCACATTAGAGAACAAAGGCACAGAATAATCATCTAAGGGTTCCGTAAGAAACTGACAAATTAAAATATAAGACTGACTGGATCTGAATGATTGGCAACCATGGTGTCCTTTTCTTCAGAAATTAGTTCACACTAATGAGGTGATTTGAAAGTTTGTTACAGATGAAAAGAGTCTTTTGGAAGAAACATATTGGAAGACAAATGTGAAACCTAAAAATGCGTAGACTACAACCATTTGCCGTGGTCATCCTCGAGGAGGACATCAAACCCCAAGGACAGATGGCTAAGTAAAATAGCATGCTGCCCTGTTTCTAGATATTCTCAAGAAAGAAACACAACATCACTAAAGGAAAATAAAAGTGCAATAATTTCAAAAAAAAAAAATCAAAACAACCTGACACTGCATACAAAATAATCTGAGAACTGTACCTTTTTTTTTCAAAGGTGCAATAATTAAAAACGCATGTTTTGATTGATTAGTTCAAATTTTCAACTATTTTGCCTGCGAGGGGAAAACTGGATTACACTTACACCTGAAATTGGTTCCCAATTGGAGACGAGGTAAAGTATTGCATTCTTATGGTTGCCATGGTCAATTTTGTGTAGGCATATTTAAGAGATTTCCTCCTCAAAAAATCACACAAACACACACACACACACACACAAACAGAGAGAGAGAGAGAGAGAGAGAGAGGAAAAGAAACTCCTTCAAGTTGCAAGTCTGAGGTGCTTCCCACTCAAAAGGTTAATGCTGATATTTTCTCTCATTTGTGAGCAATGCTTTCTTAGTCAAACCACATTAAACCTCTCCTAAGGTACTCTTGAGATTAGAGAAATTATCCTTCATGTCAGTGCTAATAAAGATATCAAGAAATTTTCCTTCTACAAGAATTATAGTCCTGAGCTCGGGAATTTGGAATAATTCAGCTAGGAGAAACTCATAAATTATAAAGACTACATCAAAATCTAGAAAGAATTGGGATAGATCATGAGACAAGCAAATAGAATACGAAAAATGCGTAATATATTTTCCTTCATGCCAAAGCATTTATTGAAAGGTGACGCCAAGCAGCAGCTTTCCACCACAAACAATATATGGCATCATCACTTTGCACTTCATGAGATTATTTCGCATTACTCATGATTAATAGATCATAAAACCTTTCATGTTTGAATAGCCCAAGAGTTGTGCACTTGTTCTCATATAGTTCAAAGAATGTATATGACAAAAAAAATTCGTGAATAATTCAAGAGTCTTTAACAATTTAAAGTCATGGCCAACTATATTAAGAATAGTAAGATGGCAACACAATTTGACAGTTTCTGCTCGCAGAACCACATTACCACTAAGGCAATCCACATTAAGAATGAAAGGCCACATCAATAGCTAGCAAGCTTGCATTCAAAGGAGGATTACAAATCAGCAGTGGGAACTTCTCAAGCCAAGTTACTGTATAAAAGAAATTAAATCTTCTGGGTGAATTCAAAGCCTAGCAAGTTTATGTAAACAGGTGAAAAATGAAAAAAAAAATGCAAAAATTGATGCTAGAGCACTTGATAGAAGGATACAAGGCTACCCCATGCAGCTCAAAGGGCATCAAACAAGCAGTAAAAATCTTAGAATTGTACTCTACTATTTTTGGGCCACTACACAAACCATAACGTGACGCACAAACAAGTGTTACCCTGGTGAATAATTGCTCCTTAGCAGAGTCCTCTGTTCTCAGCAAGTGCTTTTCCTTCCCATTTTTCCTCGTTCCCTTTTTTCTTGAACATAAGCAACCTGAAACAAACATCTCCTATAATCCTAAATCAGAGATGACAATGCTGTTAGAACAGATTATATTGAAAAGCTTTCTGATAAGGGGTAGATAAATTTCTTGACTTTGAGCCCTAAAAGAACACTTCTCGGTAGGTGCTCAAGGCCAACGAAACAGAGCTGGAAGTAGAAACAAGCAAAGAAAGACCTAAATCTCAATACCAGGAACCACGAACTCAGCATTCCTCCAAGGTGGCAGCACCGTGCATGCCATATGATCCAAAATTAAAGCCTCTCAAATTTGGAGCCAACTATATGGTTAACCATGTCTAAGCAATCATCAGTCTTCTCTTTAAGAAATATCTACAGTACACCAAAATTACAGCTGCTGTTACAGGTCACTAAGATTTGTGTAACTGCTGAGCAGTAAGTGAGCCAGCATCAGCCACTGGAGGGGACTCTTGAATTCTATGGACAGGTTGAGAATTCCTGAACCTTACAAATGGTCTTCTCAGAAATTGCCATCTCTGTGGCTTCATTTGACCCATCAATTTGAGCTGCTCCCTTCGGAATTTTCTATTGGTATACCATGCACCACCCTCCAACCCAGACCGTAGCTGCATCGGAATGGTAACAAGACATAAGAAAACCATTCTATGCCTAAATAAATAAATAAATAAATTAGCATGCCACCTCTCATCTACTTGGGCAGACCACGCAGACACTGATTTGCTCTTCACAACCATTATGAGTTTACAGAAAATAGGAGCTTCCCCCAAAAGATTTTCTTATAATTCCCAACATAAAATTGTTCATATTGAAGAAGAATAAACATTATGATAGTTAACTATTTTATTAATAAGAACGATAATCATTTTATATTGCATACCTTGCCTATTCCAGATACCATATCATAAAATAGATAAATCCATATCTCAGCAGTAATAATAGCTTAAAAAGAAATAGATAGGACTAGGAACAAACAAGATAACCAGAGAAGTCCAAGCTGTAGCAATACAAGCTACAGTGCTGACATTTCCAGAACTAACAATTTTTTCAATCTCTTGATGGTTAGAGTTATTTTTCAACTGCATCTAAAACCATAAAAGATATAATTTAGATCATGAAATATTAATTCTAGATGGAGCTTATAACAATAACCAAAAAAATATAAGGGCCTGACAGGTTTGCCCAAATGCATTGTCTGCTAATATGATATACTGGGTGGGAACGGCTTGTAGGAAAACAATAAATTATCATAGAATTCAATTAATTTTTATAAGAATAACAAACAAAACTGATGACTAACACTCAAGCAACTATTGAATAAGCAGTTACAGCTTCTTCAATTGATTCAAGCCTTTTCTCAATTTGTGATCGACGATGCTGATGTAAAGAATAACCTGTTCATTAATCTCACAATTAGAAACAAAAATCCAAGGTTTAGAATATTAAAGGTTGTCAATAGGCAAATTCAACCTACAAGCCTCACAACATAATGCAAAATATAAACTAAAGTAGAAAGATGGGTATAAACTTCTTCATAAAGAACTAAAGGAGCAGAAGAAAGAAGAGGGGGGACACTATCAGATGGTGTGTACAATATGAGTTTGGGAAGTCAGATAACTTGACTTAGAGGGAAGCATAGGTTTAGCCTCCTGTAAAGCCTAAACTACAATAAACAAGACTCCCTTGCGTTGTGGTAAAACCGAGTATCAATGTCTTAAAATAAGATGTTTCTCGTGTTCTACATATTCTTCACAAAAAGCTTAACAAAAGCCATCCACATGTGATTAGCTTCAATGACCAAAGTAAGATTTATCAAACTTTGGGAACCTAATGAAAGCTAGACAACCTAAACCCAAAACTACAGATGATTGTGGCTAGCATTTATACAGCAATCCTAGGTGCAAAAGCAAGGTCTTTTGACTAGGTCAATCATTCCTAGCCTCCAATTGAAGTAGAGGCTGAATGTATTCCCCCCAAAAGCAGAAGACTATGTGACCTCTAAGTCATGTTTAAGAAAGAATTTTAGCTTATACAAGTGTCTATAAGAGTCAATTGATGATTGTCTGCTTATAATACAAATATTAATATAATTAATATAAGGCACAAAATAATGCTCGTCTGACAGTTAAACTTTGGTATAAGCCTACTACTAGGAGCGCTTAACATTATTCATCCCTCGTAACTATCATGTGATGAGCATAGGCTAGGACCTACCACACGAAAGCCAGGTATACAAGTTCAGTTTTAACATACATTTTGGCAATACATTTTATGGAGTAGATTCAAATGAACTAAATGAAATTAAATTTGAAATATTAAAATGTTATTAAATGTTTAAAAAATGAGGAAAAATAATTATACACACGCACAAATGAAAAAATGCCAACCCCTGCCGACCATGAGGGCTAACACTATTCTTGCTGGTCCGAGATATCTTTTTTTCACGATATGTGTCAATCTCCTCCGTCATGCAAGTAGCCAGACAATAACACTATGCAGCCTTGGTCGATATTGCTCAGAGGCAACCCATTGCACAGCACAAGGTTTTTTGGCACAGCATGGCCATTCCAGCAACCAGCCAGCACACCCCATGTAAGTAGCACTTGAATCATTTGAAAATGTTCCGCTATGGCTATCTTCAATTGAACTCCAGTCAACGATGCAAATGAAAATAGGATTGGAGGAAAAGGGGATTTCGGCATTTCTTCCGTAGTGAACGTGGTGATCAGGACTAATATCGATCATTAAGATGCATTTCAGAAATACACAAATTACCGAGTGCGGTGATTAGGACTGATGTCGACCACCATGATGCACTACAAAACACATGAAGTCATGGTGAAAACCAATTATTGAAAGGTTTTGCAAAGCATCCTTGAGGTGGAAGTGCAACTTTCCACTATCAAGGAACTTCTTGTTTCACTAGGAGAGTGATGCAGTCAGTTGGTAGCATCTTTATCACATAAAAGTTGAGTCATATTACCTAATTGATATTATTTGAATTTTTAAACTTCTAACTTTCTGAACTTGTGGTTTCATCATAAAATTTGACTTGCAAGCTTTGCATGATTTGCTTCATCAACGTTCTTGCTAGATATTTGAAGTAATTTGACTATTGTATCGTGCGTGCCCAAGAGCTCTATCATAACCACAAGGCAAACCTTGTATAAATAAAAAAACCACAAAGCATAATCAAAACTGCCAGCAAAGATGTTATCATTGGTATCACACCATTCCAACATAAAATCGGAGCGATACAAGTGTCGGGACACTGAAACAATCCATGCTAGTATGTATCAGTCGTACGGGTTTGTAGCAATGGTATTATATGGTCAATAGTGATGGTTTTTCATTTGTTAAAATATTTTTTTTTTCAATACACCATCAGTATCGATACTATACCAATACAATGCATTTCTGATTGAAAAATAGTACGGTATTCTGTATTGGTTTTAAAACCTTGAACTAAAATATTAAAGAAATAACATATATGTTAAAGGATACATCGACATAGTTGCACACTTTCGCAGGTCATTGTGTGCTAAGAAAGCAAGATATGGTATAGCACCATAACATGTTGAGCCCAAAAGATATGGACATGAACTGCAACATCTTAATCCTTAAGTAGAGGTATATTGGAGGTTAATAACAGAAGTAACATATCATTATTATGTTTGAAGGTGCTTGTGTTGCCAAATATTAATTATTGTTTCTCATTTTTTTGTGCATATAGAATTATTGTTTCTCATTATTTGGCTATGATTGATCAGTCATTGGGGTCACCATACGACTTCTTGTCCGAGACATCCTCTCAGAGATATGAACGAGAGATGCTTAGACGAGGCCACTACGCTACTTAGTTACTTGGTCAGAAAGGCGAAATACATCCTCCCAACATAGCCAGGAAAGAGGGGCACGAAGGATATGTAGGTATAAAGTGGCACGAAGGGTAAACAAACAGCTGCCTGGCACACCAAAAAAGAAAAACAAAAGATACCTACAGCCCCAATTGTGAGTGTGGAAGAGGAACCAGTTCACTCAGATTAAGAGACTACGAGCAGCAATTCTGATGGTTATGGATCTGCTGGCCATGGAGAAGTGGAAGACATAAAACCACCGTTTATGAGACACGGCCGCAGGGTGGTCTTCGATTCACTGGTGAGTCCTAGTTTACGTATGTTACACAGGATAAAGACTATAGTACACGATCTGTTAGAGCCCGCAAGGATACAATTGCATATAGGAAACGGGCCCCTCGAGGTCATTAAGGAGGACATTATGCAGCTGCAAATAATCTCACATGTGGAGTAGGATCCATAGATATATCAGGTTCCGAGTCATATACTAGATTCTATTATCCGCAGCCACAGGCAGCCTATGACCCATACGGATATACATATGAATATGGTGCATCTGAGACATCTTCCGGTAGCTACTACCCTACGCAGCCCAGAATATCTTGCTGGTCGGATTTTGCTATCGGCTTATTTGGATAGGCCCATTTACAACCATTTTATCGATCATTTTATCATCCAGAGGATACTTTTCAGAGCCAAAGCTTCAGCGAGAGATCTAAAAGTGCTTATAACCCAGAGTGCGTTTCTTATGAGATAAACATACAAGACTACAACGCTGTTTGAGATTTTAGATATCAGTATATGTGTTGTACTTTAAATATATGTAATTGATTGCATTATTTTATATTTTCACCTCACTACTTGATTTAAGAATACTTCATATTGCTTCTTGTAGCATGCAACATCTCACTAAGCATTTTAGATTGTGTATCATTTTAAAACAATAAGATGCATCATTTAGGTTATCATACATATATCAAGAAAACATAAAAAATATCAAATTAGACTTCAAATCATTAAGAAAAGTTGAAATAAATTGATTACCAATTAATTAAACTTGAAAAGTCAAAAAAAATAAGCGTGTCGGTTCAGAAACGGTACACCTAAGCGTGCCGTGTGTCGGTACAGTATCGAGTTGATATCGAACCGATCCGTTCGTTGACTGATACGGATTTCGGTACTGGTTTGACGGGCCTTGGTTGAAATCTTGTTGCACCCATTAGACACTAGACATAAGGCATATTTAAGCCACAACATGGCAAGTCAAGCTCATGCACATCATGGTTGGGCCTAATTGAACACATGGGTGTCCCCCCAAAAAATAAGCCACTCAAGTGTGTAAGTTGGCAAAAATCACATTTCGAAAAATTTTGAACCCATGAAATGTAAGATAAGCAGTTTTACAATAGGTGCAATCCTAATGCATCTACAAACTTTTTTGGGGTGAAAGCAGACAATCTTGGGCCTCCATATCCAAAAACCATGACCTTGAGTACAATAAGAATAATTAAGCAATCAACCAACTCAGTGAAACACAAACAACTTCTGAAAACAGATACACAAAAAAGAAAAAGGTGAATTGCATGTTCAAATGTTCAATTATGTTGTTTCGTGGATGACATAGCACCAAAAAGGAGTTTGATTTCAACCAGTAAAACTATAAAAAAGAGTACTCGATTACAGTAACTTGCTTCAGCCACAATTATACTATAAAGCAAATATTGCTGAAGAAGAAATTTCTTTATATTTCACGTAATGTTGCCTCAATGAAATGCCTACAATTTAATTAAATATAAGTATAAATTCTCAAGAGAAAACAACAAAAGCAAGCAATGTACGAGAACAATGCCAAGATAACTAACCTGCCCATGCAGTCAGAATAGATGCTATGGATGTCCCAAATGTGCAAACCACCCGATGACTCTCAATGACTTGCTACAACATTCAACAGGGAAAACGATAGAAGTTTTCAAATCAGATATGGACAGAAAATTACTACAAGGTCGATCTGAAACAAGTTCCATTTCTGACAATAGAGATCAATCAGTGAAACTGCAATAGACACCAATCCGCGTGAAATTTAATTGCCGGAACAAGAAGAACGATCAAACTTTATCCAATTGAACATTACAAAAAGCCCGACGATTTAAGGAACTATGGGAATAAAATGCATTTTCAGCAAATCATTCAGTGCACAGGTCCCCAAAGCAGACGGCAGCCACCTACCATACGATCCAAAGCTACAAGGACCCCACGATCATCACGAAAAATAAGAAAGTATGATGAAAAGACTAACAACCACCGCATACGCCGACCAAATTCAGTATGAAAATATACATACATGACATATAAATAATTGCAGTCGAAGATGGCACACAAGAGCACGCATCGTGACAAATGAACAAAACTATAATAAATTAAGCCCTAGAAGGTGGAGAAAGAAAAAGGCGGTGGGGTGAAGTTAGGAGGAACCTTGGTGGAGACGTAGGACTCCTGGACTGCCGACCAACTGTTCGACGCTTTCCTCCTGAGGTGGGGGAGCGCTATGCTCCCAAAAATAGAGCTCCCCTCCACCGCCCCAGGTCCCCGGGCTCACGGTACGAAGGATCGCGCGGCCGGAACTCCTGAGCCGCTGCGGCAACATCTCGTTATCGACCGAAGTCGACAACCGATTGGCCGGATATTGGGAGGCCAAAAGGAGCGACATTGAGAAGGAAGGCAGAGAGAGAGAGACGAGATCAGAGGGAGGAGGAGGCGCTGCCCGTCTCCCTTCCCTCCCTCGCTCTCCGAGATCCTCCAGAGTTATCCCGCCGATACCATCGTATGAATCGAAGTTAGTTCATGGGCCGCGGAAACTGGCCCGTGATCCGGCCCACTATTAGCCTCTGTTGGTGGAGTTTTATGACCCCACAAACCCAGAGATATTCCGGGGTTATATTATAAATTTATAACAGTAGGGAAATATATATTCCATGAAGATGAGTAGCTATCAGGACATGTGGATTTCAACTCTTTAGCATGTGATGTGCATATAAAAGTTTGCTGTTGTGAATTTTAGATAACAATTAACTTTTCGAGTTATGATCAAATATTAGTTGCAATTCGGGGATTAAGGGTTTGCCTTGGTCATTTTTGATGACATGGGATGAAGAGTTTGACAAGTAAGTTTGTTATTAATATTATACTTTCATTTCTTCCTATGCTATTGTTATACTACAAGAAACACAGAAAAAAAAGGAACGGAAATAAAGAGGGAATTTTAGACATATTTAGCAAAACAGATTTGGTACCGTAAAAGACATTGGGCTTGGGCCCACCCATAGCATACTAACTTGAGCCATGTATAGTAGGATTACCCAAATATTTTATTGGGTTTGATTACAAAATTTGAAGTCAATTAGATTTGGGTGGGGTAGCAATTTGGAGACCCTGTTAATCATCTCAACCTAGCTAAATTAGGTGCAAATTATCTTAATCTACTTTCTACCACCAAATTTGGGTCATTCAAGTAGTTTTGGTCATTACTAAGAAAGCCTCGTTTTTTTTTTTTTTGATTGAATAAGATTTCCTCGAACATGCTTAAAACATGGAGCTTATAATTCCCAAAAATAAATCCATAAACCAGCCGTGACGTTCCCGGGTTTTAAGTATATTCGTACGAGATGGTGGAAATCAGGTGATTTTTCCTCCCTGCCTCTTCACTCCATTCAAAATGGAATTGTCTTCCATTGCCATGCTGTCTTACAAAGGTCTAGTTGCTTCAGTATTTTAGGCAGCTACGCCTCCCTGCAATAGCTTCTTTACTCTTGACCCACTCCAGTTTTCAGAGTTCTTATTACGGTATATGCAGCGTTCTTCGGACGCCAAACAAAGGAGGGAAGAGTTGAGACGAAAAGAAGAGAGAGTGTGAGGCTCAAGCGGCGGAGATCATCCATACAGGCTCATCATATAGATCTTGGCTAGCTTAAGACACCTGAGGCTCTATTTCTACTATTGTAGCGCCTCATACGGTACTTTTTATCTGAAAGCTCTAACTTCTGAGTTTTCTTAAAGTCAATTTCGATACATGCGTGCTTGATGGTGGCAGAAAAGGTGGTACAGACTTTATCATCAGGAGCCGGAACTCTAGGATGGTTGCTGCAGGTGGGTGCCAGATCGTTGATACTTTTGTTTCGGAGACGGAGTTAAGAGCAGCGTGAATTGGTCTGGGTTTTATACGGCGCGTTTTACTAGCCAAAACAATCATACTTGAGGATGACTCGGCCACGGCGATCGGCTGGATCCAGAGAACATCGGCAGCGTGGATGGGCGCCACCTCTTGCTTTGAGACATCCAAGCTATGGTGAGAGACTAAGTTACATTCTAGGCCGGGTATATTTATAGAGAGGCCAATTGGCCCACAGGTTGGATAGGTTCGTACGTGGTCGATCATTTTGAAAGAACCTTGTGAGTCAAAAATAAAGAGCTTTTTGAAACATTCGATGATGTATTATTTTTTGATTTTTTTATATATTTATATTAGAAGTTTGTGGTTTATCCGCTGTAAATATAATAATAATAATAATAATAATAAGAGAGAGAGAGAGAGAGAGACCCGGGTTGATTGATTGATTAAGAAGTGAAACGGTTTGGAATTTGGAAAGCCACTTTAGTTTCTCTATCTTCTTCCCCCTCGCAACTCCTTTCCCACTCCCCGAGAACGTTTGGCTGTAAATATAAGAAAGATCCAGAGCTACGCAATTCCCAACTTTATGAGGCTCGTTGGCATTCCTTCCAGCCAAACGTAGCTTGACAAACTGATTCACGTAATTGTTTGTTATTTGGGTTAGGTCGAGGGGCTGGAAGCACGGACATGTCGCTAGTGATCGGTTTACGTACTAATAGCTCGTGGGCCTCACACAGCACCCAGTTTCCTTTTCTCTTTAATGGAACGGAGAGAATCCCATCCAGGAGTTCCGAGTCCTCCATATAACTACCACAAGGAGTCCTCCTCCGATAAAATTACTTTGGATGAAATCTCGGCAATATCACCACAAAAACACCACTTCAAGACTCAAATTTAGTTTATAGTCAAAGGGACGTGACCACTAAGCTGACGCCCAAATTATCTATAATCAAAGAGACGTGACCACTCAAGAAAAAGAAAAAAAAACGAGATAAATTATGAATTACACCCACCAACTTTAGGGCGTCAGTGGTCACGACTAACAACCCAAAAGGATGCTACCGAGAGAATACCAGACTCATGTTCGCCACTAAATACATAGTTTACTTTAACAAAATATATGATTTTCTTGGGGTCCAAATGGCAAAAAATTATGATTCTTATGAGGTCGGACTTCGGAGCCGTGTTTTTTTAATTTTTTTCTTCCACTGGCAAATTGGAGGTGCCTTCTGCTTGCATCCACTATTTATTGGGCACAAATCTCAAAATCTGTTGTGGTCCAGACCTGGCTTATAAAGGATCCGATCTAACGGCAGAAATGGAATGCAGACACGGTAAAAGACGGATGGAAATGATGAGCGAAGATTGCCGTGTCCAAGAGGTGGGTCCCGGCATCGGGGTGCGGCTGAGCGGGACTGGCTTCTGGACGAGGCCACGCGGCGCGGCGGTCCTCCCACGCCCGGACCGGACGGAACGGCGTGGGGGACAGCGAGGCCGGTCAAATAAACCTATCTAAAATAGGCGGTGCGAGGGGATGACGCGACGGCACGTGTCGGGCAGCCGTTGGTCGGAGATGGACGTGAAAGACGGAATGGCTGTCGGCAAGTCACGCGATGCGAGCGACCGCGGGAAAGACCGGTCAGAGATGGCCTCCCCTTCCCTCCAATCAAATCGCGTTCCAGCTCTGCCCCTGGGCCTCCTGACCTACTCCGCTTCATTTTCTGCGTTTTTTTTTCACTTCAGAAACAAATAAAAATAATTTATTGTTACAATTAAAGACTTGATTCATAATATTTAGCCATAAAAAATTATTTAATTTTTTTAATTTTAGATTTATTCAGTAAATAACTGATACAGAACTAAACCCGACGTCTTCGCCGAACTAAGGATATAAATCCAATAATAAACATCATAGGTTTGGGGTTAGTCTCACTGAGCTTGTACTACAGTTTTTTCTGATCCACATAGGTTGTAGGTTGGTTTGCTCTATTATCATTTGTAATAACTCAAGATTTTATCCAAAAAGTTAGTCGATTTTTTTTTTTTTTTGATTCTTTAGTTTTATATGAGTATTCAAAATTTTTCGATGAATAATCGATGCGGAATTAAACACACGACCATACGTATTTATATTCCCATCACAATAATGCTAAGCAATTTAAACTTATGTAAGTTTATTATTTAAATGATGGGTTTCAAAAATCTTTTTCAAATCTATTGTTATTGTTAATAGCACCGAGTAGACACTGTGCTTATGATCTGTATAAGAGAAAGATGGATCCTTAGATGGTGATATCATTGATGGAGACTTTTTAGAATGGATTTGACAAAAAAAAAAAATCTTTGGTTTATTGAATGTGCTTTACTTTTTTTTCCATGACTTAATCATTTTACAGTGAAGATAGAGATGTATCTCTTTACAAAAGAGAAGAAAGACGATGCCAAAATGTATCTCCCTCCAGAACGTTGTCCCGGTGGAGGAAAAGTAATAGATTCTTCGAAAATAAAACGACCACGGTAACAGGTTGGTTGTTAATCTATGAAAAAATTAGGCCAAGTCTAACCAAACAGTTACTGTTATTAGTGATTGGTTCACAAGCGTCTAAGTATTTATTTCATAAGAACTTATTTGATCCAATTGTAACATGTAATTCTTTAAAAGATATTTTGAGTGGGTTATTTCAGCTTCATAGTTTTTTTTCGTAAATCAAATTTTAAAAAAAATAAAATATAGCACTAATATAGTTATTTATACCAAATAAGTATTTAGTTCATCGTTAATGGCTACAATACTGCAATAGTTTGACAGCTTTATCGAAACCACATTGTATAATCACAGCAACCATTATTCAACTCCACGCTTTATAACTTATTGACACAGTAACTACATTAACTTTAAAATTAACGTACCGATGCTATAAATAAATATAAGCAATGGTATTTATTACTTTCATTATTCAACCAATTATTTTTAAGACAATCAAGTGCTGGCATCACTTCAATTTATACTTTTTGTCGAATACAGTTAAATCGAATAACATATTATTCCACTCATCATACTTCTTTTTCTATCACATCAACTAATGGATCAAACTGGCAGACCATAACAGCCTGGAGTAGTCTCAGCATTCATCTTTTATATTAAAATAAAAAGTTTTTTTCATAAATACTCCCCTAAAAATTTAAATTTAAATAAATATTTTTTTGCAATTTATATTTATTTTGTATTCTTATAAAATATTATTTTTGCATACCGTTCCTCTAACACAGTTAATAAAAACTATATTTATTTTAATTAAAAATAAAATAAAATTTTAAAATTATTTTTTTGTCTTCTACTGCGACCGACTTCTTTTTGCACATCCACTCATTAAGAATATTTTAGTTATTTTAATTTGAAGCCGTTAATTTTTTTAATAATGTGGATAAATATGAAAAAATATGAATTAAAAAAAAATAAAATAGCAATATAAAAGTTTTACAAGAGTATAAATGCAATCATCAATTTTGAAAAAATATTTATGTAAAATTTATTTTTTAAAAAATATTTATGTAAAAAATATTTTTATTTTTTTTAACGTTGAGTCTTGTGACGCCGTGCTGTTGATTTCTAGTACTGTTTATCCTGCAGAAGTCGTTTATTTTGTTCATTTAGTCGCAAAAATGATGTTTCCGGACAGCGTTCGTTATCTCCGTTAAAACGGTTGATACAACCGTAGATCCTTGGATGAATCCGGTGGATACAGCGAACGATGCGTGGAGTAAAAGTCAAACCTCCGCCCTTGTCCCATCGCCACCCGCGCAGTCTGCTCCTGAGCCCCGAGCCCCGGGACCGGCGGACCGTGAACCGGCTGCAGCCGGTCTGCGCCCCCTCGTGTCGCGAGAAGGGCAGGCCTGAAGCACTACGTGTCGAGACAGGGCTACAGTGCCGGTCATTACAGAGATGGTCCCGTGATCCAGTCCAACAACCATTTTTTTGGAATAAAATGAATTTATTAAATTAATCTATAATAAAATATATTAGTGGGTATCAAAAAATAAAATAAAGCTCGGAAGGTTATCTGTGGAAGGGCTGACACGGCACAGGTGTCATTTAATGGATGCAGTTGCAGGGAAATATCTTGATTGGGCATTGCACCGGATCAGCTCCCGAGGAACATATAGTGGGGCCCGCGGCCGGGTCTTTGGCAGGCCCACAGCAAACGTGGTCCTAGCTCCCAGGCCCAACCTATGCGCCGATTACTATTCACATAGTGCTCTCAATTTGCTCATAATTATTATATTGCCTGGTTTCACTTGAACCGTTCAGGGTTTTAATAACACCGTTGCCCGCAGTTATGCATGAGAACAGGCTGTGATCACTCATCAAGATGGTTTACTCTGACCTCGCATATACTCTTCCCAATTGTAGATATATTTTTAATTTTTTTTTGGATGTATTCGTACTATAACTCATCCTTTATAGTAAAAAAAAAAATACATCTAGATCTGTTTAGAATATATGCGTACTTGGATGCTTCTTTTGCCTGGCATCTGGATCCATATATGAGATGATATATAATAATTTGGTAGAATTATTAGTTTGTGTATCGATCTAGCCTTTTAGATTTTAGAATAATATTAATTGTGCATACCTCGCTGGCGGTACATGTAAAGGACAATATCAGGTACAGGTGGAACAACGGTATTATATATAATATGATTAATATCTTTGCTTACATAAATACTTATTTTCTTCGATTATATAGAAATTTAATTATAAAATCACCATAAAAAATAAAAGTTAAGTAAGAAATGTCAAACAACCACATATGTGTTTTTTTTTTTTTTGTCCGATCCACATTCAAAGTTGGCAAGTTTAAGATTGCAGCTACTCACTAATTAGAAAATCTAGCATTTTGGTTTTTACTCGGATCAAGCAGAAAGCTACCACATAAAAGAAGCAAGGGTTGTTAATAATTAATTTACTTCAAATCAGTAAAATTATGGCACTAATGAACAAAAATCCTATGATGCTATGAAGTGGTCTTCCTTTTTTTTAACCAAAAAAAATATGTATGCGTGAAAAGAGACCAGGAGGCTGTCTACCTAGCCTCATCCCTTTCTTCTTCCTTATCAAACTATCTCTTCATCCATCATGACACTTTTTTATCTTCCCGAGTCTCTTTCTCTTTCTTCGAATCCCTCCCTCTATTTTCTAAAATTTTCGCACCTAAGAGTTAATGGAATCTATGAAATTGTATATGTATTCTTATATTGAGCAAAGCTAGGAAGTTCTCTCATCGTTCTTTGTTTTCAATTTTTTTCATTCTTTTTCCATAAAGTTTATATGTTGGAAGAGTACGTACAAGATATTCGCATATTACATATTATTTACTCTAGTACATACTATATATTCAAATAATACACACTTATACTAAGCTAAAATAATGTAATAAGAATGATTGCATGCACGAATTTTCTATTTATTAGGCAATGCAGACAAGTTATCGGCCAAGTTCACCGATGGCAGCATTCGTTTGCTCTTTATTCCCATTCCCGTTTCCCACTCGATTCCCGAAGCATCCGTAGATGCCCAGCCGCCTCTCCACCCTTATCCCTCCCGCCGCACCTCCCGTCGCATTCTTTTATTCCCCTTCCTTTTTCTTTCTTAGTGGTGGGGCATCCGCTCGTTTCTCAATCGTTTCCCACGAAGACACGCACGGCGCACGTGATCGGGTCGTCCCTTTCGCTCAAGGAACGGCTGGATCGGATGGAGGGATCGTTTGGGGGCGGCCCATCGAAAGCCTACTCCGAGACGCGGACGCCAAAAGAGCCACAGGCCTCATCCCCTTCTCTTTTCTCTACTTTCTTTAAAGTAGAAAGAAGATATTTTTTTTTCTTAAATTCTTGGCACGCTGGACCGCTGTCGTCCTTCAGAGCCTCTCGTTCCCTCTGATGAACTTTGAAAAAAATTAATAAGAATAACATATAAAACAGAGAATATCCATGAACAAACTTGTTTTTTATATCAGCTATTTACACTAATTTTGTATGAGCACGAACTGCTGAATCAACGAAAAAAAGATGGCATATTAGTGGAGAAATAACATATCACAGAGAATATTACAAGCATATCCCAGTATCAGCAATCGAGTTTTTTTTTTCACATCAGCTATTCACACTAATTTTACATGAGCACGACCAACTGAATCAACGGAAAGAAGATGATATAGTGGTGGAGAAATAAAATCATGCCGAGTCCAGATGATCTCTTCAGAATATTGGATTAAGTTTTTTTTTTCTTCCCCTCTATTTTTTTAATAAATAAAAAGCGAATAATTAAATTTTAGAAGGGTATTTCCGTCATCCGTGGAAAATGAAACGCCGGCGGAGACGGGGGCAAGCATGGCGGGAGAGTTTCGCACGCGCGCGCTCGGGACCCGCATCGGCCGTCCATATGGGAAGGGAGATATGGACGCCCGTATAGGAAATACTGTGCGAACGTTGATCATGGGAAGTTTGATGAAGACTTCATTTTTTTTTATTTATTATTCGTCAGGTGAGGACCCGGCCCTTGCTTCTCAGTTTTCTCTCGTTTTTAATATGGCAGAAGATTATTATTTATGACCATGGTCACATGCCCACCGACCGACCTGCGGTTCAGAAGATATCCAAAATAAGTAATAACCCACCGGAATGGGTTCTGAAAACCGGGGCCGGCCTCCCCAGCTGCTCCTTTCAGCCTACCAAAACTAAAGACAGCGATGGGGTACCGTGACGTGGAAATTGTTAAGAGGTCGGAAATTCTCTAAGATTTTTTTTTTTTACTAAAGACGGATTTTCATACAATACGTATACGAATACATCCAATAAAATCAAAAAACGCTAACTCACGGAGAGCCATTGACAGCTCCCCCTCCCCCACCCAAAGGGTGTACCCTGAATGATGAGCCGCGAAGGCAGCCACCCAATCGGCTGCCCCATTGGCTTCTCTAAATACATGCTTGGCCTGAACGACCACCCCAACCCCACACATCATCTCTATATCCCGAACCTAGAGATGGTCTGTGCCCTCGCCCCTCAGCCCCTCCTGGATCCAACTGATAACTATGGCTGAGTCACCCTCCAAAACAATCGAGCAAGCCTACAAAACCTGCATCGCATATCGAATACCTGCACAGGCTGCTCGCAACTCTGCCCCAGGGACCGACGTGCCGAACAATTGACAGCCACCTGCTGCCACCACTCTGGAGTGCAGGTCCCGTATCACAAAACCCGCACCACTTCGCGCGTCTCCATCCAGAATCGATCCGTCGAAGAAATTCTCTAAGACTTTGAGCATGGTGTTTCGCATAAAAACTGTAGGAAGGAGACTCGGTTCGGCCCTGCTTCATGCAAATCGATTATGAGTTAGGTTGGCGGATCGGATCATAAATTACGACTCTAAATTCATTAATGCATTCAAGATGGTAGCATTATTTTGTTATCCCAATTGCATATGACCTAATAAAGAATGTAAGAATACTCAAGAATCTTGCACAAGAATTGCAATATGTAACGAACGTTTGAACTTGATACCTTTCTCTTTTGCTTCTTGCTCCATTTAACTTCTTCCTTGGGCTAGGGTTAAGAAAGCATAGCATAGGCAAACATGATGTGCTGCATTTACTAATATACACTTTATTTTCACTCATTTTAATTGACCAATATGAAACAACAACTAAAGAGGGAATGAAATGTTGCAAGTTGGGCTTGCAGGCAAAGGAAGAGAGCAATGAGGATCGAGATGCTATGCGTTTGTGTATAAGAAGCATATTGATTTCTAATTTCTATTGATTGCACTAAGCTATAATGCTAAAGCATAGCAAAATAGATGTGATAGCAGATTAGAAATCTAATTTAGCTTCACATAAAAGAGTTGAAGTCGGAATATTCTTGTTTTAGTCCTATAGCTATCGCAATATATGAGGATTGTTGAATGAATCATGGAGTTCCAAAAAGACACAAAACCATATTTAAATTAGATTATCAACGGCTGCACAAATTTGATAGTTATATGCATAACTAAATCTAATAATGAAAATCTACTTGATCTGGACTTCCTGAATTAATGGTGAGTTAATTTTGCCTAACTAAATCGATTTAGGTATGCATGTTAGATGTGGAAGGAATCACATAAAATTGACAGTCAAATATGGTCTAGCCATGTGCTAGGATTAATTCCCTTTCAACCATAATTTTTGAGACTTTTGTCGTCGTAGTTATGTAGCTAGGTGATCCTCTAAATTGATGGCTGTGTAGGTTGTAGCAGTGGTTCATACTTATAACTATTATTCCTCTCTCTCTCTCTCTCTCTCTCTCTCTCTCTCTCTACTTGTGTTGTGTGTGTAATAGATAGAAAAAGCATTGGCAAATGATATACTATGGGAGGCAGCTATCCCCAATATCCCTAACTTTCCATACTATGATGAAGGCAGAATTCAATCTAAAGTCACTCAATCCAACTGCTAAGAACTTTACTAGCTTAATAAATGAGCTCCTTACCATACTTCTAATATTTTAGGCACCATGGATCTTAGCACGTATATATTGCTTCTTATCTATTCACAAGTATATATTAAAGGAAGGGTATCAAATAATTGAAAGGCAGTGCAAGTATTTTACATGATATGCATTTTTGGACAACGATTTCAAATTATCAAGGAAAACCTACATAGCTACCATGTAACAGAATGATTCACTTTAAATAATAATTAAAACTAATAGAGGCATATTATTTTTATGATGATTACAGCCATGTTCATGTTATTAATTTTGTTAGAATTTTTTTTTTACAGGCCGGTATAAACAATAGTAACAGTAGTGGAAATAGTAATAATAAAATCATGGGAACTACTATCGGGAGCATCACAGTGGTAATTTTTCTTTTACAGTTTGATACAAGCAAGCAATCAAATCATCTTCTTAAATTCCACGTTCAAATTTTCAAGAGGTATTACCTCGTCATGATTTCCACCTAAGAAAATAACCACAAGGGAATGACATCATACATTGATCCTAGAAGGATGCTGCATCAATCCCCAATGAATTGCTGTGATCATCCCAGCCAATCTTAGGGTGGCAGAAATCAAACATTTATGAGATGCTTGAAGTGCAAGTTAAATCATGTTTGAGTTGTAAAACAGTCCATTGTCACGCCAACCTTATGCTGAGGGAAATTTAATATCATGAAATGCTCGAGTTCAAGGTAAAATCAAATTAAGCGGTTGCACTTTAACTACTAAATACCAGGGAAGATGGTGGTGAAATTGGAAAGCTCTTTTGACGAAAATTTAGACGCCCATGCCTCACGTCACTTTCGCCATCAGATTACCAGCTCGCAAGATCAAGAAAGAGACAAGTTTCTGCGTACAATGCCAGCAGATAAGATCATGGGATGCCCATCACAAGGGTCTTGTGCTATATTTATTTCATGCATGTAGTCATGTATGCAGAATGCTGATTTATTGGCTGCATCATGCATACATTAACATTACCTCTAGTTATACTCACCCGCGAGACAGCATAGCAGCTCCCAGCCTCCCACCCGTCCTCTGAGCTGAGCCAACTAGCCCGCGCGTTGGCCCCCGTCATCTCCGACGGAGACTGCACGGCGTGATTCCAGGACGTTTCGTGCCCTTTAACGCCGCGCTCATCCGAATCCTGATCTTATCGCAATAATAATATAAATTTATTATTAGAAAAAATAGCGCCACGTTGCGGCGGCAGATGGAAGGAGAACGGAGAGAAAAAAAAAATGGACAAGGGTGTTTTGGTCATTTTTGAGTGACCACAAAAGAAGAAGAAAATTTTTAAAAGAAGGGAAGGGGAGAGGAAAAGGCGAGGGGTGGTAGAAGAAAGCAATCAAGTCGTTTTGTGGGGGCGAGAGGAAGCGAGCGAGCGAGGAAGCGAGCGAGAGAGAGAGAGAGAAAGAGATGGAGAGAGATCAAGACTCCTGATCTCCTCTTAATATTTATCATTCTTGGAAGGAGAAGCAAGGAAGCGGACTCCATTCCATTCCTGTCCCCTAAATCTCTCTTCTCTCTCCCCTCCATTGCTCTGCCTTCCCACATCTTTATCGGCTTTCGTCCCGGTCGGCGATGAGAAAGGGGCGGGCAGCGGCGACCACGGCGATGGCGGCGGCGGCGGCAGCGGGAGGAGCCGGATCGGTGAAGGAGGCGCGGTTCCGCGGCGTGAGGAAGCGGCCGTGGGGGCGGTTCGCGGCGGAGATCCGGGACCCCTGGAAGAAGAGCCGCGTCTGGCTCGGCACCTTCGACTCCGCCGAGGATGCAGCTCGCGCCTACGATGCCGCCGCCCGCGCCCTCCGCGGCCCCAAAGCCAAGACCAACTTCCCCCTCGGCGCCGGCTCCCCCCTTCCCCCTCCCCCTCCTTTCCCCTCCTCCACCGCCGTCGCCCCCGTCGCCGGATTTCCCTTCCACCACCACCACCGCCACCATCATGATCTAGACTCGTCTCCCGATCTTCCACCTCCGCACCGGCCGACGTCCAGCAGCCTGAGCAGCACCGTGGAGTCCTTCAGCGGGCCCCGGATGTCGGCGCCGCCTCTCCCCGTCCGGTCCAACTCCCATCTCCGACGGCGGGCCAAGCCGCCGCCACCCCCCCGCGTCCTGTCCGGCGATCAGGACTGCCACAGCGACTGCGGCTCATCTTCCTCCGTCATCGACGACGGAGACATCGCCTCCGCCTTCCGGCAGCCACTTCCGTTCGATCTGAACCTCCTCCCTCCCGCCGACGACGATTTCCACGCCACCACGCTCCGTCTCTGATGTTCGATGCCACGGCCGAGAAGAAAGAGAAAAAGAAAGGAAAGAAAAAAATAGAATTGCTTCCTTTTCTTCTCTATCGCTTCTTCTCATAATTCCCTATAATCTATTTTTTTTCTTTTTTCACCCTCTGATCATTTTGTATGAGGGTTTGGGGCTTGGCTTTGGATAACGAACTCTATTTAGATGGGTAGAGGTTTCAGGATCGGATGGTGTCGAGTCGGATCTGGGGTTTGTCTCTGATCTCCTTCTTCTTCCTTCTTTCTTCTTTGTAAAAAAGGATATCTATCTGATTCGATGAATGAGAAAGAAAACTAGAACACCAATCTAAGTTGATTCTCTCCTCCTCCTGCTTCTCCCCTCAGATCTTTACATGTTTCAGTTCAAATTTCACATATATTCTTGTGGATCTCATGTCTCTGTTAGTGGATTTCACACTCCGTCAGATAAAAATCGAGTTTTTGAATCCCCGCAACATCAAAGTTGATGCATTGGATTCTCAAAGTTGAAGAGATAGCGGCCGAAAGATTCTCACAGGGGCACTCCCAAGGGCGAAAAACAAACTTTTGGCATGGAAGAGACTAGAGATTGCGTTGGGGAACTGTGTGTTGTTTTGCATCGAGTTCCGAAATCTCGATCATGTTCTTTCCAGTTTGAGTAGCATCAAAGCTATTAAGCTTCCACAACGCTAAATCTAGAGAATTTTGTTGCTTGTGGATTTGTGGTTGTACTACAAAAATATATGCTTTGAAGCAATTTACCACAATGTAGATCAGAAACTTCATCGGAAAAAAATAACCGAGTACTGGAAATGTATGAGGATGATCACCTTGGTGGGCTTTGGTTGCAATAAGCTATTCCACATGTTCTGTAGGAATTGTAGGTCCTATTTGAGTCTTTACTCATTTTTTTTCCGGATTTCTTTTGGGGTTCAGTATTGAAGGGCCTTAAGGTTGAACACATGCTTTTTTTTTAGGACGGGTGGATCATACTTGACGTGTAGGATATATCCAATAAAGTTAAGAAATAGGATACCTCGAAGTGCCAACGGCAACTCTACATCTCCAGTTCACAAAGTGCCTCTGGAGTGACAAGCTGCATATGTAGCCATCCAATTTGCAGTATTATTGGCTTCACGGTAAATATGCTTGGCCTGAAAGGCTCCTCCATCACTCATCATAGCCCAAATGTTACGGAGCAATGGATGGTCATTGTTGTTATCCTTTGGAGCCCCCCAGATCCAACTGATAACGGTGGCTAAATCACCCTCTAGGATTTTGGATTTGGCCTGTAACACACATCGGGCATGGCAAAGGCTCGCCCAGGTAGCTCTCAGCTCCGCACTCGGAACCGAAGTGTCAAATAAATGACTATCCCTAGCAGTCACAACCCTGACAAACGAGTCTCGAATAACAAAACCCCACCTCCCCTCGTGTCACCATCCATGACTGATCTATCAAAGTTGACCTTGAGGAAACTCAGGGGTGGAGGCTCTCAGGTGAAAAACACCGTACGGAATACTGCCAAAGCAGAGTGGGAACTCCAGATGTTCCGAGCTATCAAGGTCCCTCCAATGGGGATGGTGTGACAGCTCTGTCGCCTGAACGCGGGCACTCTCGACCACAAGTCTCGACGACATACGTTGTTCGCCGAATGTACGAACATTCCTGGCCAACTAGATCTGGTAGGCAGTACAACTCGCTCAAACTGCCTCTTGACGAAGCATCGGGGACTCCGAGCTCTAACGCATGGCATGTAAGAACTGGTCCCTACGGCTCCACACCACCTGCAGGACCCCTGCTAGACGCTAAGTATCCCTAGCCTATGTGCACTGAAATAAGGCATGGTCCACCATCTCGACCACACCGCAAACCCCACACTCCAATAGGATCCTCAATCCTTGTCCTCCAAGTATAGCTCTCGTAGGAAGGCGGTCCCACATCACCTTCCAGAGGAACAACGTAATCCTCGGGTGGAGTCCCAATCGCCAGATCCATGCCCAATTCGGACCATGCTCATACTCCCGCCTGAGAATGCGGGAAAGATCGCCCACCCTGACCCTGATTCTGGTAGAGGAACTCCACACTTGTACATCTGGTCCACCACTCCATGGTAAAGAGAGGGATCGGACCCGCTCCGCCAGGTGCTCCCTGAAGAACTGGCCCAATCGAGTCTCATCCCAACCGCCCCCCCCCGGGGGTCATAAGATCACAGACATGTAGACCCTCCCCAGCCTCGACACTAACCGTAGTCGGCCAAAGACGCATAGGGAGGCCATCGACCCATGGGTCCCCGACCACATCGATGTTACGCCTGTCGCCTATCAGCCATTGGGTGTGACCCGACACCGTAGGCAAGTACGTCGCTATCTCACGCCACAGAAAGGAACATCTCTGCCCTCCTCGAGCCCAGCCTTCCGGGCCTGCCCCCTATAACAGACAGTAATGATCCGGCTCCAAAACCCCTGCGGCTCCAGGATGAAGCAGGTAGCATGCCGGCGAGGAATAGCTCTCGTCTCTTCAGGAGAGACAACACCCCTAAACCACCGTCATTGAGAGGGAGGCAGATACTCTCCCATGCCACGAGGTGCACCCCTCGACCCCCTCCATGCGAGCCCCATAAGAAGCCTCGAAGAAGTCGCTCGATCTTCAGTAGAGCTGACCTTGGCACCACCGTGTTTGCCATGAGATAGAAGGGCATGGAATTCAATACATATCTAATCAGCGTTAATCTACATATCATAGATAGAGACGCTGCCCGCCAACCCTCTATCCTGCTTTGGACCCGTTGCACCAGCCCGATACACTCGGATACTTGCAATTTCCTACCTGAGATCGGAACATCCAAATAGGTCTTGGTCTCGTCTTGCTCGGGCTTCTCCAGAATCCTGCGAATCCCTCGTCGAACCCTGGGTGATATACTCGGGCAGAAGGAGATGGCGGATTTCTGAGCACTCTTTGACCGGATGCAGTGCAGTAGGCGGTCAAAACCCTCCTGATAGCCTGAGCATCCGCTATGCAAGCGCAAGTCAGGAGGAGGTAGTCATCGACAAAAAGGAAATGTGATATTGGCTGGGCCCCTGGAGCTGGGACGTAAGCCTCCAACTCTCCAGCGGCGCACGGAGCCTGCAATGACCGAGACAAGACATCAAAACAAATGATGAACAGGTATGGGGATAACGGGCATCCCTGTCGAAGCCCCATAGTAGATCTGAAAAATGGGGATGGAGAGCCGTTGACTAAGATAGAAAACCTCGGTCCCCGGACACACCCTAGAACCCAACCAATCGAGGTCTGATGGAAACCCAAACTCTCCAAAGCTAGCCTAAGAAAACTCCACGTGATTCTTGTCACGCCCCGGATCCGGATCCGTGACACGGCCGTGCTATTGCCGACTACCACCCACAATAGCACGCAGCCTTATACATGGATAACAAGATAGTCAAATCAGTCAAACTTTCATATATTAAAGCATTTTTAGTACACATGCTTAGTGGAACAAAATACAGAGCTTCTACATATTTTATGTATACAAAAGTATATTCGTTTCATCCCAAAAGGGAGAAGCCCTGATACAAAAGAAAAAGTCTTTGGCAGCTATCAGTGGTGAGGATCTGAAAGAAAAATACCAGTAAAATGGTATGAGCTACACGGCTCAGTAAGTAATCC
>JAOXJJ010000001.1:14702858-14727742 GCA_025769935.1 Phoenix roebelenii | reverse complement strand
AAAGAAGAGAGGGAAAGAAAAAGAAAAAAAGGAAAGAAAAAGAAGAAAAGAAAAGAAAAAGGAAGAAAAGGAAAGAAAAAGAAGAAAAAGAAGAAAAAGGATAGAAAAAGAAGAAAAGGAAAAAAATAAAAAATAAAAGAAAAAAAGAAGAAGAAAAAGGAAAGAAAAAAGAAGAGAAAGAAAGAAAAGAAAAAAGGGAAAAAAGAAGAAAAGGAAAGAAAAAAGAAAAAAGAAAAAAGAAAAAAAAGAAAAAAAGAAAAAAAAAATGAAAAAAATAGAAGAAAAAAAAAGAAAAAGAAGATTTAAATATGTGCAGAGAAGACTTAATTGTGTACAGAGAACACTTAACTTTGTGCACACAGTTAAGTGTTCTTTATACATAATTAAGTCTTCTCTGCACACACTTAACTATGTGATGCATAGAATATTTAACTGTATGCAGAGAAAATTTAATTGTGTGCATATAAGACTTAATTGTATACAGAGAATATTTAACTTAACTGTGTGATGTACAAAATACTTAACTGTGTTGAGAGAATATTTAAGTATGTGCAGAGAAAACTTAACTGTGTGTAGAGAATGAAAGAAAAAGAAGAGAAGAAAAAAAAAGAAGAGAAGGAAGAAAAAGAAAAAAAAGGAATGGAAAAAAGGAAGAAAAAGAAGAAAAGAAAAAAAGGAAGAAAATAAAAGAAAAAGAAAAAAAAGGAAAGAAAAAGAAGAAAAGGAAAAAAATGGAAAAAAGAAAAGAAAAAAAGAAGAAGAAAAAGGAAAGTAAAAGAAGAGGAGGAAAGAAAAAGAAAAGAACGAAAAAAAGAAGAAAAGGAAAAAAAGGAAGAAAAGGAAAGAAAAAGAAAAGAAAAAGAAAAGAAAGAAAGAAAAAGAACACTTAACTATGTGATGCATAGAATACTTAATTATATGTAGAGAAGATTTAAGTGTGTACAGAGAAGATTTAATTGTGTACAGAGAATACTTAACTTAACTGCGTGATACATAAAATACTTAATTGTGTGCAGAGAAAATTTAAGTATGTGCAGAGAAGACTTAATTATGTACAGAAAAAACTTAACTGCGTGGTGCACACAGATAAGTATTATCCATACACAATTAAATTTTCTCTGCATATACTTAATTGTATGATACAGAGAATATTTAACTATGTGCAGAGAAGAAAAGAAAAAGAAGAGAATGAAAATGGAAAGAAAAAGAAAGAAAAAGAAGAAAAGAAAAGAAAAAGAAGAAAAGGAAAAAAAGAAAAAAAGAAAAGAAAAAAGAGGAAGAAAAAGGAAAAAAAAGAAGAGAATTAAAGAAAAAGAACATTTAACTGTGTGATGCATAGAATACTTAACTGTGTGTAAAGAAGATTTATATGTGTACAGAGAATACTTAATTGTGTAGTAAGAACACTTGACTGTGTGCAGAAAATATTTAACTTAACTGTGGATTTATAGAATACTTGACGGTGTACAGAGAAGATTTAAGTGTGTGCAGAGAATACTTAATTGTGTTGTAAGAACACTTGACTGTGTGCATGGAAGATTTAAATGTGTGCAGAGAAAACTTAATTATGTACAGAAAATACTTAACTTAATTGTGTAATGCATAAAATACTTAACTGTATGCAGAGAATATTTAAGTGTATGCGGAGAAGACTTAATTGTATAAAAAAAATACTTAACTGTGTAATACACGCAGTTAAGTATTTTCTATACACAATTAAGTTTTTCTGCATATACTTAATTGTGTGATGCAGAGAATACTTAACTGTGTGCAGAGTAGGAAAGAAAAAGAAGAGAACGGAAAGGAAAAAAAGAGAAAGAAAAAGAGGAAAGAAAAAAAGGAAAAAAGGAAAAAAAAAAAGAAAAAAAAGGAAGGAAAAAGAAGAAGATAAAAGAAAAAAGGAAGAAAAAGAAAGAAAAAGAAGAAAAAGGAAACAAAAGGAAGAAAAGGAAAAAAAAGAAAAAAAAAGAAAAGTATTCTCTTCTTCTCCTCCCTTCTTATTTATTTATTTATTATTTTATTTTATTGAAATTTATATAGTTATTATCTTAATTATTTATTTATTTCTTTATTCATTCATTCGTAGATATATATATTTATACATTTATTTATTTCTTTTCTTTTCTTCTTTTTTCTTTTCTTTTTTTTTTCTTTTTCTTCTTTTTTTTTTCTTTTCTTTTTTCTTCTCTTCTTCTCCTCCCTTCTTATTTATTTATTTATTATTTTATTTCATTGAAATATATTTAGTTATTATCTTAATTATTTATTCATTTTTTATTCGTTCATTCGTAAATATATTTATTTATTTATTTATTTATTTTTTCTTCTTTTCTCTTTTTTTTTCTTTTCTTCTTTTTCTTTTCTTTTTCTTCTTCGCTTCTTCTCCTCTGTTCTTCTCCTCCCGCGTAGTCGGCCGCCGCCTACCAGATCTCCGACCTCCAAGCCAAGTGTGACTCCCTCTCTGCTGCCGTCTCCACCGCCACCTCCCTTGCCAAGTGTTCTTCTTTTTCTTTTTTCTTCTATTCTTCTTGCTGCATCTTCGTCTTTCTTCTTTCTTCTCCTCCCTCCTCCTCCCGCGAGGCTGGGGGCGCTGGAAGAGTGCGGGGGCTGGTGGTGGCTCGGCGACGTGGCCGGTGGAGCACGGCCGAGACCTTTCCTCCTTCGGATTCTCTCGCGGGCGGCGACGGTGGGGAAGAAGTACGGGCGGAGGTTGAGGACAAGGGAGGCGGCGGCGGAGACGGCGGCGAAGAGAGAGTTGCACTTGGCCTGGAGGCCCGAGCCGATGTTGCGGAAGGGCGTGGACCTTATGGGATGGTTTGGAAGGAATAGGATTCAAAAGACGGGAAAAAAAAAAGGGAAAATGAAGATGAAAGGGGTGAAGGGCATTATGGTCTATTCATGAAAATTTTTATGCATTGGAAATAGGTATGGACCGGTTTTTAAAGTTATGTTCAACAGGGATTAAATATTACAGTCCAGTCAAAAAGTGGACCAGACATTAGTTTCCCTTTTTTTTTTTTTTTGGGTCAACAGTAACTTTCTGTTACAGTGGGCCTTCAGTGGGATGGAAAAATAATTTTTCGTAATTTATAAGCATAATTGTGGACACTGTAATTTTGGCAACAACTACGAATTACCTGGATGCTGGGAAACTAATGGAAAACGTATTGGAAATGAGAAATTAGTTAAGATGTTATTATGGCAAATTATTACACCAGGAGTCAAAAATAGATCCACGTCACAAAACATTTATTTTGAGGATGTAAGAGTAGGCTGAGAAGGCTGCATGGATCCAAAGTGTGCTCTGAGTACTACATCACATCCTCGAGAAAATAGATCAAATTATTTAAGTTCACCAACTCTCATGAAACGTCTTGTTAATTGATTAGAGATCTTGGCAAAAATGATATTGAGAATCAGACAAGCGAACTTACACGTTTCCTGTTCTACTATTTTCACTCTCAATCCAGTTCATGAGAAGATAAGTGGCATCCAATAAAAGTAGTTACTAATTAAGCACGCTATACAACAAACTCCAATAATTATTCTACGTACATATACCTGTTACACCCTTCACATGAACTATATATTCAAGATCAAACTAAGCCCAGAGGTTCAAAGGACTTCACAACAACAGAAACACCCTGATATCAACTGCATCCCACTGAACGTAGCTATAATAATATATCCTACTTCTCCTGCATGTATCCCAGGAATGCTCCTCCGAACGTAGCTCTTTAATATACTCCACCATTTATGAAATACTGCAAGCCCACGGACACAAAGAGGAAAACAAACCAAAGTGAGTAACAAAAATAACACATCATATATCTCATAGTGTAACCAAAAGCATGAAGACCGTGGCACCATGCGTGGAGGTAACAGTAGTATTTGGATATTGGAAGATGGAAAGGGAGTGACCGACCGGCTGCAGTCCATTTTGGGGCTGAGGGGGATGGTGAGGCTGAGGTTGCAGGCCGTGAGGAGGTGGTTCGCTCGCTCGGGCTTCACCCCGAAGGATGGCCCCGTCTGCTTGAAGCACTGGCACAGCGCGCGGCGCTCCGCCACGGTGCTCGCCATCCGGCTGAGCTCCCCTGCGCTCTTGCAGCATCTCGGGCTCGGTTCCGCCTGGCCCGACCCAACCAGGTACGACCCGCAAGGGATCAGCGCATTCACTGCGTCCCCACACGACACCTTCGCCACCGCTGCCGCCGCCGCCGTCGACACCACCAGCACCGCCGCCACGGCCCATAAGGTGCACCTCGCGCTGCTGCTGGCCATCGGCTTCTTCTCCTTCGCTCTATTCCACCGCTGCTTCTTGATGATGGGGACTTGGGAGGAGGGCTCCCGTACATATAGGAGTTGGGGTCAAGGAGGTTGGCGTGGGCTTTTAATTCGCCCATGCTTCAAATTTGGACGCTAAGGTTGCAGTCTCGCGTTGGCCGCCGTGGTGTTGACGTGTGGTTAAAGGATGGAACCGTTAGGTCGCCGAATTAAGTTATGGTTAATTGATGGAGCCGTTGGGCAGATGAATTAATTACCTTTTTTGCCTTCTGATGATGGAAGGGCTAAACCCAATTACATTACTATTGCAGGGGTAGATTTTATTGCCTCTCATCTCCCAACTAGAATACTATTGCCATTCTAATGAAAATGATATATACTGCCGGTTCTTAATTTCTTATTAAAAAAAATCTGACGTTGAGCTCCATGATTTATTATTTTTTAAATTTATTGGAATATGTAGTCAGAGCTTTATGAATCATTTGTTTTAGCAAAAAAAAATCTGATGATGATAATAATATTATTAGTGATAAAAAAATGAAAAATATCACAGCAGTGTCCTGGATCAATTTAAGAAAAAAAAAGCAAAGGAGAACCTTATGAAATTAAGGGAATTGGTCCTTAAAGAGCTAAGTAACCAACCGCCAACAACCAGCAAGATAGGATGGACCGCATAACATACTTTTCAAGAGACTTTTTAATTATGTCTCATTATCTTTTTATTCGTTGTTGCTCAAAAAATTGTTACGAAATATCCCCTTTTATCTAGATCTACCATAAAGACACCACATAACATTTCTACCAAAATAAAAAGAATCGATATCATCAGCTGGGAGCAAGTCTAGCTCTGGCTTGATATTTTAAAGATGTTCATGTATGGTAATGCTTTGCCAGGATGTTTTTGAGTATATTATAATCATTTAGGGCCAATTTGAAACTGTCGTCGGATAACTTGACGTCCGACTAAAAGCGGGAAGATGGTAGAGAGGTTGAGGAGGCGTATGAGGTCGGGAGAAGAGAGCAGAGGTTTAATGAATTTGGAAAGGCAAACATTACTAACTCCTGAACTTTGTGAATAAAATAAAATAAATCACCTCCGAGGAGGAATGATTTATTTCCATAATTTCCGGAAGGGAGGATGCCGTATACTAATTATTGATGGTTTTTCCTTCCCGTATATTTTTTTAAGATAAGCATCCAAACCGGCCCTCGAGGAATGGACAAATGAAATCTGATACATCTCGGAACCGACCTATCCGGGTATAGCAAACTAACTAATGAAAGTTCCACACCTAGTCGTGCACTCACTATTCAAGCTTGCCATGTGTTAGACCCAAAGGGTGTGCAAGAAGTCTTGTGTATCTCAAACTTTCTTCATAATTGTATAGCTAGCTATTTTTTAAACGAGGTATCGAGCAAATCCTACTATCGAGAATGTAAGAGAGATTTATGGACGAAATACATGATTTGTTGCCTTATCAACCAGCATATCTCCTTCAAATTACTCGACGATGGGTTTCGGTCATCGCCTATCAATTGCATTCTTAGAGGCTCTTCAAGTAAGTTCCCTTTCTAACTCTCTTGCACTGTCTCCCCACTCCTCTTAGTCATCCTCCAATTTTTTGAGAGTCGTGTCTGACTTAGGCATCGGAGAGTCCCTCACTGGACATACTCCAGTGGATAGAATCCCTTATTTTTTGTTGTTTTAAGTCGGAGCCAATGTCGCAGCCAGTGCCGGCTCGAGCCTTAGGCGACCGAGGCGGTCGCCTAAGGCCCCCAGCCTAGGGAAGGCCCCCACCCAGCCACGTTTTTCTTTTTTTTTTTTTTATTTCACCATAATGGCGCTATGGCAGATTGCAGACGGGGAGTGGGTTTGGGCGGCGACGTGAAAGGCTGAGACTGAGCTGGGACTGACGACGGGCGACGGGCGATAGTGTGGTCGAGCGGTCAAGTCGTCGACAAGCAACGGGCAACGCAACGGTTATTTCCTCCCGGCTCCCCCTTCTCTCCCCCTTCTCTGCCTTTTTAATGCCGGGACCTTCTCCGGTTCTCGGCACTCGGCAGAATCGGCTTGCAAAGTTGCAGAGCGGCGAGCGCAAAACCCTCTCCAGCTCTCTTCGCCGACGTCGCCGTCCTCGGCTCCGAGCTCCGGCCTCCGACTCCGAGCTCCGAGCTCCAATCCACCGTGCGTCCGTGTAGAGTCCCGTCCTCTCCTCGCCGACTCCAAGTCGCTGTCCTCGGCTCCTCCGACCTCCGACTCCGCGGCGAGGCCTCCCGAGTCCCGACTTTCGACTCCGAGCTCCGACCTCGGCTCCGCGGCGACCGAGGCGGCGAGGCCTCCCGTCCTCTCCTCGCCGACATCGCTGTCCTCGGCCTCCGACCTCCCAAGTCCCAACTCCCGACTCCCGACTCCCGAGTCCCGGCCCAGGGAAGGCCCCCACCCGACCCACGGTCCTCCGCCGCTCTGACCTCCTCCCGTGAGGCCGTGACCCCGTCCTCTCCTCAGCTCCTCCGCGGCCTCCTCGGGGTTCCCGGTTCCCGAGTCCCGACCTCCTCCCACGGTCCCACCTCCCGAGTCCCGACCTCCTTCCCTGTTCCCACTGTCCACTAATCCCGATTCTCATTGATCCCGAACCTCCGGTTCGAATCGGCGGTTCACTGTGAGTGTAACTGTGTGAGGCAGGTGACTCTGAGGTGAGTTAGTAAGTAACTGTACTTACTTAGTTTATTAATTAATTTTTGGTCTAATTAATTTTTATTTAGTTAAGTAATTAATTTAGAATTGGTTATTTTTTGGTCCAATTGTAGATTGGTTGTGACTTCACTACTTCAGCGGTTCGGCACTATTTGGCCTCTTCTCGCCGTCGAGTTCGGAACTATTCCACCTCTCCTCGACATAATTAAGTTCGGCACTACTTGTCGGGACCCAAGTTTGTTTTTCTTGACACAATTAAGTTTTATCATTTTTAACTTTTTTATATTTTGATTTGTTTGTGTTTTTTTTAATTGCTTAGTTTGATAATATTATTTATAGATTAAAATATGTAATAGAAAATATGACTGTAGGTATGAAAAACTCAAAAAAAAAGAAAATCCTGTAACAGTTGCTTCTGTTGAAAGAAGTTTTTCAAAATTAAAGTTGATAAAATCTTATTTGCGATCAACTATGTCACTAGAAAGATTAAATGGATTAGCTATATTATCGATTGAAAATAGTATTTTAATGGATCTTGAGTATAAAAGTTTAATTAGTAATTTTGCTTCTCAAAAAGCTAGACGAATTATTTTTAAATAAAAATTTTAAAATATTTTTATACTTATTAAAAAAATTTATTATTTAAATAATAATAAAAAAGGCTCCTTCTAATGAGTTCGCCTAAGGCTCCCAAATGTATTGGGCCGCCCCTGGTCGCAGCATCGTCCAAAACCGTTCTTCCACCATTCAACTCCACCAAGACATCGTCGTAGAGGTATTTAGAGATTCTATCCGACCTCTCCAATCTAGATGGTAGACAAGTTGGAAACTCTAACAACCACCACCAACTCGACATCTAGGTCGGACTGGTTCTAAGTGGCAATAGAATGCAGCATTCCTTTCCGGTGGAAAGTTAATGGTGCAAAAAGAAAGATTAATCTAGTCTAGGAAAATTTAGAACACGCTATCCTAAAAGAAAAGGGATAGAGGAAAGGGATCCAATATTTGTATATTTCATTTCAGGGATTGCATACTCCGAGCCTTGTAAGACTTTCCTAATTGCAATAAACTTTTCTCATAAAGTTTCTACTCGCCCATATTTTCCCTCGGACAAACCATTTTGGCATCCACTTGAGTATGTAATGCAAGGTCGTTCAAAGCTTGTAGCTTTGGATACTAGAGATTATATCATCTAACATTAAAGACAATTAGGTTGGTTTCATCTAAAATTGGAGCTATACAACTTTCTACTTATTCTTCGGCTTCCCACTTTTTTTTTTTGTTTTACTTTTAATAAATAGAGGAAGCCTCCCAAATAATCTCGGCCTTTTCCTGCTTGGCCCTGGCCCTCTTCCTGGAAGAATTTACTAGCAAGCTAGCTGCCACTTTAAGAATTGCTGCTTAAATCTCCTGTATCAGCACAAGAGGGGAAGCTCCATCAACTTGTTTCTCACTAAAATTATGAAGGAGCATGACCTTGAAAAGATAATTTTAATCACTTTCTCAATAGCAATTACTATTTCGGAAGGTTTATATTTTCAACTAATGGCTCTTGTCAATGTTTGGCAAGCGGTATTGGAGTCATTTTCCGGAATTTGGAGATAATTGATCACCAAAAAAAGAGACCAGAGATCCACAAGCAAACAAAATCTCCAAGTTAAAATATCAAGTCCCGATGACAACTACAGCCTAGAACATCAATAAATCTTCATATCTTTCCACCAATGATCCGCACACTCATCAAGAGATGCTCAACCCCAAGCAACCCCCTCTCCCGGAACAAGATAATACGACTAATTAAGTGTCTAACCATTGATTACCAAGCCTCGTGTGCATGTTAAAGTCAAATCCAAGATATCACCTGATGATGGCTGTAGGAGAGGAAGCGTATAAGATATTCCGTTCTGGTCCCATGCATTATGAAATGCAAGATAATGATAACAAGTTTTTTTTTTTTTTTTTGAGGAAAGTGATAACAAGGTACTGACAAGAAGACAAAGGGAAAGAACGAGAGGATACTTGACTTACTGAGGGAGAACGTGTAGAAGGATATGCGTTGCCGTGGGGGACGGTGTTGGTTGGCTCTAATAAATTATCTAATGAGACTCTGTGTTCAGAAGGCTCAAAACCAGCTACTGCTGACTCCTTCAATCTTTCTGGTTTTGCGCTGTAGAAGCACTTGCTCTTTTGGATCACCATGGCCGTGAGTAGAACTTCTCTTTGGCTTCTGTCTCCACTGCTCTTTTTTCTATCTTGCTTTGTTGTGTGATCGATCTGTTTAATCTTGATGGCATCTTTATTCTTATGAAGAAAGTTTTACTCTTAAGGTTCGGCTGTTTTCACTCATCTTGGGTGTTTTCTTATTTACGAATTGGCGAAGTGGTTTTGATATGGAATTTTGATTGGGTTTTCGTGGTATTATGCTTTGTGATGTATTTATGTGTAAAAAGGATAACCGTGTTTCTTGTTTGAGACATTGATGCATGGAAGTCGAGGTTTGGGGCAAGTAAGTCTGCTGTTATTTGTGTGTGTTTCGGGGTGATAGAGATTCCTTTGAAACATAGGAAATACGTAGCATCAGATTGATCATTAACATACAGCACTTCCATACAATCTGGAACTTAATCATAATCCTATTAATTCAAATCATTACTACAGCAAGTCTCAGCTTGCATATTTTGCTGCTTAATCTAGCATTATGTTTTTAAAAATTTTAGGCGAGCTCTGTGGTGTGTTGGATGCTTCTTGGTTGGTAATAATTTTAATGTAGTTTGCTATGCTCGATCTTTTGCTAACCAGATAAGGATGTAGCTTTATGACAGCAGCGAAGCTTACAGCCAATAGCACAACTATGATACTTAATTATCTGTATTTTCAAAGCTTCGAGGCATTTTTTATTTAAATTTTCTTGTCATTGTATCTTGTATGATTTAAAAAAGGATGCCATCCAATCTTCTGTACTCTAACATGTAAATTCAGAAAAAAAATCATGAATTACAACAAGGTAAAAAGAAATTTATGGGTGAAATCTTAATCAGTTGAAAAGTTTCCAAACTATTTGTTTTGGAAAAAAATAAAAACCTACATATCAATGTCCGGCACAGCTACAAATATTGCAACTCTGTGATACAATCCCTATCAGAAATTCCCCCTTCTAGATGATTATATTCACCAGAGGGTACACAAATTATAGTTGCTAGACTAAGAAGAATAAACACTCAATTGACAAGGTTCTTTTTTGAGCCATGCTTTTAGCCTCCCTTCTGTCCCTTGTGCCTTGTCAAACCTGAGGGCGTAAAGCTAATTGTTGCTCCCTTTCCCACTTCTTCTCAGTTTATATTAATAATAGAACTTTTGGTTATATTCTGGTCCTAGGTACATACATAGAGTAGACTAAGGGTGCTCTGTTTATCTAGAATTAGTAAAGAAGCTACAGAAAGATTTCGTCCTCTCAAATATGTTGATATACACACAACTTAGTTTAAAAATGTACCATCCATAATTCTTTGAAAGATGTGCCCTTTCTTTAATCATGTTAAAATTAATATATAAGTGCATCATTGAAATTTGTGAGTGACCGAGATCTCTGTTTAATAAATATTAATTCCTAAGAAATGTCTCTAACTTTTTCTCTATGGTAAAACTTCTACTTACTTCAACCAAACCCAATTAACATGGCACAACCCAACTAACCTGGCCAGACACGCTAATCCACCCAACCCGAATTTGGCTTATAATGGGGTTGGGTTGAATTTGGATAGAAAAATCTCAACTTGAGACCTAGTTGGGTTGGGTTAGGGTTGATGGATTTAGAGGTTAGGCTAGGTTGCCAAAGTTGCGGCCTTTTAGCAATTCCTCCCATCAATAATATCCAAGCAAAGATAGTCATCCATAAATAATAGGCACCTGAAAGGGAGCTATGAATGAAAATAAACATAAAAAAATTATAAAGTAATCGATAAAATTTTGTAGGGGACTCCCCCTTTGCCCCCATTCCTTCTGTAGTGGCATGGTTTCTCACCATATTAGTTCTCAAAAGGCATAAAGTTCATGAGGCTTCAAGAAGGAATATAGGCTGTTTTAGCAAGTCAGCCATTTTTGTTTGTTTTGTTTTTCATGGTGAGGGTCTGAACTGAGAAATTAATCAAATGGGAGAAGCATCAAAGAAGCCAAAATAGCAAATGGACTATTGGGGTTTCACTTGCGCAACAATGAACAGGGAGAATAGAGAAGGCCTTGTACAATTGGCATATGGAAGGCTTTCTTTCATTATTTTAAAATAAAATGGGAAAAAAGGAACAACAAGTTTCTGGTTAGTTTATGCTACGAAGTATTGGTGGACATCATAAGTCAAAAAACCAACCCTTCCTTATACTTAGTGTTTTTTCTCTTTTTTTTTTTCTTTTTTTTTGATGTAAAGGGAAGGCAAAAAGGAGCCACCCGGCTTTTATTGAAGATTAATCATATTTACAACAATGATGAGTTACATTGTCAAGAGAGAAGAAGAACATATGCAAAAAAAAGAGGCTAAATGGTTCCAAACTAAGTGTTCGATAAGTGTTTTTTCTCTTTCGTTTTGTACTTTTTCATTTTAAAGCAAATATATATCCAGCAATTTAAGAATCCGTTGAAGAGTAAATCTGGAAGGAGTATATCCAAGGAGGCATACAAGTTATATTATTTAACAGCAAACTGTTGGAGAACCAACGTGTAGATGGTAGTGAGTCATGCAACAAAGGTTTGAGACATGGTTGTGCAAGGAGAGGAGCTCCAATCATGGTGGAGTGTCAGGGAAAGGAGATAGGGACCTATCTATAAATGACTGCAAATAAGGAGTTAGTGTAAGTGTTTAATTAAATAATTGGTATTACTATGAAGACCCGTGCAAGCGTGTGTTTAGTCCCACATCGTTTATTCGCTAGGTAGATCTTGGGTATTTATACAGGATCAAAAACCCAAATAATACATTTCGGTTAGCCTTTTTAGGGTGAGGTCATGGGTTGTTACAAATGGTATCAGAGTGGACCCGATCCGTAACCTTTGTGGACTAGGGAACACTACAGCACGAATCCATTAGGGCTGATCACGGGCCGATCGTGGTGCTTATGATTAGATTTATATAGATTTGAACCTTTAGTCATTTACGACCTCCATAAGTTCTGCTTGAAGAACATACTAAGGTGGAACGGCAAAGCTACAAGATCGGGGCTATTTGCTTGCAATACAGAGATTTTTGCGGTCAGTCATTTGAAGAAAGTAAATGTTGAGAAGCCAAAGATTTATTTAATGGTGCCATTCTGTTGCTAACTTTGGAAAGAAACCTAGTGAGAGATTGAATTCTATATTAGTTGATACTTTCCAAAACGAACCTAGCTATTTTCAACATATATTTGCACAAATAAGGATTAGAAAGAGGACCTTAATTTAAATATTCAGATAATTTTTTGATGTCTTTACCAATTAGGCGACTCATTGTGATGTGCATTTAGGTTAGCTGTATGTCTTAAAATTGGTGCACAGTTGCTGAAGTTATCTGCTATTTAGTTTGGCCTGCTAACACCCACCGAAGTTATGTGCTGAAGTTATCTGGGTGACATTCAGGAAACCCTATAACCTGATTGCCTGGATTTTAGTCCATAGAAATTCAAGATCACACTGCTTCAAAAGGACTTTTACTCAGACCATATGTATCAGGTCGGTAAAGTAAATAAACAATTTGTAGGATATGTTCAGGTGTTCTAAATCCACTGCAAAGAAAAATACACATCTGAAGAAGACTGCAGGTTGAAAATTTTGAGTATTTCAGCTGGGGTTCTGTGGACTGAAAGTACATTGGATCGAATAAAGCTTTCTGAGCTGGAATATTTGTCTATCTAGGACAATAATGTATGTGGAAGCTGAACAGTCATTCTCTAGTAGCAAGCTTCTGAAAATTCAGATATCTAACCACATGAATGCCATGGCAAGATTTGATTGTCTAGATTGCTGATTAGGATTGCATATTAGCCTCCCTCCAACAAGACAAATGGTGGGTCCAGTACTTTGGAGAGAGGAGTGCACACAAATAAAATGAAAACTAACCCATCAGATGTAGCTGGAGGGCATCCTAGCGAGTGCTATCTGTACAGTCCCTGAACATGGTTATCATGTACATTACCATTTTCTTAATGTACATTCGATGTAAATTAGTATGTTTAAAAGGATGTCAAGAAAGAAGCCTACAAAAGATGCGAAGATTTATAAGAGATGCATTATATTGTGGAAGATATTTAGAAGCAGATATTGACTCATCTAGAGAGATCTCTGGGAGGAAAAGGAAAGCAGTAGTGCTACTTTTTTGTTGCAACCATTTAATGGCTTATTAAACAGATGTTGATGTTAACAGTTCTTGTAAGGTGAGAGCAATGGTATTTCCTATTAAGTTTACCAGTATTTTGTTTTAGCCATATTGCAGGTCTCTGAAATAGTGAAATGAATGGTGGCCATCCAAATTGATAGTCCAAACAGTTCATCATCTTCATTCTTCAAAATTCCTAGAAACCAAAAATGAAATGTGAAAAATTTAGTCCCTTTTGGAATTAACAAATCAATTGGGGCTTGGTCAGGATATGCCATAGGAATATCAAAGCTATCTCAGTTAGCCAGTGCCTGCCCAAAGAAGCTTTTTCAGAAATTCGTGCCCAGAGAAGTTTAGTTTCTTAGTTCCATTGTTTTACTAATGTCCACATGATCTCTATTTTGATTGCTCACCTTTTGTACTATTAATATTCAAAAGGTTAATATGCGCCACATTGAAACTTCCAGTAAAGTAATTACAGTTTAGCAGTTACATGATTCCAACATTTGGTTCCATTTATTAATATTGAAGTTTGCCCTTGCAACCTCAGTTAATTGAGATTTCTGTAAGTACATCCACTGCACCACTGCATATTTTATGTCGTGCAAAATTAGCACAAAATGTCTCATGATAAAAATTCCTCTCATGGTGGCCGACGATTGTTAAATATTTGATGGTCCTCATCCAAAATTTCTGTGTTAGTAGGATTTTTTCCCCTCTCCCCTGCCCCAATCTCTAGTAGCTAAGGACCTTTTTATTTTTATTTTATAAGAAGCTAAGGACTTTTCAAAGCTTAAAATGGCTAGCTAGCCATTCTTATATATTGTTTGCATCACAAGTTCAGCAACTTGCTCATGCACCGAAGTTTGGAAATTGGGATGGCGAAAACATTCCATATACTACATATTTTGAGATGGTGCGCCGAGACAAAGGTGCTGGATCAAAGATTCTTAACCCAAATGATCCTGAAGAAAATCTACAAGCTTACCGTCCCGGGACATTTGCTCGAGATCACAAACATAGCCAAAAACACCACAATGATACATCTACTGGTTATCATGTGGTGAAACAACATCACAGGAAACATAACAGCAGGGAAGATGGTGAATTTCAGAGATACATGGAAGCTCCACTGCCTCATAGATCTACTTTCCAGAGGGTCAACATGGGTCCACAGAGAAGCAGGAACCGTGGGAGCCGTCTCTCAGTGCCTAGCAGTGATAAGAGCAATTCTGATAACTCACTTCTACAACCTCGGCATCGTCGCAGGACAGATAAGGACTCAGCTGAAGGTAGTCATGGCTTTTCACCATTACCACTGCATGAAGCTATACCAGAAGCAGGAAACTCTCTAGAGGGCAAAGCTGTAAGTATTTGCTGTGTGTCATTTCTAATGTTTAGTGACTTTGTTGCTGCAACTTGTGAATATTTTGAAAGGAGGAGAACATTATGGATTTCTGAAAGGCATAAAATGCTGAAATTGATAAACATGATGTTTCAGACTACACATACAATTTATATGCTGCTCGAGTCTTTTAGCTGACTTTATTGCACTCCATTGGCACAGCCACAACGCAGAGCCCCGTCGGTGCCGAGATTTGGTTCTTGGGATGCGACAGATCCCAAATCAGCTGAGAGTTTTACAGTCATATTTAACAAAGTTAAAGAAGAGAAGCAGATGGCTGCAACTAATTTGCCAACACTTCCAGCCAAGACAATGACGTATCCAGAAAGGCAGAATAACTCCAGTCACGCTTCCTCAAAATCGAAGGTATCTGAATTTAGTTCCAAATAATTCTATAATACAGAATATAGGAGAATATTAACCAAGACAAGCAAATTACAATGAGCATGGTACCTAAAATTTCCAATTACATGACGTAGTCCATTTGGTTCGGTTTCCTCTACCACTCTTCACCTCATCTCTGTCATCCTTCTGCAGATGTGTTGCTGCTTATTTCCTACCGCTGCAGAATGATCATCAACTGCAAGAATGTTTGATGAATATTTTCTTACAAGCTTCTCATCCGAGTTTCAGACTGTACCCTTTATATCTCACTCCTCTCATTAAAGCCAAGTGGCATTTTGCCTCCATTTACATCAAAAAAAAAAAGAAAAGAGAGATTGTTTGCTACGGTGAGCATATACTTTGATTTGAAATCATTATCAAACAAGAGGATAGCATTCAATTGAGTAAGAAGAAACTGGGATAAAGGATTAAAGTTTTTTTGTAATAAAAGTCTCCAATAACAAAGGGCCGGGACATGAAACTTTATTGTAACCTCGCGTGGGCAACATGCGGCGTTCCGAGAGCAGTTCAAACATTACTCACCACTATATATTGATAAAAAGCTCGCAGTTCAAACATTACTCACCACTATATATTGATAAAAAGCTCGCAGCTTAAGCGGACAGAATTTGGTAGATTTATTTATATATTTTATATTTTTTTATACTCTTTCTCACATGTAGGTCGGACTTTTTTTTAATAGGTGAACCCAACATATGGAATTTTTTAATAATGAGGTTAAAGAGTGCGGAGACAGGGTTCGAACTCAGGACCTCCGCTCTGCTCTGATAGCATATTGAAATCACCACTTGTCCTAAAAACTTAAATTGATAGAATAAAGTAGATTTATTTATATATTTTATATTTTCTTACAGATTCTCCCGAAAGCAACTCTCTTAACTAGTCTTCAAGTGCTGGAGCTAAATTATATCCAACTTAAGCAAATTCAATTTGAAGTTCTTATTCTTTACTAGCTTTACACTTAAGACCTCTTCATTCTTATTTTGAGTCTCACCTTTGACCAGACTGCAACTTTTAATCCCTGCTGTCGGTGACTTTAACATCCATCTCAAGTTTCAAATTTTCTATAGTTTTAAGTCCCTAGCAATTGTACATAGTTATATCCCAATATATACACAGTTATAGATAACTCTGTGCACGCATGTACAAGTGTATACAGGGATAGTATACTGTATGCATGGGCAATATAATTGTATACAAGAGTTATTATTTGTGTGTGCAGTATAAAGGCAGGCATGTGTAAATCTACTAAAAATTAAATACTAATGGTAGCGTGTTCAAGTTCAGTCAAAACAAAGGAAGGGGTGCTCAGTTTCTCTTAATATTAAGCGATGCGATCAGTTGAGAGAGAGAAACATTTGAACTAGTCTCAACAGACGGGATGAAACTTGAACAAAATTAGCTAGAAGTTCTAGTTTGAACTACATTTTGGTCCTTGAATTAGATACTGCACATATGACGCCGTAGAGCAACATTTGAACTAGCCTTGGTAAGCGGCATTTCGAGACTAGCTCAAACAAGGCCTCTTGAGTTTTTGTTTGGAACATAGCTCTCTGTGTTCCCTCGGTGGAGCTCCATGCCTTTCATTACAAGGATAAATGGCCTTGCGAGTGATGAAGGGGTGGCAATTTATACTATCCAGTTGGATACTTGATCCTATATGATTCTAATAAGGAAGATTTTATTGACCCACTTAGAGTCGGAGAGACATGGATGCATATTTAAAACCAAACCTGCAGTGGTTTCGGAGCAAATGTGGCTAAACATATTTATTTGTTGTTTGTATTATTGTTGAATATTTGGTTTGCTGTGTTCTGTATCTTAAAATTTTTGTTAAATTCTAAAATTTAATATTTTATTCTTCTATTTATTTGATATATCTCGAAAATTTTTTGCAATTTTACTAGGATCAACCTGTCCAGCCTAACTCTAGATAGCACAGGATAGGACAGGTCGGAAGATTTAGATGTACCTGCAGGGTGGGTTAAAGGTGGCCCGACTTTTCCGAATGGGTCAAGGATGGGCACATGGTTCTCAATAGTAACTCCCTTGCCATCCTTTGTGACGCCTTTTGGTTGAAATGCCATTACTGCAACACAAATTAGAAATAAGAGTGGCAAAATATGACCCAACCCATTAACCAGATATGTATTCGACTTGCCATAAATAAGATTAGATTTGGCTAAACGGGATCAGATTGCAAACAGTTTGATCTGTTTAACCTATTTAATATTTGGATCAGGTTTGAGTTTTAGACGTTCGACCGATTTAACTCATTTAATATTCAAGTTGGGTTGGGTCAAGTAATCCGTTTAACTCATTTAACATGTTTAAAATATATTTAATACGTTTCTGTTATATTTAACCCGATCTTAATTTGTTTAATCCTTTTAACTTGTTTAACCCACTTAACCTCTGATTAATAAATGGGTTACAGTCTAAATTAAAATCTAGGTTAGAATGGATTGCAATTAAAGAGGAAGAGTTGCAATCTAAATTTTTGGCCTGTTCGATCTATATCCGATCCGATGGATCCGATACGTATGGGTTTGCCACCCCTAGTTAAAAAAGGCCATGCACGGCGAACATGAAGGCCATGACACAAACCCGATCAGGCTGGTCAATATGAGCCATTCGATTACCTCTAATTGTATGAACCCCCGCAGCCGTTCGCGTGATGTCATCCGAAGAAAACAGCCATTTTTCCCTCCGTCTTTTCTTTTCTTTTGCTTCCTTTTATCTTTTCCTTCATCGGCGCCCTCGCCGTTTAAATATCTATGGACTTGGTGGCGTCTCCGAAGAAATCTTGCTCCAGAGAGCAGCAGAACAGCTACAAGCAGTGGTTCTCCGTCGCCACTTCTTGTCTCCTCCTCCTCCTTCTCCTCCTCTTTCATCCCACATTTTATTATTTTTGGATGATGGAAATTGGAAATGCGAGGAGAGGAAAGCAGATTAGGGTTTAAAGTCTGTCAAGATTCTAAACAAAAAGAGTCGGTCAAGATTCGAAGAAGCTGTCCAATTTCTATGTATTTCTATCTATTAATTTTCTCAATTTGTTTTTCTTCGTTCGTTTTTAGGTGGTGATGGACGGGTTACGGGCAATGATGCACTCAAGTTTTTTTGCCATGTCTATCCTCTCCCGGCCGGAGCTGAAACAGGTTTACGGATTCCTTCTTCTATTCTCCTGATTTCTGCGGCTCTTCCCCTTGTTCTCTTTTAATTTAATATATTTTACTCTGTTTTAGGATCTTTGCTGCCGTTTCCCCCCTTTTTAGACGCAAGCAGAGTGATATCTGTCATGATATAGAAGAAACCACTGCTAAGAGCATCTCCTGAAACATTATGGCGCTTAACATGCCAAAAGGTTTCGAAAGAACTGTACTCGAATCCATATATTACGTTGTTACAATTGCTGCAATGGTGTATAGTGGCCTACAGAGGGGATATAAGGGTAAAACTGAGTTTTGCTATATTTGTATGAAAATTATTAAAGAATTTTAGACAATATTTATAAGACAGAAGACTTGGAACTTAAACCCCAACACATCTTTTATTCATAATTGCAGTATAAAGGTTGATAAAATAGATGCTACAAGGTGGATACATAACCTTGTCCCTAATCTGTGTAAATGAGAGCTGAAAAAAGAAAGGACTTGGTAAAACAAATACCATTTGGTCAAGAACAAGCTGTAAAGCAAACATGCAACTTTACTATATTTGCCTCAGCCGTACTATGAAAAATTTTCATCCTCTTTGATAATTTTCCATTAGTCCTAAGTGTTCTCTGAAAACCCTGGTGTGCTTCTTTGATTATATTTCTTGATGGAGAAAATCACCTCAGCTATTTTTCAAGACAGGGGTGGAAATGTCATTTTGGCAAATTTCTTGATTGTTATTGCTCAGACAAGTCCCAGAGAAGCATAAAGGGGAAGCTCTGCGCAATATGTAACCCATCGTTCACTTTTCCAAGGACAAGTTGATCACTAGTCTCCTCTCCGAGGAATAGACATCTGGAAGAGATAGTCCAAAATGATGTTGAAAGTTAGAGTATATTTTCTCCAAATGGTTGTACATTTCACCAAAGGAGATTTCAGACCATCACTTGCTTGGGATTATGGTTGATTCTTTAGGGTTGCAATGCCTGACATTCTTATCAGCTACCTGAACTTGCATTGAGCATTCAGTACATTCCACCTACCCATCTAGAGGTGGGCGAATAAAATTTTTTAGTATATGATATATCCCAGTTTGAACCCAGTTTCATTGTCAAGGACTGTTTATGCTAGCACAATCCCCTTCTAGATGTTCAGGATTAGCACCAATATCTTTAGGAAGTAAAACCTGGTCCTATTAGTTTATTTGCAATACTCGATATGGATTGCCTTCTTCAGAGCAGATTCTTATCTCTTTGCAGGAGTCTTACTCATCTATTCTACTACAACAAATTCATGTTGCAACTTTAATACCGAAACCTCACTGACTTTGGAAATCGTCACTGCTAAATGCTCTGTGCTTGCTAGTCTACAGAAATTGACACCTAAGCTTTTTAGGGTTGCTCATGACACATTTTGGATTTCTGGAAAAAGATAGAAATAGACAGGCAAGTTGGGTAGGACTACTTGGGGCAGGATCAGTCAGCTGCCAATATGAGCAGATTACTTTTCCATGTGTAGTTTTTTTTCCCCGGTTTTCTTCTTGAACCCATCAACCTCTAGAGTTCAACCACAATCTTAGGGTTCCTGGGATGCATGAATTTTTGTCATTAAAAAATTAGATAAGGAATTAAGTATTTTAATTCCTCACATCCTGATTGTTTAACATTATATTATTCAATATAGTTTTACTGTAAGCCATTAAGTTTTGTGGTGGTTGACCTTTATTTTATGTTAGTTGGTTTGAACCAACACAGAACTTGCTTAAGTTAATTGTCTGGTTGGAGACATTAATATATTGAACCTTTGCATTGTTTGCAACAGTCTTACCATTAGCTTGCTTAGATATTGTATAATGACAAAGGAGTTGAGGGTATAGCGTGCCTTCTGCTTGGACTATAAAAGAGCTACAAAATGTTTCGTAACTAAAATTAACAAACTGATGGTTCACTCTTATTTGGAACAGGTAGATGTTATTTGCAAGGACTAAAAGAAACCACTAAGTTTTGAAGAATTAAATTAGTCAAAGGTAAATCCAGATGATAGGGCACTTGTCACCGCATAAGCTGGTCTTTTTCTTAATCAAGCTAGTTATTTTCTATAGTATATTTTATGATAATAGGTGAAAAACATTTTATGTTCTCGTTTGTAGAATATATTAGATATTCGTACACTGGTATTGTTTTGCAGAACAATTTGCCTGTAGGTGTGGGCCATTGCTTATTCTAAATGACAAGAATTTCTTGCATTCCACGAATTTATTATTGCAATGGAGGTTTAAGCTCACATATGTTTTACTTTCATCATTTGTAGTTGCAAGATAGTTGATATTTTATCCAGTCAATAATTAGTCTTTGGAATGTCCAGCTCCTTGCCCTGGCACAAGAAGGGCATGAGATTACTCAGGATCTCCTTATGGAGGTGAGAACTGAATGAGAAAAAAAATGAAAATTTGAGATTCTATGATGGTGAAATTCATGCTAATTTTGTTTTATAATTTGTATTAATGAATTTATTTTATCTGTGGCAGACATGGAGAACTTAAAAACCTCCATTGATAGTAGGTTTGGATATACTATTAGCTGTATGGTCTATTATTCTATATCTCTGCTTTTTATGCACAGTGAATCTTTTTTAGGAATTACTCTTGCTCTTACCAATTTTTAGACAAATAAGCATTCACCATATATAAATGATCGAAATGTAGATGGTGTGGAACATATTTTTTCCATGGTGCTAAATATACTACAATTATCTGCTTGTTTCTGTTGATAGATGCAAAATCTCCTTAACCCAACAACCATCACCGGCTCGCTGGTTATCTCAAAATCATCAAAGAAGGTATCCTGTTCAGTCCCTTATTGTTTCTTTCTTTCTTTTGTAGCATGTTATTTAATGGCAATCTTCATAATTGAACCTTGTTGGAAACCTTTCATCTTGTCAGGGGGTTCTTTATTTTAGCTTCAAAGAGCTTATGTTATTGGTTCTACTGATCCTACTCCTAATTGGATGGCCATGTGGATAAGCTGAGAGTTTCATGCATTCATAAGTCACTAATAATTGCAGTTTGACAGATGATATGTTGCATATCTTGTTGTTTTCTTATGTGCAATCCATATTGCAATTCCTGTACTTTTTCTGAACAGTGTTGTCATGCTTTCATTAGGAATAAATTGATGGGTTATATTATGAGAGTTAGGGAAAACCTCTATTTCAGAATGCAAGCTTGGGACATATCTTATTACAAGTCATCTCAATATCTTCATTCTAGAATAAGGCTGCAGGCCATGCTGTCAAAATTTGCATTTGGAATTGGACCTATCATTCTTTTGGTATATTAAGATAGATCGCAGGAACCCAAAAATGTAATTAACAGCACAGTTCTAACAAGTGAATGTGTCAGCCAAAGGGATGATAACTCTTCATTTATGTATTATATTTTCTAGTGTTTTCTAGTACTTTCGACTCGAACTTAGATGCCATTAATCCATTCAGCCAACTGATTGTACTCAAATATTGTGGAAAAAATAATTTGGGAAACCGAGATGCTGATGAGATTATTCCACAAATGTAGTTAAATGAACCTACAGCAACAGCTTATAAGTTGACTACATGCACAGCTTAGGAAATATTTAATTGGTAGATTGGCATGAGGAACCATCCTATTGGCTACTTGGAGGCAGCTGGCAGGTTTGATAAGCTAAGGTGATCCAATGGCTCTAGAAGAACGATAATTGAAGACAATAATAAGGCTAAATAAATGATGGTCATTTTTATGTCTTGTGCGAAGGTTGTCACACGATAAGTTCTATACAAAGATTTTAATTCAAATAAAATTTTATATTTTACACAAGTAGGGCTTCTTAATGAAATTGTTTAAGATGCATTTGCTATATCGTATTTTTATCTAAATAATTTTTTGAAAATTTGCTATAACCAACAAACTATTATGAATTTGGGCTTCCGAAAATATGGGACTCCTACTATAGAATTATAGAAATCCCATAACTCTTCCATCTCAAAGCTAAGTTATATTAGAATTCCTTTAATATGGTTTATATTTTAAATCTTTAATGAAGTAAGATTAGGGTTATTTTTGGAATTGAAAAATTGGGATATTGAGCCACTTTCATATGGTTTAAGGATATCATTATGCAAAATAAGTTCGATTTCAGACAACTATATTAAAATATATCTATCCTATAATTTAACTGACTTGTAGATTCTAACAAATGTGCTTAACAGGTTCAAAAGGATTTCCATTGACCAATAAAGGAGATTTTCGGGATGTCAAGCCCTTCAGATAGGTGCTAAGTGGCTATATTATTGACAAGTTTGAGAAGCTGAAACCAAAGATGATACAGGCTGTGGATGATATATGACATCCCAGAACTCTTGCAGAGATTCAGAAATCCTTGTGATTGATGAATGAGTTTATCTTTTCATACAGGATGCTCCTTCGAGAATCCAGTTGGCATGGAAGTATTTTTAATGGATGATGATAATCCGTGGGCTACATGAGCCATTTATTTTTTGGAACTGATTCGCTTTTCAATGTCAAATTTTGAAAAAACAACAGGTCCGTGCGGCAAAAGATGATTTTTAAGGATGATCAATATTTGTAAAAATCTCTGGGTAAAATTCTTTTTGTTCCATACATGGTAAATGCTGAGGAATGTAAGGTATATTTTGGTGATCTTCTTTTTTGTTACCTGTATGGAGTTGTAATCGATCTGCCAATATGTGACCCTCCAGAGGTGCAATATTGGAGTATAATAAGATCACCAATTCTTTGTTGGTGAAATTGTCCCCTTTTATGCTAAATGCTGAGGACTCCTAACGGTAACTTGAACCATTTTTACGCGTGGGAAATATTCCCCGTTTTGTCGTTTTCAAACTCTATGTCATATTACTGAGATGTCTTGTCAAGTCCGCAGGGTGTGAGATTTCTTTTACACAATACACAAAAGGTGCTGAATTTTGTAATTTTTCAGTTTCTAATGATTCTTGTTAGTTATGTCTCTCTTGGATGTTTAAACCATGCCCAAACTCTATTAAAAAAAAAAGGTTTTCAACATTGTTGGACTTTGATGAGTTCAATATCCAAAGGTTTAGTGAACTATGTGCATGATAAGATTTCCATGTCCAAAACCATGAATTAATAGCTATAATGAAACATATCTAGATTAAAAATATAATATACTAACTAAATTTCAAATCTTATAAGAAAGATATATTAGTATTTATTCTAAGTTAAAGTCTTCAATATATGTTCCAAATCTTTAGTGGTAGCCAAATCGGTGTGTGCATTATATCTAGTTCCTACAAAGGAATCAAAGATTTAGCAAATCCTAACCCTAATATTTTAGGCGGTTTTCGGGTTTGGATCTGAATTTGTTTGAACTGAGGTTGGGATTTACACCAACCTACTGAAGTTATTCATAACTTTTCACTGCACCAAGAGATCCACAAATATTGAGGTCACTCTTAAACAAGAATCTTATAACTAATTATCTTAATGTTAATCACCTAATTTTCGGGGAAAAGACTTCCGAACGTTGTGGGCCGGATGATGTGGCCCACTTTGGTCTCGAGGCTGGGAAACCGAAGTTACAACAAAATATCCAAATTCCAAAGCCCAAGTGCAACGATCCAAGAACGGGCGGCGCAAGCAATGCACCAACCGCGTGATCATTAGCATAGATCCGACGGCTAAAATCTACCTTTAAAGGAGTTGGGAATCGGGCTGGGCAGCATAACTCCTGGGCTACGGATCGTCCATCGTCGCTCTCCTTCCCGGCCGCGCGCGCGCGAGAGATGGAGGTGAAAGCGAGGAGACTGGAGGGCAAGGTGGCGATCGTGACGGCCTCGACACAGGGGATCGGCTTCGCCATCGCCGAGCGCTTCGGCCTGGAGGGCGCTTCGGTCGTCGTCTCCTCTCGAAAGCAGGTCACTTCTCTCGTCTCCTCTCTTCTTCTTTCTTCGTATAAGTTGTGGCGATTTGTTCCATCTTCGGCTAATTATCTTTCTTATCTATCTGTGGTTCTTGTTGTGGGCTAGCAGAAGAACGTGGATGAGGCGGTCGAGAAACTCCGGTCGAAGGGAATTGAGGTGACCGGGGTCGTCTGCCATGTCTCAAATCCCCGGCAAAGAAAGGACCTCATCGACAAGACCGTTCAGGTGACAGATCCTTTGCTTTTGGTTAATTCGCAAGAAAAAGGATCTTTTCCCCTCAAAATTGTGACCTTTTTGTATAATTGATCTAAAGGTGTGAAGTTTTGTGAGGGTTTATGTTTCTTGGATTGCAAATTAGGGTAATTTTTTATGTTGGAGTATTGGTCATAGTTAATGCTTCGCTTGGTTCTTGCCTATTTGGAGTTGTTAATAGTCATGCTTTTTTACGTGGTTCGATCTGCACTCTCATCCAGTGTAGTTGCTGATTATATCTATTTGGGATGGAATATTTGAGTTCAGCATATTAGGAAAGGATTTTTATTGGATTTTGAAGTATTAGTCTTGGAAAACCCATGTCTCCGGCTCAACTCAGATTGTCCAAATTTCTTGAATCATGTGGGCCGACCTAATCAAATGGTCAAGCCGTGATTT
>JAOXJJ010000001.1:14674567-14702853 GCA_025769935.1 Phoenix roebelenii | reverse complement strand
GTGTGTATATGTAGGTACGTATATATATGTGTATATCTTTATATATATACGTGTATGTATATATATATGTGTATCTATATATATATATATATATATGTACGTATGTATATCTATATGTATATGTATATATATATATATATATATAAAAGGAACATCTGAAACAATATGTCCCTAATATGTGCGGAGAAATGAGTGCAAAATATTTTGGCCACAAAAGAATGCAAGTCAAGATGTATGGAGTAAATCTTTGACAAGTCAATTGCATCTGGACCGGATAGCAATCAAATCTGCAACAGATCTGTTACTCTGACTTGGCTCTAAAGAAATTGGGGTTAACATAAATATTGATTGAAATATTGGGAAGTTTGAAACTTAAGCTGGGAAAACAAGCCTAAATTACCTAATAGTTTTGATGAAGGAATAGAATCATTAGTTGATGGTGTAAAATGTTCCTCTTGTATTACTTGAAAAGTTGTTTTAAAAATGATGGTGCAGTTGAGATTCAAGAATAATACAGAGGGAAAGTCAGGATTTCTCGTTCCAGCATGTTGCTTTCGGTTCTACAGTTTTCTGGCCTTGCATATCATTAAATCATTAATTATGGCACCCCTAGTTTTGACAATGTACCCTACTTGTTTCTATCTTTCTCTAAATTTTCTTTAAAGAGAGGCACAAGATCTTGTAAGAACAATGCAGTGCGTTGTTCTAGTACTGAGTGACCCATGAACAAATTGTGATGTTGCCAGGTCATGGAGCTTATTTGAACTTCTGAAAACTGACATTAAGAGCTAAGTAAACTAGTTGAGTGGAAAATGACTTGTGAAGTGGCAGATTTGACTGAATCATTCAAAATTCTTGCTATTTATGCCCAGATCTGTTTCGCACACTGAGTCAGTCCACCAGGTAGCTGAGTCGAAATGTCTTGATCGAGTAATGGGTCAACTTGATGAGTCAACCTATTATTGTTGTTGACTGCAAGTAGTGCTACCTCTCACTTCAAACTCATGAGGGTCTTGTGCATTGAGCATAGCTTAGCAATCTTATTCATGCATAAGCATGGCATTCTGAAATAATAAGACCAGTATGAATAATATGGATATAGATATCATACAAGATTTATGGAAAATTAACTTACTGTATGAAGTGGTTCCTCCATATTGCATAATGCTGCAGTGAAACTTTCTAGTCTTCTGTGGAGGTATAGGAGGTTTTGGTTGCAGGAACAAACAACTTAAGCTTGGTCCAGATTCTCTCCAATGCAGGACAACTCAGGGACATAGCCTGCTTATGCGTACATGGGCCTAATGCACGAGGAAAAATTCTAGATAGAGAGAAGAGAGAGTAGAGAAGAGTATAGAAAAGAAGATAATAAAGAGAAAGAGAGGTGGGAGTGAGAGGAAGACAAGAGAGGGATCAGAGGAAAGAAAAAACTGTCTTTCATGACAACAGAAATATATTACATGATTCGAGGTTGTCCTCCTTAGTTATCCCATACACTATACTTTTAGCCTACCTTGACTTAGATACTTAGAGACCAAAGAAAATAAAGGTAACTTTTAGGCCAAGTTACTTGTGGGCCAAGTATTTTTAAGAACAAGTGATTAGGAAAAGACTAACTTGGTGGCCAAGTAATTTAATATCTAAGTTGCTTAAGTGCTAAGTAACCTACTAATTTTAAAACAAATACAAACTTATTTTATGATGAAATGCGGACTGTTTATAATTTAAGGTTTGCAAATGAATCCATTGGTGCTCCAAGCAATTGGATGAGGGCTCAAATGATCATAAGAGAAATTGTGCCTCACGATCCGAGCCCTTGACTTCATCATTTGCTTCTGCTGTGTGAATCTCATCCTTGAGATCTTGATGTCCCTTTGACATTTAGTCCACCTTTGAATCTTCAAGACTTGATAATGGAGGCCAACATAAAACTTTCTTATGATTGTATCTTCAGCGGTTTGTTTTGGTGCTCTTGGATCTTCAACCATGAAGGTTTTTGATCATTTGATTGATGGTGTGCTTTTATGAATCCATAAAATCAACATGAAATGGATCTTCAAAATGTTGTGATATGATCACAATCCTTGAAAGATTGCCATCCATGTCTTTGTTATTTGAAAATTGCCACCGATTCTTCGATGTTTGCATGCTTCTCAATCGTATTCTTTGGACATGATGTATGTTCAATTGCAAGCTTCTGATGTGAAGGTTCACCATTTACAAGATCGTTGATAGACCTAGCTTCAATAACAACATCCTTGTTCAGTGGATTTTCGATTGCAGGACTTTTTATTGGAGTTGCTTCATGTAGTTGGACTTGCACAGCACTACATGAATTTGCTTTGTAGGTCATTGATGATTTAAAGCTAGAGAAGATGACCATGCTTGAAGGCATTGTCTAACATCTAAAGTTGTTGCCACCGCTTGCAAGCTGGCAGGCATTAACACCAAAACATTGTGAGAGTTACTAACCTGGTGTAAATTGAAGAACAAAAATGTAAAGAAAAGAAAGAATAAATGCAGGATCTTTTTGCTTTGATACCAAATTGATGTAGGACAACTTAGGGGGATGGCCTGCTTATGCGTGTATGGACTTGACACATGAGAAAACTCATGGATTGAAGAAGAGAGAGTAGAAAATAGTAGAGAAAGAAGACAAGAGAGAGGAGAGAATGAGAGGGTGACAACAGAGGATTAAGAGGAAAGAAACAACTTTCTTCCTTAACAACACAAACTCATACAATACATGCTTTAGACTATCCTCCTTAGCCATCCCATAACACAATATTTACAGCCTACCTTGACTCAGAACTCAGATGCCAAGGAACCAGATAAATAAAAGATAACTTGGAGCGTAAATTATTTGTGGGCCAACTATTTTGATGGACAAGTGATTAAAAAGGACTAACCTGGTGGCCAAGTAAGGGCCATGCAACATAATATAATAATTTTAAAATAAATATAAATATTTTATGATGAAATCCAATATTTTTCATAATTCAAGGGCTGCAATTGATTTCATTGATGTTCCAAGTAATTAGAAAATGCTTGAATTATCATACGCCTCAAAATCCAATCCCTTCACTTCATTAGTCTCTTTCTTGTTTTTTGAAGATTGAGAGCTGTGGATTCAAAAACCTTACCCCCCAAGATGAACTCTGTTTCAAAATTGTAAATAGAGCTATCCCAAGCCCCAAAATGATGTATTCGTGCATAGACATCATATTCTACTTAAAAAAAGAAACAAAAGGAAACCTAAGAAGTGCTAAGGAAACCTTAGACATCAGCATAGTTTCACGAATGGACAAATAGTTCAGGAGGAGTCATCTTTCCAAACACCAACCAAAAATGAACTCGTCACTTCACAACAGAGCACCTTGGACGAATCCTTCTAAAAATGTGGAGAAAGATTAAAGGTCTGTGGCTCTGTGCCTTCCATATTTTCCATGTTTTTCACCTCTGTTTTTTGTTCTGCAATCTGCATACACTTAGATCTTTTCAGTTTGCACTTCCAGAAAATCCTGAAATCTATATGTGCTGCATATTAGATATATGTACCAGCACTTCAGTCCTTCGGTGGGTAGGCATTAGGCTTTCTTCTCTCGTCAAGTCTATTTCTGGCTTGATAATGCTGGATCAAATTTCTCATAAATGTTATGGTAATGAAATCTATAATTGTTTTCATTGCAGAAATATGGGCATATAGATATAGTTGTTTCCAATGCTGCTGCTAATCCAACAGCAGATAGCATATTGGATACGAAAGAATCAGTTCTTGATAAACTTTGGGAGATAAATGTGAAGGCTGCAATCCTTCTGTTGCAGGTACATCACATACTAACGATGTTTTATTTTTAATTCCGCAGTCGTTATTTTAAACTTTTACCTGGATTTGTGTTGCAGGATGCTGTATCACACTTGCGTAAGGGATCATCAGTCATCCTTATATCGTCTATTGCAGGATATCATCCACAAGCTGCACTAGCCATGTATGGCGTTACAAAGACAGCTCTTCTGGGACTGACTAAGGTATTTATCTTCCCACATGGGTGTTGCCTCTAGCTAATGTTATACTGCATGTTAGAATGATTATTTAATAAATTCTACAGTTTACTATCCAGTTGATGATCACTTCCCATAATAAAAACAAGGGCATATAGTGCTGACCCTATGAAAATAGTGTTATTGGTGAGTACTAAGTTTTTTTAAAGTTATCACAAAAAAAATGTTCCTGTTTTCCTATAAAGCAGGTATGTTTTAGGTTCACCTATCATTCAGAAAACAATATTTAGATATTCCATACGTTTAAAGAATGCTTGCTAATGAAGGAGACAAATTCAGCCAGACCATATCGGTTGATTATATCATTTCACTTTTCACTAAATGGTACCTATTGATATCTAATGTCTTCTATTCTCTTTGATGTTTAGTGTCTATTATAAGGAGATATTTTACTTTTTTTGTTTTTTCAAACATATTATAGAAGTTCTAGTACATGTATAAGAAGAAAATATTGGTAAATCTGATTATCATGGGTAAGAGCTGGTAGACCATAGCTGCTATCTCCAATTCTTGCATTGCATTCCAAAGTTAAGTGGCTTTCTGAGAAATTGTACTCTCTTTCTTGCTTTGAGATATGTTGGCTTTCCACATGGTAAACCTGTCTGATACATAAAATTCTTTATTCTTTTGATGAGGTTGATATTAGAGTATTATTAGATTTGTCAGATGAAAACTGAAATGGGTTACTAAGGATTTAAAATGGTGGCTAGGTAATGGAAATATTGAGAGAAAGATTAGCACTCAATTTGTATAGATTTCGCTGTAATTTTCCTCTTTAATTGTAAACTTGGTATGGATGGATTTGCCGGTCTATACTAAGACTGCTACAATGGTAATATGAATGGAGTCATGCTGGAGGAGCTGTGCACTAGTTACCTGAAGTGAGAGCAGTTGCAGGCGCAGGTGTGGTAAAGAGGATTTTTCGAGTGAGAGCAGTTGCAGGCGCAGGTGTGGTAAAGAGGATTTTTCGAGTGAGAGCAGTTGCAGGCGCAGGTGTGGTGAAGAGGATTTCTCGAAAAGAGTTAAAATAAGAAACACTTAGGAAGTGAGTGCTGGAGTGAGTTTCTTTAGAGTTTCTAAAGTGGTTGTGCCACCATAGAAGTTTCGTGCTACTATAACCTGCAAAGATGAGGTAAGATGTGCAGGATTAAGCAAGAGGGACAGGTGTTTTACTGTTAAAAACTTTCCTAGATGAATGTTTTTTTTTCTTAATACTGAATATGGAGGCCACAATTGATTTTGGAAGGGTTTTTTCCCCGTAACAACTGAACAATTTTAGCTATTAGCATGGGTAAGTAAAGTGAATATAAAGGTAAATTCTTGACATAATGTTTTTGAGCTTAATGAATAATCTCAAGGAGATGAACTTAATAAAGACAAGAGGTTATTTTAGAGTTGGAAGAAGGGAAAATGTGATATTATGATAAATTGATGGAGAATAAGGATGTCATGTTCCTTGTTCTTTGCATTCTTAATTATATTTCTGGTAGTTGTGGTTGGAGGTTCTAAATATCAAATGAGATAAAATAAGGTGTTGCTGTGCCCTTATATATTCTTATAACATTCTGCTTTTCCTTGAAAATATCCCATCTTAAGAGATGATTCTTACCAGGTAAGAAGAACGCACCAATAAACTAATTAAATTTCCTTTTTTCTTGCTTGTGGGTCTTTGAGTTTTCCGATTTTTAAGGTGTATTCTGGACCTATTGCTACCAAATTTCCAAACCAGGCAATTACAGGATCTAAGTAGACGGTATGGCTACCTAGGTTATGGCCTGCAAAGTCTATTAAAAAAATAAGGAACCACAAGGAGATATTCATGCAAATCAAAGACAGGAGGTTTATTTGATAGCATTCTCCTTGTTTGTCTTTTTGGGATGTTTGATATCTTCCATACTAATTCCTTATGCATGATCTTTATGCAGTGCTCCATATGTATTATTTATCTTCTATTTTCTTCTAAAACCAACTCCTACACTTTCATTTTTTTCTTTAAATGTAGGAGTGGAAGCAATGCATGATGTCAACAGTTGGGAGTGATGGGGTCTTTATATTGAACTGGTGTTTTTATTCATGAGAGGGTTCTCCTAGTCTCATCCTAAATGATCTACTTAGTTTTTGGCTAGCAGTCTTTTCTTTTTCTTCATTTGCTTTTTCTCTTGTACATGCCTAAGCAGAGCTGAAAATGAGCTAACCTCCTTTGAGAGTAAGAAGTCTCAGTAGCAGTGATGTGCATGATATAAAATATATAAAACACCGGTAGCTTGCACCTGTTTGGTAGATTACTAGCTTGGTATTGGTTTTGACTAACTGCAAGGTAACATTTTTATGTCTTGTATGTTTCTGATTTGTTATAGAATTAATTAACAGGTAGGCTCTCTTACAGTAGTAAGCATCTCCTTCATTAAAATGTTTTAACATTATAAATATGCTGAAACATATTTGAATTATGCATTTGTTTGTTAGAAGAGTACAATTACATATTTTCCCTCATGAAAACTATATCTATTATAGTAGATAAGTAGAGCCATATTTGCCTGTAGCTGCTGTCATGTAATCTGCAATTCATTTGATCCCTCATACTTGCTATCAATCTAGTCAAAAATGATGGATGTAGCACTAGATAACAGTTTAGCTCATATACACCCTCCTGCAGTATGTGTTAATATTTTTTTATATGTTCACTTCCAGGCCCTTGCAGCTGAGATGAGTCCAGACACCCGTGTTAACTGTGTAGCTCCAGGATTTGTGCCCACGCATTTTGCTGATTTCCTCACAAGAGATGAAACCATTGTAAGTATTCTGAGCATATGTTTTTTTCTCTATTTTTCGGTCTTAATGTTATTGCACTGTTTGTCATTTCTGTCCACATATTACAGATGTTTAAAGAAGAAATACATAGATGATAAATGCCTTAGTGCTTTCTAGATGATGGATTAGGAAACCATTATGATCCATTGTCTGCACTAATCTTTTGCAAAAGTCTCATACTTGCAAATAGTGGCTCCAAATTTAGTGCAAACCTCTTCTTGAATGTATTTCAGAGTATATGCACAACTGAGAATGATTGTTAAATAACCCAGTTTTAGCATCAATTTCATTGCATAGAATCATTAGTCAGTTTCCCAAAAATATTTCTCCTTTTATTGCTGATCTACCATATGCTAAATGAGAAGTATATCTGCAGAGAAAAACACTTGAGGAACAAACTTTGCTTAAGAGGCTGGGGACAACAGAAGACATGGCTGCAGCTGCTGCCTTTCTAGCATCTGATGATGCATCATACATCTCTGGGGAAACCCTCGTGGTTGCTGGAGGGACGCCTTCAAGACTCTAATCCCTCTGAAGCTCCGGCTTTGTTGTGATCAGTTTTATTTGCTGTTCTTCAGACTTCTTTTCTTTCCTGAAAAAAAGATAAATCTACATTCCGTATGTCCCAAAGTCTAGCTAATAAATGTCATTTGACAGGGTTTAAGTAAGTCGCTGTCATAGCCCTCTTCTAGCATATTTTGGACGATTTAATCATTTTAATATCGTCCATTTGTGCCTTGTAGGGTTTTAATTTACTACACACAAGAGATACCATCTTTATAGAGTATTGAGTTGCCTTGGGTTTCTCAAAGAATGCTCCTCTACTCACGGGCTAATGATCACTGCCCATTTCACCTGGGATGTGGCAGTGAGGGATTGGGGATAAACATGGTGGGTCAGTGGTGTCAGTCGGGCTCCACCTGCACTCAGCCAATCGGAGACTTCCACATACCCTGTGAACTTGAGTGGCGATTGGTAGTGGGTGATTTATAGCCTTTTCCTTTCTGAAATTCTTTAAGATGGAAGTGTCATTGCATGACAATGGAATTTATGTCCCAATTTTTAAGGGAAGCAGCAGAGAATCTAAAACAATTATGTGCAATTATTGCATCAAATTATTAACCCTTCCTGTTTGCCATCTATCATGCTTTCGATTGAATCTTATTAGATTCAAAGGATCTGATGTGACTGGCCCAACTGGATTAGGGTTATATCTCGTAGTCGGAGCTCTTTTCCCATATCAGTCATCTTGAGAATTAGATATATTGTGAATGCTGAACGGTTTCGCATCCTCATGCAGAATGTGAGGCTCGAGCTACCTTTCACGCCAAGATTTTGTATTTGGTTGGCTTAAGACTTTGATGTCTTTTAAAAAAATGGTTGGTTAGTTTGATGTCATGGAGCTGAACTATTAGGCCACTCTCTCTTAGCTAAATCCTCAACCCAGTTATGCTAGCTCTTTTATTTTTATTTTATTTTTATTTTTTTTTGCTAAAGCGGATGCATCATACACGACGGGTACAAATACATCCAAAAAGGTCAAAAGATAATAATTTCGGAGCGCTCTGGGTAAGTCCTTCTCACCCAGCCGGAGGATCTCTCTAGAATAGTTAGCCACGTAAGAAGCTAACCAATCTGTTGTCTTGTTGGTCTCACGGTACACATACTTCATCTGAACGGCCATCCTTCCGCACATCATAGCTCGAATATATCTAAACAATAAGTGGCTATTGCCCACACCACCTGCACTCTGTTGGATCCAACCGATAACTATTGTTGAGTCGCCCTCCAACACTATCGCACCTGCAGGCAAAAAGTGTCGGATATAACTTAAGCCGGACCAGGCTGCCCTCAACTCCGCCTCCAGAACTGATATATCGAAGATCTGGCAGCCACCAGCCGCAATCACCCTGGAGTCTAGACCTCTGATGACAGCCCACCCCTTCTCTGCTTCTGCCATCCAGAACACATCCTTTGAAGTTTACCTTGAGGAAACTCAGGGGTGGGGTCTCCCAGGTGAAGAAGATCGTACGGAGCACTTCATGAACAAAAGAGGAGCCTCAGGTGTCCCGAGCTATCAAAGGTCCATCCGATAGATGCGACTAAATAACCTCAGCTACCTAGCTCCAAGCCCGCTCAACCACAAATCGCGAAGGGAGACAGCTCTCGCCAAACGTCCAGGCGTTCCTAGATAGCTAGATCTGATATGCCGTCTAGGTCACCACTGTAGTAGCCTGTCTGGAGTGTGGTGATGCCCCCCACTGTCTGGTCATCTGCAGAACGAACGTGGAGTCATGCCAGCCTCCAGGGAGGACCCCGGCAAGCTCCCAAATCCTCCTCGTACAATGGCACTGGAACAGTGCATGGTCCACTAACTCCACCTCTTGGCAGAAGGGGCACTGGGGAGGAATCTGCAGGCCTCTACTACTCAAGACTAGTCTCATCGGTAGCCTGTCCCAGGCAATCTTTCAGAGAAACAAAGTTGCCCTTGGATGCAGACCGAACCACCAGATCTAGGCGCAGTCGACCCCTATGTCTTTCACACTCCCGAGAAGGTCGAGAACATCGCTGACCCTGACTCTCAATTTGGATGTCGAGCTGCATACCCGCACATCAGGGCAAGGAGAAATTGGAACTGATACTAACTAGACCATCTCTGCAAGTTAGTCATCAAATAACTGGGCTAAGCGGGTAGTGTCCCAGCCCACCCCACTAGGCCGCAAGAGGTCACAAACTTGCAGCCCTCCCGGGGCGTCGATTTTAACCATAGTCGGCCACCGCCTTACTGGAAGCGTGTCCACCCAAGAGTCTACCACCGTGTCCACACTCTGTCCGTCACCTATCAGCCACCTGCGATGGGACAAAATCAAAGGCACATACCTGCCGATCTCCGCCATGAGGAGGAGCAATGCCATCTCCTAGCCTAAGTCTCGCCAATTCGAGTCGGTCCATATCGTGACGCCATCACCTGACTCCCTAACACTAGCTCCTTGGAGCTCATTTTTCTTAGCTCATCTATTCCTGTACCCTTTGGTTGTTCTGAAAGGGTTTTTATCTGGAAGACATGAGCTCTCACTAAGTTAATGTTAAAAGAAGCTGCCGTAATCATTACCATTCTATGAATACTTTTTGACTTGGAGTGTAATTTGGGACAAAGGTGCCAGCTAAAATCAAATTTTTCTTCTACGTGCAACGTACCCTGTAACAGGTTGCCTGTTAAGCATCTTTATAATATTCCTTAATCACATGCACTGCGTCCTGCGCCTGATGCCAGGTGGAGGTGGAGACGTTTAAAAACCTTTTGCAGTGTTCCATTGGAAGTTATTGGTCTCTTCTCCAGGAAAAAAAAACAAAAAAAGAAAATAATCTGCAAGCCTATAACTTCCTCTGACTATGCCTCAGTCTGACTTCGTTATCTATGGATGGTTACAGGTTTTGGGTTGATAATTTTCGTCAACAATTAGATTATGAACCGATGTAAGCTCTGTTCTTTTTAAGAGAGTTATTAATGTGATTAGGCTCTTGCCTTCTTAGAGGAAAAAAAAATGCAGCACACTCAGCTCTAGTATGTTCAGCATATCTGATGAAATCGTGTGCGAAAGATGTAGCAAACCAATAAATCAAACATCACAGCCTTCAGTTCTAGGGTGCAGTTGGCAACAAAGGTATTGTCTGCTTAATCTTGGCCATCAGCTGTCGGAGCAAATGATCACAGCATTAAAGTGGCTAAGAACGGATGCTCCAAGCAAGAAATTAGCAAGATTTGCGAACAGAATACAAGATCGAATCCTCCAATACATACCCTTCATACTGCCGGGTTATATAATGCATGTCCAAATGCACGCTGCTTCTAAAGATTTTAGATATCGGACAATTCTAATCAAATTTTGACTGTTATAGATGAGACACTGTAAGCAAATAGTCCCAGGCTGTCAAATAGAAAAAGCTGGAAAAGATTTAGAATTAGTGTTTGGAAGACGTAGAGAGAGGGATTCGGATTGGTAAGGTATACTAGTGATGACATGTTCATATGGTTGGATCGAGTGTGCGAGATTAGGAGTTGAGATACCGTTTAACAGAGGCCTGATTAAAGATTACAGAAATTGAAAAAATATCCACACTTCTGCAGCTAGTGTTGAGACATATCGTGTTAATTGAAACCGAAAATTATGTTGACTACGGATGGCTTCTGAAGACCATCACACACACCCACAAGAAGAAGACCAATGTTCACAAGGGAAAAGTTTACCAATAACGGGAATGGGTCCTCAGTGGTGCAATGAGCAGTGTACATGAACCGACGTGCATGAATGAAGCAAAAAGAACACAACTTTCACATCAGATGGGCAGTTTCTGTTCTGCGTCCTCCATGAGGATAAGCACTCTAGCATGAACAGAATCGGGCATTTGCATGCTTGAACATCAAAAACAATAGCAAATGATCTTCTCATTTCATTTCATGCTGTCTTTGTTTGCATGCCAATCTAGATTTCTCAAATTGGAGACGCCAACAACAAACAGAGAAACATCCACCAGGTTATCAGTTTCGGCAGATTTAGTATGAATGAGAGTATTGACATAAGGTGGTCCTACCCATTCTCTCCATTCAACTGGGGAAAAAAATGATGAAAGGAAAGCAAAGATAATCACATAAACACATTGGTCTAATACAATGAGGAAGAACAAAATATGTACATTTACATTCCCCGTTATATCATGACCGAACGGCAGCATTTATAAAAGAAAACAGAAAGCAACTATATAACTCATTATTTGATCCTCAATAAATTGAATCTGGGGCATTGATACTTATCCACTCCCTTTCTAGTGTTTTTCCACCTCCCACTCCCCGTATACACGACATATTTACAGAAACAAACAAAGCTGCTTTCTCCTAGCAATTTGAAACTACTGCATTCACCTAGCAATATCTATACATGATAGATCACCTCATCTGGACCTCCATCTCCAATCAGAATGAGGCCTTCGACAAACACGGGAACAAAGCATCTTCCCCATTGGCAACCAGTCGAAATAGCATCCACAGGTGGGTCAATAATAATCAGATTTTCATGCTTCCTGAGAATGCCTATCACACTTGCGGTATTCCCCTCTTTGATATAGCTGTCACATCAATTTAAGATAAACAAAATGATCAAGATAATCATATAAAACACAACATTTCTACTGCAAAAACTGCTTGCAAATTGAGAGTCAGCAAACGCAACCAAGAATACTGGAGATGCAATTAATATTATCCTATCTTCGGAAAGAGAACTTTTGTTTGATATTTGCAACAAAAGGTTATCAAGTCATACCAAATGAGAAGTAATAAGTTCGTGCAATTATCATTATACCTAGAAAGACAAAAACTAAAAGTCAAAAAAAAGTTTATTGCTAATCAGAACGAATGTGGGGATATAACGTATCAATCAATAACCAGAAAGAAACAGAAAAAGAAGGGCAGATAATTGCAATATGTAGAGAAACAAATTTGACTCAGCTAGGTTAGTTAAGTGTATTTATTGATATTTATGTTCTTGCTGTTTCAAGTTTTAGGGGATGACTGTCACCAGAATTTAGAAATGTAATGGTTTTCTGGAAGAATCTTCACATAGCAGTACTTAAAAAAAACCATAAGCAAGAAGGCCAAAAGCTCAATTTTTTCCATTTTCTTGGGTTTATATAAATGTCAATTGCTATGGATAAAGCATTTCACTTGTACAAATGCCGCCCTGCCGTGTAATGCAATAAGCAGCAATCATAAGCCAGTAAGTAGTCTCTCATCACTTGTCTTGGTCAAGGCAATTTTGTGGGCAAGTAATGGGATGAAAACCAAGAACTGAACAAGGAAAGAAAATATAATCCATTTCGGTTGACAAGAAAATTAGTTAGTAACAATTTAGAGAGTTGAGATGGTTATTACCAAAAACGCAATATAAAGTATCATTGGCAGCATTATATATTCATGAAAAACTGTCAAAAGGAGGAAGCTCGCTCTATTCAAAATACTGAGTTTCCAGAACTTGGGCTTCCTACAGTTAGGATCCATTTTGAGTACCTAACCATTCACTCTTACGGCCATGAGTCCTTGGCTCCAAAACATAACATGATAACTTTGTCTATTCCAGTATACTAGATAACGTATGTGACTCGCATTGGCAAGTTGTGAGCATCAATCAAAAGAGTAACAAAAGAGCAACGCAAGAACCGCCACATCTGATAGCTACATGCAAGGATATAAGACCTACCGACCCCGGTCCCAATCTGGTCTCAGTTGGCCTATTATCAGGACACTCCCATCCCGATAAGCAAGATGAATGAGCATCCCAATACTTCATCAGATCAAGATGCTTGCAAGCCCCTTTTTTTCTTGTCTAGGACTTTTATGAGTTCTAATGATTTTTTATTAATTTTTTTAGCCTCTTAAACAAAGTTTTTGAGCCTCTTAAACAGATACAATACTAGGAGACCCCTTCTTGCAGGTTCTTTTTTTAATTTTTACTCTAAATTTTCTTCATTTTTTCTCTTTTTTCCTCTCTAAGTTACCTCTAATGACTAAACCCACAAGGCAAAAGAAAGCCAATAGAGTCGTTTTGGCTGTCCCTGTTGGTATCGGGCGACCGGCTAACAAACTGACTAGTCCTAACTGGTACCAGGACATCCCGGTTCATGAGCGAACCGGTGCCCCGTGGGCCATCCTGGTACTATTCTCCCATCAAAACAGTATGGTACCATTAGGATGGGAATCCCTAAATGTATCTCATATATTATGGTCTTCTAGAATATCTTGACATAGATGAATCAATTATTAATACTCAAACAAAGAGGCTTTCACATTTGTCAACCATAAATGATGAATTGCTTTGATGAGACACTGTATAAAGGAAAATTGGTGTAGTAAAGGAAAAATATTGTAATTAGGATGGGAATCCCTAAATGTATCTCATATATTCTTTGACATAGATGAATCAATTATTAATACTCAAACAAAGAAGCTTTCACATTTGTCAACCATAAACGATGAATTACTTTGATGAGACATTGTGTAAAGGAAAATTGGTGCAGTAAAGAAAAAATATTGTAAATAATATATATTGAACCAAGGATTTAAGTATCATTTGCCAATGGCATGCTAATGTAGCAATGGCATGGTATGTAGTGCGGCTCATCAGGCCTACCAACACTTGGCATATATAGGCACAGTAGCATACCAAAAGCTAACATGGAGCCTGTATCTTGCCAATGCCATGTGCCAGTAAGGCATTGGCACAGTACATATCATGCATGCTATGCCGAATGACACTTAAATCCATTTAAAATAACACTTAGTCAATGACAATGAGCAAATAGTGTATTGAGACACTTTCATATTTGGCACCACATAAAACTAATATTTGGCACATGCAATAGCATATGATAGTAATCGAAATTATGCTGAAAGTTGGGACTGAAAACCCACACAGCAAGAGGATTTTAGAATATTGCATTCTCTCTCATTAAGAGAGCTTCATTTTTCTTAAGGAGTTTCACGACGGTTCAATAGGTGGGCACCAATAGAATTGGTGAGAAGGGGCAATAATTCATGACAAGTCAAACAACTATAAAGTGTTGAGCCCTCAATAATAGTAATGATAGGTTTTACATATTATTTTATATTTTTATGATAGTTAATTCCAAAAATACATTTTTCCTTTTCATAATATGACTCCTGTACGCCTATCTATTGCTTAGCATTTTTTAGGAAAAGAGGGGGCTAAGAGAACTAATGCATTAAGAATGGAAGCTGAAGCATCAACTTCATTCATCTCATGTAGTACCGCATAAGGGGATTCACTTACTACCCACCAAGGGAGTTTGTATTTCAGTAGTAAAAGAGGGAACCACAAATTGTGATGAATGCATGCTCTTGTGTTGGTTTGTGAAGTGGCACGCCAGGAGAGAAAAAAAAAATCAAAGCTTTGTTTCTTAAATGCCTAATGTATATCCATTAATAGAAAGACCCCATGGCATGTGGGGTATCCAAGATTCCAGTCCTACTACGTACTAGTATATTATGTAATTTCCCACCATGCACTAGAATGCGGAAAAAAAAGAAAAAATTTATAGGAGTTGGTAATTATACCAATATGTGTGAATTAAATTAAGATTTATGTTTCAACTAAAACAGATCAGTTATAACCAGAACCAAACTGAAGCTGACCACCAAAACTTGATTTCGGTCAGTTTTGGTCAAAACCAAAATTAGGTTTTGAACCTTGAATCAAATTGTCTAATAATGCGGTTCATATGATCATTGATCGGTCAACCTGGACTGAGTGGTAGAGTGACCTGACCCATGAAAACCCAGCCTAGGCCCAACATTTAAGCACTAAAGCCCAATAAGCCTGATTCCTATAAAGTTTGAACAAATCTAAGCCAAGCTATGGCTTTTACAGGTGAAATTTGGCTTGGGCTCAAATTTAGAACAACCTACCCTACCCCATGGTTGGATCAAGCCTGACAGCTTTAGATGAGTTTCAGTTGGGCATGATTTGAGCTCAAGGATTTAAACCTTGATCGAGATTAGGCCTTGGCCCAACCCAATTGATTGACATCCTAATATTATAAGTCCTTTTATTGAATTAGTTATATGGAAATATGGGTGAACTATGTCCTATGGTATTGATAAAACACAATCAATTACATCCTTTAACCTCTAATTAATTGGTCAGAACACTAACCCTTTCTTACCAAATGGCTATTGTAATAGTGTGAACATGCACAAAGAGAATAAATCCCGAGCGAGCGCACATGTATTATGATATACAATAAGCTTTATAGCAAACTAGCCGTAATCCAGGCAAACCAAGATATTACATGGAAGCAGTTACAACTTTTAAAAGTCATGTGACCAAGACATATTGGTCACTCAAAAACATCATCATAACTTGACAAGGAGATGCTGGTACAATACAGTGCAATAAGATGATATTAATAATTAAATGAATAAACTTTAACCCAAACTAGTGACAAATAATTTAGTGAAATGGGTCATAGCTCAAGAAGATGGGTCTCAACTTGGTCTAACTTAACAAGATAAGGAGGTCAACATTGTATATGCATGAACATTGTCTTCTTCCAAATCCACAACAATGTGATCAACATGGTAGACTGGAATCATAGCTTGGTGATGATACAGTAAATCTAGTAAAAGTTCGGTGATATAGATCACAAGATGGCAAAACACTACCAAGGAGAGAAATGATCACAACAATTAATGTCATGGCTTTTAGAATGTCACAACTCAACACGGTTAGTCTCAACTTAGAACGATTGATTCATAGCTCAGCATGATCATTCCCTGTTCATTTCTTTACATGTAGTGTTCTGACGTGATCGTGGTTATCAGTGAGTGAAATGACCATGAACATCCAGGGACATGAGGTGGGGGCAAGAAACAAATGGTGTCTACATCAATTTTATGAAGACATCAACATGACCTAAGAAACCATGCATGCACCCTCCTTTCTTCTCTTTTGATATGGCTGGGACCTGAGAATGACATTCTCATTCTCCTTCCTCTTTACGCTCTTTTTACATTAAACCCATGGGCTTGTTATTATAGTGAGTGCATAACACACACACACACACACACGCAGAGAGAGAGAGAGAGAAGGCAGTTGCTTCTGATAATATGGAATACAAACAAAGAAAAGAGGTGACTATGGTGGAGAGAGGTGAAGTAGGATGAAGAGAGAAGGAATGGGGTGATACTGTGATGGTTTACCACCTTGTATTAAGGGATTTCCCTCTTTGCTCATTGCTCAAACTCTCTCTATGCTTTTTCTTTCATGCTCTACTTCAATGTGAGCAATCTCACATGGCTTTAATCTAGCATCTCTCAAGTTATAAGCCTTTGCTTTCATCCTTTCTGACATGAGTGCTCCCTGGCCTTTGTTTTGTGTCGAGAGCTTCATCCCTTTGCCATGAACAGTCTCAGCATTTCAGCATAACTCTCCTTCTCATAAGAAGGAAGGCTGCATGCACTCTTTATAGGTGAAGGTTTGCTGCAAAGGCGGGGGTGGGGCCATTTGCTCTCTTGTTACATAATGTGAGTAACAGCTCCAAACTAGATTCGACCAATTAGAGTGGTTAAACCATCCAGTTCAACTGTTCAAAATTGATTTTTCTAAAACTCTAAATCTAGGCCTAATTTGACCAATCTTTCTAAATAGGCGACAAGCAGTTCGGCAAAAATAAACATCAATCACATTATTAGCTAAAGCTTTAATCATTTGAACTTAATTTTCTTAATTCATGAGCTCAAAAAATGTCATTTCTAGATCTACAATGTGCCGCCATCAAAGGAAATGCCCAAGATCAAGGAAAATATAAATCATGATAATTAAGATGATGGCAATTGATAACATATTATGTAATGTTTTTTATACTAACCCAATAAAATCAACAAAAAAAAAAAAGAAATTTTATAATGCAATAATTAAGTTGCAAGTCTGCTTCAAAAGATTAATAGTATTTTTTTTCACTATTGAAAGCACGATCACCTATTGCCACTACGAATAAATTAAAAGAGACCTAGAATCAAAAAGGAGTTTTCTCAGCTCATCTTAACATTCCTCTGAAGCATCTTCCAATAGTTTTGTCTATTTCTCTGTGCTAGTGCATGCCAATTTGTGCACACTATCATACATGTCATATGATGCAAGAAGCACATATACAAGACTATCTCTAATAACAAACATCATATATTTTATTTTTTGCCTTATCTGGTTGTCATTAGAGAGAGAGAGAGAGAGAGTGAAAAAGAGGACATCAATTTATGATTAGGCACTGATACAACAAGATGGTCATAGGAAGGGATCTTAACAACAAAAGCAGAAGGCTACAAATGGCACAATATGTACAGTTAAATATACTATTTATAACTATAAATAGCAATACATAGAATATACATCATAAGCAAAAGAATTTTAGGCAAATGATTTGAGGTATGTATTTGCAAAACTATAATTGATCAAATAAATATCATGGTGTAGCTGTGCTTTGGTTAATGCTATGTCAAAATTGCATATTGATTTATTGTTCATGGATTAATCAAGATTCAAACCCAAAAAGGACCCAAATCTACTATTTTTTAGATGCAACCATTTGCAATAGTATTGTACAATCAACAAGATATTTTGACTTAACTGTTAGTCTGTTACCATATTGTTGCAAGTTTCTGTATTAAGGCAAGAATAAACAGAATTTCTTTTAACCAGAATGTTCCAATTCTTCTGCCCATAAGTAAACATCTTACAGTTTCAGTTAACCACCTGACGCTGACCAGATGTCCATCATGTTAACAGCATTTGTCACCCATTCCAAGCTTTGAAGAAGGGATTTTCATGGTACTTAATACTCTAATTAAAGTTTCACCAACATTACTCAAGATATGAAAAGAGTTACCATGAACACATGTAATGTTAAAGAACAATACTCATGGGAGCACAGTTTTCATAATCCTATCATGATTAGTCTTTTGTAAATAGATTGTCTTACCCCTCCTCAAGGCGCATCCTGTGATCATCACTGGAAATATTACGCTCTGTCAGCCAGCTTACGAAGTCAGGAGATAGCTCTTTGTCTTCCTTGTTTACATTTAAAACGGTTGCAGGTTTAACAAAAGAAGTGACTTTGGCTCCATTGCCTACTCTTACAAGAAATCTTGTCCCAGTATTGGGGTCAGATATGTAGAAATCTGCAACATGCCTCTGTCACAAGAGATAGCAGACTGATCAGTATCAAGAAATGCAGTTACCTACGCACTAAATATGAATGGAGTACACAGAAACCATCAACATAAGCATAAACAAAAACTAATTAAGCACAGACTAACTATATATACCATTCATATAAAGTTCTTATATTGTCAGAAATGCACAAGCCAATACCTAGATCTAGCCTATATACCATACTTAAAGAAAGGAAGTTCCGCATTTCAGCATGCATATGTCAACACATAGTTAGCCACCCAAATCGTGACATACATACATTTTCATTCTTATTGTTCAGAAACTTACATGAAGACAACTAGGTATAAACCACAGTGCCTTATATTCACATCTCTAGCATTCTAGTCCCTTCAACCCGCAGCCATCACGTATGTTGGAGCATTGCAGCACCCCAAGGCTATGCCTATTAATCTTTTTAAATGATGCAAAAGAATGTGCACACCGTTTATTTAGTAGCTTGTCAAAGCCAATCCATGTTCCAGTCACTTATATGTCTCATATCTCATACTTTCACTACATGCAAAAGACCTTATATAGCATAACCCCAAGATGGTTGGGCAGAATACAATCATGGGTAGATGGGCCTTGTTTAAGAGGCCACGTGGAGCATGGATTTACAGTATCCATGAAATATTATCTTCTCTCCCCTTTTTTCCATCCCTTGAATTATCTCCTTTTTTGGGATTTTTTTCAGAATACAGGAACTAACACCCTAAAACCCTCTCCTGCTTAACCACAAAACACTTCATCCTTTTCAACATAATAGCAGGTATGATACCTATTGCCAAAACCATGAATTCAAATAACATTTCTTAAATTTAATCTGTAAAACATCTTTTTTTTTTTTTGCTGAAAAAAAAGGGGAAGGGGGGAGGAAGAGACAAGCCCACCCCCGCGTAGCAGCTCTCACTGGGCCCCCACCCCGCTAGGAGAATGTTCGATGCGGGCAGAAATGACCGTGTGTTGGGCACCCCGGCCGGTTTTACTCATACCCTCCCCACCCGTGGGCCCGTCTCGGTTATCCCTCTGGGCTCTGGCACGAATACCACGTGTGAGTACGTCACACCTGGCACCACCGAGGCTACCAGCAGAGCGATACGCCCTTCCAGACCCCGTGTCCGAGCAGGGAGCATCCAGTTTCCACAATTTAATCGACGCCCGTGCGTTTCGAACTTGGATCCACTTGGTTGGAAGTAAGGCCACGCTTCCACTAGGCTACCACCTCAGTGGTTGTAAAACCTCTTTTCGTTATGATTTTCTGGTGGTGGTTTGGGGATAAGGTAGGGTGGGTTGGTGTTGGTGGGAAGAGGGGGGGATGAAACTTTGCCGATTAAGTTTCAGGAACAAAAGCAACTCCCATGAAACTGACAACCAGACATCTACTTATTATAAAACTTGATTTTAAACCCTATAAATAGAGTTTCTGAATTTCGATATATTTACCTTCTAACTTCAGCAGAGTCAGATTTTGTGTTAAAATGTGTGATTAGGATGATCATATTTTGCTTTCATTTTATTTAACATAAAAATAAAAAAGTCAAAATCCGAAGATGTTGACACACTTCATAAGTCAAAACTCAAGATGATACTAATTTAATTTATTAAAGAATTGATTAAAATTTAACAAATGATATTTAAAAATGAAATATTATCTGCAATATATTATGCCTGGTGATGTAATGATTATACATAAGTCATCATTATACCATTCAAAGCCATTTGACAAACACTCGACAATCCATATAGACCAACACGTATCATTTCTTTTAGAGGAATCATGGATGAAGATTTGTTTCCTAAACCCCTGTTGATGGTAGAGTGTCTTAGACCAAAGTAGGTTAAGGTGCATTCACCTTCAAAAGTTTTCCTTTTTGTGTGTGTGTGTGTGTGTGTGTGTGTGTTTAGTGAGGATGGAGGTCGGACTCAAAACAGAGATTTTGTGTTAAAATGCATAAATAGGAAGAACATATTTTGCTTTCATTTTATTAAACAAAATATAAAAAGATCAAAATCCAAATAAGTTTGCACACTTCGTAAGTCAAAACTCATGGTGGCACTAATTTAGTTTATTATGAATTGATTAGAGTTTGAGAATGATCAATGAAAAAAAAATTAATATCTACAATATATTATGCCTGGTGATGTAATGATCATATATAGGTCGTTGTTACACCATTCAAAGCCATTGGACAATCATTCAACAGTCCATTTAGACCAGAACATATCATTTGTTCAAAGGAATCATGGATAAAGATTGTTTCCTCAACCCCTAATGATGGGTTGAGTATCTTTGACCAAAGGAGCTAAGGTGTATTCACCTTCAAAAATTTTGATTTTTTTTTTCTGTGTTTTTGGTGGGGATGGGGTTTGAGAATCATCTATCCCTCATATGCCACAAAGGATGATGATGACAACATGAACTATGCAGCAAAAGACCAAAGAATTATATTCTTGTGTCATGTCCATGTAGGTCAAGAGGCCTTGCTTGGTATGCATATCATATTGACACATGGACAAGCTAGCACAAAAAGGTATACAGGTCTAAGTAGATTGCAGTTTAAATGGTGTACTGAATTGTAGCAAGGAATTAGCCATATGGATTAAAATTGCACAACCATTTACAAATTACTGGTCACATAAGCTCAAATTTCAGAATAAAACCTTTACAAATTGAAAGTGGTCTCTTATATGCTGCCCCATCCCCTTCCTTTTTTTCAGCACTGATAGATTGGTTCAACAACTTGGGGATTAAGTAATTTGGTTTCCAAGCTAGTATATTTGACTTGATTGAGCCCTAAGTCCTAGAAGTCTGGGATTCCAAATAAGAAAATAAGAAGCGGCCAGTAAATGTGTAAAAGGAGCTTTTAGGCATGAATATTGCTAAAGCAACTTCCATGGATTCGTTTGTTATGAGAAAAAGAAAAGATTTTAAGGCCAAGTCCAGCCAACCTATTCCCTTTCCCTTTCCTCTTATACTCATAGTTCTTCCTCTCACAACTAATAAATTCTTGTTTCTTTTTCCTTGCTTCTTCAGTTTTCATTGTATGATCTATTGTTGAAATTTGCTATGTTTTTTTTGATTTTTTTTTTTTTGCTGGTGAACTACTCAATGTTCACATCTGTTTTAACTTTTAAACATTTCTTAACCCTTTGTTCTTGCAGCTCATAATATATGTTCTACTACATTTGATTGTTGATGGCTGCTTTCGATCTGACTTGAACCTAGTGGCTGAATTTAGTTTCTGCACATATTATCTTTTATTGTGCAGAGTTAATTTTCCGCAAGAATCCAATTATTGCAGTATAACAATATCTTATACATGAACAAAGAATTCCTAATACTAAAGCAATTAGAATCTGCTCCGTAGGTGATCATCCATTTTCTAAATTAAAACTAGAATAACAAAGTTGATAATTCTTCTCCAATGTTCTCTGTATCTGCCCTCTTTCTGAAGCAGACTGCATGTCATACAAGTAACCCAAAATACAGATCATGATTCTTTAAGCTCACTCATCTCTCAGGGGTCCTTTATCGCCTAGCCAATCCAGGCACAATACGTATTAATTTAGATATCAGCATGTGTTGCTATGATTTAGGTAGTGAGGTTTATTGGATCTATCACCACACATAAATATTAAAAACACGGAAAATAGTGGCAACAAATTCCAACAGTAACTGATGATATTCCATAAAATGATTTTTGTGCAAGTGTTAAAATTTATAGCAGTTTTAAATTGGTCCATAATCAAGAATTTCATACTTGATAAACCAGTCAAAAGTAATAACTTATGAAAGCTCATATATTGAGACTTTAGACATAAAAGTCAAATTTTAAGTAAAATCAGTCAAATGGCATTAGTCCATATAAGTGGAATTTGAAAGACTAACCTCTGAATGTCTCAATCCCCATGTGAAGCGCTTAAGACTAACCAAGCCACTCCATCCTCGATACTCATAAAGTTCAGTAGATGCATATATGCACCTACAGATATTCTGATAGGATGTTTCAAGAGGAATGCTACCACAAGTGACATGCTGCATGAAAGTGTGATGCATCAAACTTGGCAAAAAGAGATGATACCTTTAATTTAAACATGTGACTAAGCTGCACTATTTTTATGAAGAACCTAAAATGCAATATCCTGCCATTCATCATTACATTAGTACTTAAATGAATTGATTCTTTTTTTTAAACAAACATTATCTTCTAAAATGTAATAGTTTGTAGAATCTACTTACCAAAAATAAAATTAGAAAAAAAAGACTGTGATGTTTTGTCATGCTGGTACTCAGTTTCTTTACCAGATAAAGATATTGTCATAAAAGCTGCAAGCAAGGATACTTCTAAACTCCAAGGAAGACAAAAATTGGCATATTTTCCATATTTAAATTGTCATTGCAAGTTTGGAATTCTAGAAACTGAGAAATTGAGCATAATCAGTAAAAGATCTTCTTTAAATTGCACCCTAGATAATTTATGCAAGCATTTAACATCATGTAACAAATTAGAAAGGCTAAAATAAACATATAAATTTATTCCATTCATATGAAGTAAACGTTATAAACTAACTATACACCACATGTTTTGATCCAAGGCCTATCCTCTCTAAAGGCCAAGATGAAAGCATTGGCAATGTCATAGGTTAATAAAGGAGAAATATGACACTCCCAATAGGTAAAACTTAAATCAGCGAAAATACATGACAGACCCAACAAGGCTCAGAAAAAAATTCAATCGGCTCCAAAGTAGGATATGAGAATAGGAAGGCAATCAATAGTCATCAAAATACAAAAAAGTTGAAAACATCTGAAAAATCAAATAAAAGGAAGAAACATCCAAAAGGATTTACAAAGGATTAAGAAGCCAGGGAACATGTAGTACTGATTTCAGACCTTAAACATGACAAAATTTGAGCAAATATCCCCAAAGGCCCAAACCAGTACCTGGTAAGAGCTTTTGAAACCCAGAAACACTTGCAATGTGACTGAATAGAATATAGAATAATACAATAACTTATCCTCAGAAAATTGGAGGCAAGTCCTCCTCAAAAGATTGGTTTTGATCAGTTCTAATAATATGTTTCATACATAGGAATTCCCCTCCGATATGGCTCCAACTAAAAGAAATATAAGGTCAATTTTAGCGATCCATCTAAATAATCCTAAAATATATCAAATTTCTTTACCAAATAGATAAAATGAATGAACAGAATCCATTAGGCTTTCTCAATCACATGCCCAAGATCTGAACAAGAAATGCAAAATAGATATCCATGCAAAAAAAAAAGAAAAATATTAGATTAAAATATCCATCTCTTATCTAATATTTCAACATGACACATGAGACTGTAATCTTGAACAACTTAACTTTTAAATAATCCACACAACTATAAAGACAGAAGAAAAAACTTCCTGCTGGCCAATCAAGTAGATGCAGCCAAAATATTGACTGAAAAGAATGTGTGATGAAAATGATAATAAAGTTGGCCAGCGGTTTCTGGAATTGGGTGTTGCATTGACCACTGGATTCCACTAGTTCTACAGTTCGTTAATTTACAGACATGAAAATAATCATAATAAAATAAATAAATGATCAAAAAGACAATAAAACAGTGGCAGCAAGTAGTTGAAAATAATACTCATATCTTATTGCAGTATCTGTTTAAACCTTACCGATAAACATTCCGTGTACATAAACAAACTACCCATGGAATACTGGTGCTCTGCAACCATTTTAGTGTAGTTTGATTTTGTATCATCCTCGCACTAGTTATCTTCTAAACACAAAATCTGAATTCAATCTTAAAAAGAACAAGATGATGATGGGCATTTATGAGACTCAATTCATGACTAGAAGAATGAATCCTTAAATGATACCACATCAGAACATTAAAACAGCAGCTTTACAGTACGGAGCTTTACAGTACACAGCTTCATTATGTTAGAAAGGAATTTTCTTCACATACAGCTCAATTTGAAAGAAAGTTAGAATGTACCGTCTCATTTTTTTCCCTGATAAATAACATATCCAAAATCTAAATTAGAGAAAAAAATCCACACACACACACACACACACACATATACATATCCACAGTAAAGAACCAAAAAAAAAAACATAGATAGATTAAAAAATATATAGATAGATTGGAAAATAACCATCTCTTTTCCAATATCTTAACATCACACATGAGACTCTGTAATTTTTTAACAATTTAACTTTAACATTTCATTTCAAACAAATAGATGAGGGCATAACATTGACTTGAGGAACATGTGATTGAAGCAATAATAAAGTTGGCCGTCAGTTTATTTAATCTGTGGCTGCATGGCACGCGATTCCACCAATCTACAATTCCCCGAGTTCCAGAGGACACATGACCTAGAGATCATATTAAAGAATAAATAATTCATTAAAAACAGCAAACAATGGCAGCAAATACTCGCAAACAATACCCATTTCCTATTACAAGAAAAACTGAAATCACACAAATAATCGTTCCACATGACACAAAAGAACAAGCTATCCAAGAAGTGGCAGCCAATAATTGTTACAAATAGTCGTTTCTAATTGCAAGGAAGGCTGAAACCGTACCAATAAACATTTCAAAAGGTGTGAAAGAACAAGCTACCTAGCAACCTAATACCAGCAAGCACTAAACTAATCAATATTTTCTAATAAAAAAGAATCGATAGCCGAATAAAGAAAACAGAACATGAACTAGAAGCAAACCGAGTAGTCGTTAAATTAGAGAGAAAGAAAGAAGTTACCCCGGTGATCTTGACTGTCTTTCCAATTGGGAGGTTCCTGGGATCGATAGGAGTATCAGGGTAGCACGTCAAGAACCTCTCCACCTCCCGGCTCCTCATGATCCAGTTCCACAACGCCAGCAGCCCGAGTAGAACCCCCAGCGCTGCCACCACTATCAGCAGCACCGGCCTCGCCACCACAACCCAGAGGAACCCCCCGACCCCGAGCCCCACCACAAACGTCAGCGAGACGATCCAGTACCACACAGTCGGGATACCAGACGCGTAGCTCCCACTGTGGCCCACCGCCGTCACCGCCGGCCCGTATCCTCCCAGCGCCGCCTTCCTCCGCCCAGCCACCGCCGGCGACTGCTCCGCCGCCGCTGGTTGCTGCTGCTGCCCGCCGGATCGACGGTCCGGGCCGGATGTGATGAGCCCGGTGACAGGGACCTGGAACAGCGGGCCGGATGTCTTCCGAGACTGCGGCCCGGAGCCTGAGGACGGGCGGGGGAGGGGGCCGGAGTGAGACCGAGACCGGCTGGCGGGAGTGGTGGTGGAGCCCTCCATGACCACGGGGATGTCGAACATCTTTCCCAGCTCGCCGGACTTCCTGACATCACCGCCGGTGTAAGGCACCGCCCGCGAGCCGATTGTCGGCTGCCGCTCCTTTGGCTGCTCCGGCGGCCCCGACACAAACATTCCGCTGCTGAGCTGGTGCGACATCCTGCGCCCTGACATCTCGAACGTGACGGAGAGCGCAGCAACAGTACACGAAGGACGAGCTCGGAAATATATATATTTTGGGAGCGGAGAGCGGGGAAAGGAGCGGGGGCAAGGCGGTAAAGGCGAAAGGACGGGAAGCGAGCCGGATTTTTCAGTGTCGAGCGTTTGTTCCCCAGCCCGGAGGCGTCGAGCTGGGACTTCCCGTGGACCCCCTTCGATCTGGATCGTCCGCTCCGTGGATATCTATTTTGCACGGAGGAGGAACGGGAAGCTCAAGGGGTTCAAGTATTCCCAAGATTTAAAAATTAAAAATTAGTGGAATATACAATAAAAAAAAGGCGGTGGGAATGAGGGCGATTAGATCAGGGCTGTCGAACGATGGGTGGACAGCGGGGATTGCGTGTGCGTCCTGAAGTAAAGGTGTGGGTCCTTGCCGACAAGTGGTGGACCCGGAGGATGCAAGAAAGCACGTGGCTCGCCCTTGACCGTGTCGCTATCGTGCCACGTGGGCCCGGTGGCTCGACGCCGACCGACCCTCAAGGGTGGCGCGGCCCCTGGCGATGGCCGTGGTCGTGGAGCGATCTTGGCCGTTGGATCGGGATAGGTGGGGCGGTCGCTGGTTACCCGCGGGAGTGGACTGCCGACGGTGTGTGATTGACGCAAGCTTTTTTCCTAAAAAAGAAATGACGCTACTTTGATCGAAGACGAGATCAACGGTTGCGAGTGATTGCAACTTGGAAGACGAGATCAACGGTTGCGAGTGATTGCAAGATGGATTCGGATGGGCAGGATCGAGGGGCTGGTGGGCCCCGGCGGAAAATAGAATGGGAGAAATTGGAATGACCGAGTGACGCTTGAAGGTACTCGAGGCAATCAAAGCGTGCAACGAGACGACAGAAAGAAAAGGAGTTTCGATTCGATTCTTTGACGAGACAACTCTGGGCAACGTCCAAACAGTTGCAATGGATTTGGCAGCTCGCGAAGGTTAGGTTTTTTTTGCTTTGTGGGTCCTTTTTTTAGAACCGCGCATAGGCATACATCATGAGTATTTATACTGTACTTGTGTGATGGCAACCGGCCTTTCCTCTCCTTTGCTTGTTTTTATTTTTATTAATATTCCAACTAAAATCAAAAACCGTGAAATTGTATTTAATTTTTTTAATTTTATATAAGTTAAATTGTTTATTAGTATATTTATATTATTTTTTACCTAAAATATATTATATTATAGTTTTAGAAATACATCAATGCCGCTTGAGTCCCGCTGCAGTATCCCGTTGGTATCCAACCGTAACATACCAGAATAGCATTAAAATAATACGTTATGAATTTTTTTACTTTATTATTATTATTATTTAATAAACTTCAAGGCTCTTTCATGGGACTCTATTTATTTTCTGCTCTTCTTTATGTATTTCCAGCGATTCTGACTAGAATTATGGAAGTTGATGCATGCAACGACAGCAATCTTTTGTTGGTACGCTTGTTTTGTTTTTTTATGGACTCTTCATTTTGTTTGTATCCGTTTCTTCACGGACTCCGAGGCTTCTCTATGCGGCTCTACCAACTTTAAGCTCTCTAGTATGTTTCCACTGCAGCCATTTCTAATTGAAATCATTATAAGGAAAATTATATTAAAAATTATTTTAGTATATTGAAGTGATAGATAAGTGCTTTGTTTTTTTTTGTTGGCCAGCTTGTATAATATATCTCTTATTTCACACGATCATGGACTCTTTTGTTTCCTTCTTTTTCTTTTCTTCGCAAATTATAAGGTTTTTTTGTATTTTCAATTGCTGAAATTTTAACTGGGAGTATGAACAATAAATTGAGGTATTAAGCTTTTTATTGAAGTGAGATATACATGTGTGGATGCGTGTGTGAATAAATTTTTGCGAGTGGACTTGTCTTGTTTCTTCCTCTAAAACGTTTAGACTACGATTCTAAAAGTGATCAAGTTGCGTGATTATAGAGTTCATTTATAATGAACTCCACCTTTAGCTTTTTTTTTTATTATTTATTTCTTTATTTCTCTATCACCGGGGCTCCTTGACGGGACACTACTTATTTTATACCTTTCTTTATATGTCTCCCAATACTAACTTTCCAGCTGAAATTATAGATATAGAATAATATATTAAAAAATTTTAATCGATGTCAAAATA
>JAOXJJ010000001.1:14659035-14674467 GCA_025769935.1 Phoenix roebelenii | reverse complement strand
GAGTGTATTCTATGATGCTACTTTAGTATTCTCCAGAGCTAAATATCCTACATCAAACTTGTATTTTCCTCAAGTTTTCTTGATTGAGCTTACTTTAAGGCAAGAGATGCAGAGTGTAGATGCTTTCATGCAAAGAATGACACGATAGATGTATGAAAAATTTGAAAAGTATTGGTCAGATCATAGCTTAATCTTGGCAATGGCAGTTGTTTTGGATCCTCGGTACAAATTGCAGTTTGTGGAGTACTGTTATAAGAAGTTGAATGGGTATGGTTGTACTGAGAGCATGCGCATCCATGATTGTATGTTTTCTCTCTTTAATTAGTATATGCTTGCTTCTTCTAAAACTGCAACTACTAGCACATCAACTCATGGAGATATGGAGACTGGTACTTCTTTTGGAACTTCTGAGGCATGTAGAAAAGCAGATCCTTTAAAGGTAATATAAAACTTTTTTTTATCTAAAATAAATGTATTGCGCTTCTATATGGTATTGTTTCTTATAAATAATTCATTCCATTTTTTCAATAATGTAGGATTTTGATACATTTGAAAGCTTTGATTTTGTGACTACTGTACAGAAGTCTCAATTGGAATTATATTTGGATGAGCCTAGAGTTGATAGAAAGTTTAATTTGGATATCCTTGATTTTTGGAAAGCCAATCAGTTTCAATATCCTCAACTTTCTCTTATGGCACGTGATATTCTAACTATTCCAATATCTACGGTCGCCTTTGAATCTGTTTTTAGTATCGGTGGGCGAGTACTTGATAAGTATCGTAGTGCACTTAAACCGGATATTGTTGAGGCCTTGATTTGTACTCGAGATTGGGTGTTTGAAAAGAAAGGTATATGTTTTATTAATTATATTTCTATTATTTTTGAATGAATTTATTATTAATTATTGCAATATTTCAATGTAGATGTTGAGGAGGCCGAGTTAGATGAGATTGTAGAAGATGTCATAAATTCAAGTTCCTACAATGACAATCAACTCAATCCTCGGCCAATGTTGAATTCAATTTATAGTGAGATGAATCATGATCATGGATACTCCTTTTTGGTTTTGGTTTAAATATGGATGTTGTTATAGTTTGGGACTTTTTGTAAAGATTGAATGCTTATTTAATGTCAATGATGTTGGGACAAAATTTTTGTAATGTTTTCTACATTTACTTTCTTTTTTTTTGTTTTGCTGCTTAATGTATAAAACAGGTTGGGTCGGGTCGGGTTGGGCTAAGGCTTAAGAGGTTATCTATTAATTAAACAGGTTAAACAGGTTGGTTGGATGGGTTATATAGGTCGGGTTGGGTTGGGCAAACAGGTTAAATAGATCAGGTCAGGATAGGTTGGGTCGGGTTGGGCAAACAGGTTACTTATTTATTAAATAGGTTAAACGGATCGGGTCGAGTTACCTGTTTATTAAACATGACAGGTTCAGGTTGTAATTCCTGTCATGCTTAATAAACAGGTCGGGTTCAGATTTATAATTTTTTGACGCGACCTACATCTAACCTGGCCCGTTTATGTCCGGTCCGATCCGATCCGATTGCTACCCCTAGTCTATACAGATAGCTCTAATATGAACAAAAAAAAGAGGTCGGATGTATGGAATCATTATGTTGAGGTAGAAAACCAAAAGGACAAGGCTAAATGTAATTCTTGTCATTTTATTTTTTCACCTGATCCTAAAAATGGGACAAGTCATCTTCACAAACATATAAAGAACTGTAAGATAAAAAAAATTCTTGATGAAAAACAAAAAATATTAATAGGCACAGTGACTTCAAAAGATGGTGTTCCATTGAACAAGTTAGTTCCCTATTCATTTGATCAGGAAATAAACCATGAGGATCTCGCAAGGATGATAATTTTACAAGAGTTGCCATTTACAACAGTTGAACACCCAGCTTTTCAGATGTTTATTAGGAACCTTAGACCAGAATTTTATATTGTTTCAAGAACAACATTGGCTTCTGATTGCTTTAAAACATATGAAAAGGAAAAACAAAGACTTGAAGATTTGTTCAAGACGAACCGTGGACGAATCAGCTTAACATCGGACATGTGGACATCAAATCAGACATTAGGATACATGTGTCTCACTGCACATTACATCACTAATGATTGGAAACTTAAGAAGCATATTATCAATTTTAAGTTGTTTTAGTCATTAGTGATTGTATAGCTAGCTGGATTAATCAAGATTCAAACCTAAAAAGGACCCAAATCTACTATTTTTTAGATGCAACCATTCGCAACAGTATTGTACAATCAACAAGATATTTTGACTTAACTGTTAGTCGGTTATCATATTGTTGCAAGTTTCTGTATTAAGGCAAGAATAAACAGAATTTCTTTTAACCAGAATGTTTCAATTCGTCTGTCCATAAGTAAACATCTTACAGTTTCAGTTAACCACCTGACGCTGACCAGATGTCAGATTTTGGCATTCGCATAGCATGGGTCTCGCTGAAAGCTAAAAACTCGTGGCCGACACGGATTTAGGGTATATCTCCGTTTGTTCAGGATGTTGAAGCAGCAGTGGAAGGGCGAGATGGTGGTGGCGAGGAAGGCAATGCGGGAATGCCCGAAGAAGGTGGCGAGCCTGATCGACCTCGCCAACCTCCCCTCCATGCTCAGGGAATTCGCTGGTCAGTCCCAGATGTCCCATCTCTCCATCCGCGTCTGGTCCCACATCAAGTCCAACAATCTCCAGGTCCCATCATCCCTTCCCTCTCCTTTCTGCCTTCAGGATTGATTCATAGTATCATATTTTGATGATTAGATGACCATGCCTGTGAACTCATCTGCAATAGCTTGTACAACCCTTGCTTTTGAAATGCATTGTTGGAGGATAATTTAATGAAGTATAGATTTATCTCTGCAAATCATGGGCCCTGTTTGTTAGACAAAAGAAAAAAAGAGAGCTAAATCAAATTTGTTAGTTCACGTTAAGTGAAAAACTATTGATCTACTGGATAAATGGATACTTATTGGTGGATGTTGTCATGTGCCTCGGAAGGTTGTCTCTTAGAAGTACTTACTTTTAGAAGTACTTATCTCCAACTTCACGAATCCAATCTATTTGTATAGTTCCGATCTTCTTTAAAATGCTTTAAGGGAATATAGCATATACAGCAGGAGCTAGATACATGTTCATGCACGATATCAGTGGTGCCGCCTTGGTAATAAGAACACCAGAAGATAAAAATACATAAAATATTTAAGCTTCTTCATATGACAAGAATGCACATACATCAATAGTAATGTTAATGGTGAGCTGCCTTAAATATGGGCAATAAACCCCGGCAGTGTGTTGATATCTTCTCGAAATTCTTCATTTGCACTGTTTTTTTCTTGAAATTTACAGACTTTATTTATCTACAGCATATTTCTGTAAATTTCTTCTCCTTCAAATTTCAATGTTTCCCTATGGCATAAAGCTTGTTTATTATGCTTTTCTGAATTTTATATAACATGTGCAAGTTTCAAAACATTAGTGCTGTCTTTGTACTAAATTTCAAGGCATCCTGCTGTTCCATGGTAAAGTGCTTATTGTGCTTTTGAAAAGTTTGGACAAATTCTGATGGATAATGGTTATGGATTGTTGCAGGATCCAAACAATAAGAACATAGTTAATTGTGATGACAAGTTGAAAAGTATATTGTTGGGAAAGTTTCAAGTCGAGCTTGCTGAACTTCCTATGCTTATCAAACTCCAGTTTCCCAAAGCACAAAAATAACTGTTGAGTATGTTGATCTGTAAGGATCAATCATCACACTGAGAAGCTTAAGCTGACTGCTCCTTTGATGTTATAGTGATAAATTTCAAGGCATATATGCATATAATATTTAAATTATACAAGCTCTTTTATTGGTTCCATGCAGCTAATATGAAACAAATTTTAGATTTACATATCTAAGTTACGTTGTTTGGTGAAAGTAAACCATTGGTTGAAAACCCTGCTCAATACTTTTTTGGATTTTTACTGTTTATAATTGTATCCCGTTATCTACCTCAGCTTGATACAGCTGAGCTTGGCTGCTTTTATTGTCACATATGGTATGTGAAAAATACTTTTGGAGGAACTGAGTTGAATGATCACCAGTCAGAAAGCAACTAAGAAAGGTCTTTTGGAAAGGGTGTGAATAGGTTATATTGAATCTAGCAATTGCTTTTCTCCTAACTATACAGTGCAATGCTATCCGTCTCTGTCTAACGGAAACAGAATACCTGTCTATTCAAACAAATTATTAATCTTATTTTCTAATTAAAAACAGAATTTGCTCATCTTAGATCTGCTAAACAAAATCCAAAGCTCAACAAAGGTACATTCCAACATGCATACATGTGTATTTGTAGGGACGTACATATGCGTGTTCATGCCATCTTTGTAGAGATTGCAGATTATGTATTGTTCAATACTTCAATTTAAGTAGATAATAGTTTTAGATGATTTGAATTATAGAAAAGCTTTTGAGGATGGAACTTTCAAAAATGAAGAATGCTGCTCTTCTCACCTGCTAATGATCACTGCCCATTTCACCTGGGATGTGGCAGTCAGGGATTTGGGCTAAACATGGTGGGTCAGTGGTATCAGTCGAGCTCTACCTGCACTCAGCCAATCGTAGACTTCCACATAGCCTGTGAACGGAGTGGTGATCAGTAGTGGGTGATTTATAGCCTTTTCCTTTCTGAAATTCTTTAAGATGGAAGTGTCATTGCATGACAATGGAATTTATGTCCCAATTTTTAAGGGATACAGGGGAGATTCTAAGGCAATTATGTGCAGTTATTGCATCAAATTATTAACCCTTCGTGTTTGCCATCTATCATGTTTTGGATTGAATCTTCTTAGATTCAAAGGATCTGATGTGACTGGCCCAACTGGATTAGGGTTATATCTCATATTCGGAGCTCTTTTCCCATATCTGTCAGCTTGAGAAATAGATATATTGTGAATGCTGGACGGTTTTGCATCCTCATGCAGAATGTGAGGCTCGAGTTATCTTTCACACCAATATTTTGTGTTTGGTTGGTTTAAAACTTTAATGTCTTTTAAAACATGGTTGGTTAGTTTGATGTTATGGAGCTGAACTATTAGGCCACTCTCTCTGAGCTAAATCCTCAACCCAGCTACGCCAGCTCCTTGGAGCTCGTTTTTCTTAGCTCATCTATTCGTGTTCCCTTTGGTTGTTCCGAAAGGGTTTTTATTTGGAAGACATGAGCTCTCACAAAGTTAATGTTAAATGATCAAGATAATCATATAAAACACAACATCTTTTTCTACTTTTCCCATTAAAGAAAATTCCACAAATTCTCTATCCATCTTTTTCTACTTTTCCCTTTAAAGAAAATCTTTTATAATTTGTATTAATCCTCGTCGTCTTTTTCTACTTTTTTCCTTAAAATGAAAATCTTTTGAAGCAGCATTTGATAATTCCTCTCTCTCTCCCTGTTGTTATAATTATACTTTAGAGCATCTCTCCACCCCTCTTCCATCCCTGTTGTTACTGTTATAGTTTAGAGCATGTTTCTTTGTGCAAGAGAGCATGGCCTTTTGAAACATGTCAATTCCTTAATGCTGTCATGATGATTTTCAAGCCTTCATGTTTGTCATGGAGGCTCAAATTTGTTCTGAAGTATATTAGAAGAATAGTGGGTCAGCTGTGCTAATAGTTTAGATACATGTCCGATATTGCGAAGAATGAAATCTGCCCATCCCAGCACCCACCTAGGTGTCAAGCTGCTGTTGAGCGGTTCCTTGTCTTGGGCTGCCTAGGCAGTCTGACAGCTTAATGGAAAACCCTAGTATAAGCCAGCTGGTTCTTCCTCATAGATTGTATTAGCACATAGATGAACTTGTGCGAGCCTTTTCCTACACCAAGCTTGTTATGGGGTCAGTATGATTGAAGCCTGCAGGTTTTCCTCCTAGGTTGAATGAGGTAGTGGGTTAGGAGGAATATTGATTGGTGTGTTATGCAAAGAACTATGGCCTCGTTTGGTTCGCAGAAAAAGAAAGGAAAAAATATGGTCAACGGAAAAGTAATGGAATGCCCCTTGTTTGATTGGAGTTTTCAAAGAAGAAAAATGAGAAAGTTGTATTTCCATGGAAATCATATTTCCACGTTTCATGGGAAAGTCTTTCCCATGTTATCACTCCATTTTTATTTTTTTCAAAAAAACCCTTCCACATTAAAAAGACATTAAAGACCTAATTTTTATTAAGAGTATAATAGGAATTATACACAATTTTTCAAAAAAGTGGATGGTCAACCAAACATAAGTATTATGAAAATCTATCACTTTTCCATTGTCAACCAAACATGCCAAAAGTACATTTTCAAGCATTATCTTTTCAGGAATCTGCTTCCCAGTAATCATATTTCTAGAAGGAAAAATGCTTTTCGCGAACCAAACGAGCCCTATTGGTACATTATGATTAAACTGAACTTGTTATGTTTCAGGTGTTTGGTGCAGATAGGAAGGAGGTGAAAGCTGTTCTTCCATAAAGCACTGCAAGAACATTATTAAACGTCCTGTACTGCTGCAAGGAACTGACTCACTGATGTTCGGAAAAAAAAAGATAGATGGTTAGGATTCTGTTAAATCTGAGTGTCCTCCACCATTCAAATTTCTATTGAAAAATGTGATGGCTCTGTTTTGTATTTCAATAAGAATGCTAAATTTTGTTTGTTAGAGGTTATCCCTACCAAATACATGTTGTGCTGAAATTCAGGCTGATAAAATTGTCAGCATTGCATAATTATTACATGTTACATTTTCATGGCATGCCTGAAAGTTTATCCATGCTTTTGGTGACTTTTCTGAAGAACTTCACTGATATCAGTCCTATCTCACTTATTCGTAGTATAAACTAGTGTGGGGACACATGCATTGCATGTCTAAAACATAAAAATAATTGCTTATTAAAAATAATAATCTACTATCAAATATAAAAATAGTGATTTGTAAAAAAAATTATGAAAAAAATTAATACTTTTAATAATTTATGGATCCAAGTAAATGTAAAAAATGTAATGAATGGGAGGAATCTTGATTTAATTCAATAAGTATTTTTATGCCTGACTAGATGGTTGTCTGTCAACTTGTAAAACACAGCTTCATAAAAGCAATCATCTTTTATCAATTTTGTACGCATTTGATATTCTTTCGTATAAACAATATATCTACGTCTTTAGTAAATTATTTGGCACACAATTAAAGAATATATCAATAATGATAAAATTGATCCCTATTTATAAAGTTAGTATTTGAAATTTAAATTTAAAAATTATCAAATGCGTTCCTAATATGACTCCATATTTTCTCATAGATATTTATTAAATTGCAACTTTTTTACTGTATCAAGCAAAAGCTTTGTGAATTATGCTTAATCTGATCCTCAATACCATCCCTATCCTTAATAAATATATCATACTTGTTAATTTTTTCTTTAACACAGAAATAATAGAAGCACATATGCTGTAATTGGATATGCGTTTAATAAAATAATATAATATAATTTTATTGGATCGGCAGAATCATGATTATCCATAGTACTTTGAATATGCACCATACTAATCTCTGATATCAATAAAAATTAAATGAGCTTATGAATTACTAATTGATATTCACTCATTAATTAACAATCAAGAAAGGTAAAAATAAAAAATAAAATAAGCATATATTTACTAAACTCATTAAGCCTCTGTTTTTGGAATGTATGGTGAGTCCAAAATAATGGCTCAAGAAGCCTCTTAATATGTTATAATCCAAAGCCACTGTTTTTGGAATGTATGAAAATTTAGAATAATAACCACTGTAATGGCTTAAGAAGCCTCTTAATAAGTTATAATACAAGAAGCGAAGTTAACTACTACATCTTTTTTAATATTATTATCCATAATATATATCTTTTAAAAAAGCTGGTGTTGCCTAGACTCGAAGCAGAGATCTTGGATCACACCACGGAAAGAAATAAGATGAATGGAGAACGAGCGATCGGTCCCTTCCCGCTTTTAGTACAGATAGGTAATAGATGTAAAACTAGTTTTGCTTATTCTTAGCATCTGGTTTGACGTCTGGGAACCTGTACTTTTCTTTGTGCTGTGTTTGTTTCTTCTCTGTGCTCAGGTGGTGCCTCTTATTTGGCAATCTTGATCCAGGTGCCACCTCATCACGTTTTCACCATTGCCATGCAAGGTGCACTACAGAAAAAGTAGATTTTTTCGAAGTCGAAGCTAGGCAATTTTGGCTCCAACGCTTCAAAATAGCGTCGTTGGAGTCAACCTAACCTAAGACGATGCTTATAAGCATCGTCAGACATCTAGACTTAACATGACACATATTAGACCCAGGTTGAGCAGTATATTTTAATATAAAACCTTGTAGTTTTTCATAGTTAACACATGCAATCATGCCCAAGCCTCAGCTCTCAACCTCGGTTCAATGGTGAAATAACTAATTATTCCACAAACACTTTGTTCTTTTCGTAGAAAATGGTGTCCTGTTTTTATCGGGCTTTTTTCTGAACGTCTTGATGGAGTTGTGGACTTATACCTTATGTCCCAAGTCATGGAGAAGTCCCTCAATGGCAATATATATTGCAGGTAGAAAAGTACGTACACTTTATCAAACAAGCATCGGTGCATTCTCATGTGCAAAAGGGCTTAGCTCAGACAAATCCCACAAGTGATCAGCATTGGCTGGTCGATTAGTAAACCAGACATGGGCAATATATGTCTGTGTGCATGCATACGATGTGTATATGCATGTATATGTAAATCATACATAGACATAATGGAAGTAGTCATCATGACAGAAAAGTAGATACGTACTCGTCCATTGAATTAAATCCCATGTTTCATCCGTATCTCCTCTCCGGCCATCTGGCTAATCTGCTGAATAAGCTAACTGTTTGGTTTCTTATACTTACGAAATGTACACTCTCGCATCCTAAAGGCCTAACTTTCAAGGAAGGTTAATTAGCCAGCAAGGTATAAATTGTCGTAAGAATTACTCAATATCGTAATGAATAATAAAAAGAAAAACTGGCAATAATGGGAGTATAGGCATCAATATAAAGTGTTGATACTAAGATGTTAGACAATTACACTGCCAACCCGAAACGGCTGGCAGAGTGGGCATTCAGCACAGAACCTGAACCTTTATTATTTTTTTCCGTAAGGATGCTGTCAGATAATATTCATAACTCATTTCTAATATTATATGCCATTTTATATGTCCATGGTTCAAATGAAAAAAAAAAAGAAAAAAAAAAGCTAATGCTAAGAACATCATGCATGATTGCGGCAATAGTGTTAACGTTGGCCACAAATTAGAGCAGTTCATAAGCTACTGTGGCACACTGTCAGGGAATGCTAATAAACGAAGCAAAAAGATTCTTCAGAGATGTGGATGGTCGCACGAGGTTGGTCAACGAAAGCAAGCTCCTTTTACTGGTTTCGATAGCCCGAACCATCCATGCGGTACACGTATTTTCCACGAAAAGTATAATACCAACTTGCTCACGAATCCTCGCCCTCCCCCACCGACGGAGCTTCGAGGAACATCTAGAATAACGAGGTTCGTTTTCACGAGTAACCATCTGAAATTCTTTTACGTAACGTAATGCTCGGTCCAATGGCAACGCACCGAGACAAAGGACTCTTCTAGGACAAAAAAAAAACAGCATGCGTTCGCTAAATCCAAGAGATCAGCCGTCAGTTGCATGCCTCATGCTTCTATTGACCCCGTCATGGTTGCAGCAAGTCATAGTTCGAAACAAGTACCGATCATTTTTCTTATAACAAATATGGTTTCGATGATGCTGTTACGACCGTTGAGATCCAGAAATCAATGCTGTAATGAATGTATGTATAACTTAGAGCTGCTGTTAGCTATAACATTGCTGCGAAAAAGGCAAAGAGGGAGGTCATTGTTCCTGCGTAACGATTAATATTCTCGCCTCCTTATGTAAAAAAACTGGTCACTGGTCAACGGTAATGCAACGTACAAAAGTTTTTTCTAGGGTGCATGCGAACCATATATTCTTGCGCCGCTCTTATTCTAGCCTGCATTTCTCTCCTGCCTCGTTCAGTTTTGACCAGGAAAAAACACGCGGTTGCTGAATCCAATTCAGCAACCATCACTTGCATGCTGTGTTTGCACAACTGGTCGTGGCCCAAAAATACCATGGACCATTTTCTCAAGTCAATGAATAATGTCTTTGTGAAGGTATAAACTAGAATTGGTGTTTAGCTATTATATTACATTAGAGTAGCACGTTACCTGACTAGTACAAATCCAAAATACTAGTCTATGTGGCTGCTTTGTTAATTTCTACAGCTGTAGTAGGATGAAATGGAAGACGATTGGACAATGACATAGAAGTTGAATATCCATCGGACCTCAAGCGTTGAAGACCAGCCCATGGCGGGTGAATCCATGAGCAACAAATAAAAAAAGGATAAAAGGAGGCAAGGAAAAGAAGAAGACTCAAAATTAGCCAAAAGTGCAGAACTACCCACCAGGAACGGGAGAAAAGCCCAAACAGAGGACGAAGAAGATGGATCTCAACACAGAGGCACAAAGAAAGTGGTTGCGCAAACCCTACGCTTGCCCTCTTTCTCTCTAAGTTGCGGGAATAGGAAAGGATAAGATAGATGGATTGTGGCAACCAACCACCTTATTTATAGAATACCTGGGTGACCCATGTTGGTACGGTGCTTCACCAACCCTGGCTATGTATCGCCCAAACGTTTGCCCGCGAGTGATTTTTCGGATCACCGTCAGACCTCAAGCATCTATTCGGCCTCCAGACATCCTCTTCATAATTATGACGCTCCGGAAAGGATAAGAATGACCATGCCTCTCATAAATATGGAATCTGAAAATTCTCTGCATCGATATTAAAAAGAGACCTGACAATCATTCGGCTTTGTGGGCAATCTTCACGAGTTGGCCCTACCGAGGAGACTACTTCCGCAACCTTAGCTAGCAAGCTCGTCTCAGCTATGGAAGTGGAGGATAAGTGATAGGTCTTAGAACTGACCACAACTCATATAAAGAGCCGGCAAACCAAAGCTCGACATGAAGCCTTTGAATTGCCAGTTAAAGCCAACCATGTGGCAAACCTAGAAGCGCATAGCTGACTTCAAATTTCAAAAAATCCCTACAACTGGCGACATCTCATCCAAAATCTCAAGTGGCCTCTAAGAACTCGCCAACCAAACGGGCAGGATGCAATCCACATGCGAAATGCTCGTGCCTGATTTTTGGAACGCGTGGAGGTCTGCTAATCCAGGCAAACTCACGTGTCCAACTTCTGGGGCTACAGGCTCTCGCCTTCGCCTATACAATTCATTCCTCAAGGAATTTTCTAGGTAAGTGCTCGCGTACCCTGAAGGATCACCGAAATTCCCCTCTGCTCACTAAGCATCGTTCTGATTTAGGCATCAGAGGATCTCCACCGAACGTACTTCGATAAGAGGGCTTCTTTGTCCTTACTATTTCAAATCGGAGCTTGACCGCAGGCCAAAACTTTAATGGCAACTCTTCATTCTGAATTGCGGCCTTGCACGACTTAAATAGCTCATCGCCAAGCACTCCAGCATCTCTCCCACTTGGCGCCTGAGATAGACTGGGCAATACCAAATAATTATTAGTTTTTTCCAAAATCGATTATACTCATATTGTTCTTGTTCGCAATGTAAAAAAGAAAATAAAATTCCTAAAAACATTTCTAATATAGACTTATTAGCTTGTGCAGTAAGTTTGTACAAATTGATTTTCAAAGTATTGGCTAATTGGCTAAAAAGAATGTAGGGTGAAATCATTTTAGAAAATCAAAGTGCTTTTGTTCCGGGCAAATTGATTGCTAATAGCATCTTGGTAGCTTTTGAAATGGTTCCCCCTCTTGGCCCTAAAACTTAACATTAGAATGACCTTTCCTTTTCTTGAGAATACGACGAGAATTCTAGGGGTTGCTGACAGATGGATTTCTCTTAAAACGACTCGTGTCTACTGTTTCTTATTCTGTCATGACCAATCGTAAACCCAAGGGTCATTTTCCTCGAGGAGGCTTCGACAAGGACACCCCACCTTCTCCATATTTGTTTCTACAGCGCTTAGGGGAAGAGTGAAAGAGAACCAAGCCATACATGGAGTGTCTCTGTCCAGAAATGAACCAAGGATCTCTCATCTCTTTTTTTTGGCAGAAGAAAGCCTCTGGGGAGGTATTGGGACGAGTAAAAAGAAAGCCAGAAGGATGGAAGGAAAAATTAATACTTCAAGCAGGCAAAGATGTACTAATCAGTGGCCCAAGCACTGATTAAAATTGCCAAAAGCTTGATGGGATGAGTTGAATAGCTTAATAGGAAAAGTTTGGTGGGGCATTTGAAAAATGAGAGGAAGATCCAACTGGATTCTGCAAGACGAAGAACGAAGGCAGCGTGGGATTTAGAGACTTGGAAATTTTCAATAAATCTTTATTGGCAAAGCAAGGTTGGAGGCTCCTTCAAATGCAGAGCGCAATATTTTACGGGCACTAGAAGGCAATGCACTTCCATCTTAGAAGCAATAGTTTAGTTGCTCCATCTTAGAAGCTCTATTGGCACATCATCCACCCTACTCATCAAGAAACATAAGGATATTTTGGAGGCTGCAGGAGCTCGGTGGCAAGTAGGAAATGGCGAGTCATTACACGTTGGGAGAGAGAAATAGTTGCCAACACCTGGCTTTCAAGGTAATTTCAGTGTTTGCAGAGAGAGATGTTGTTTGACCTAAACATATTGAAGCACTGGCTACCAGGTGAAGCTATTTACACACAAGATGGAACAGCTGGTATTGGGGATAACCATTAGAAATCGTAAAGGAGAGCTTGTAGAAGCTTTGTCAAATGTCGATTCAACCGAACGTATGGAAGCACTTTTGCACTAATGTTGAAGTTCTTGATGTTATCCTAAAAAGCAGACTCAAGAAAGATCATCACTCTTGCAGTTAGAAAAGATAGTACTAACTGTTCTAATATGGGAGTAATAACAGCAGAAAACAAAGTTTGCTTCATAAGATTTAGGAAGAGTGCTCATATGCTGCCTAAAAAAACTTGGCTGATCAACAACGAAATGGTTTGGCTGTAAGATGCCCCCCATCTTCTATTTTTTAAATCAGCTTATGCAAGATATTTTAAGCTGTTCATGAAATAATAAAATTATCACTCTTTATAAAAGCTATAAGGGAAAATATTCGAATTTTCTATCTTCTTTTTTTTAATAAAACAGAGTTTATTACAGCCATTTTTTTAAAAATCATGCCATGCTTAAGGGCCATTCTTACTCAACTTTAGGACACAGCCGGTCCTCCATCGCTTTTCCTCCATCAACCATCACTATCAGTCAAATAATTGGCAGCCCCAGCCGCTAATCCAGTTGGCCACCGATCCACTAGTTATTACTATAATTATATAATAGTCCGACACAATATATAACCAATAAAATATCACCCAACCATAACTACTGCCTGCCGCCTTGTCGCACAAAAGAAATCCATATCAGGGTGAAAAAAAAGCGGCCAGGTCGGACAGAGAAAACCTATTGATGTGAGAACGCATCAAACTCAAACCCCGGTTGACTCCATCCCTCCAGCTCGCGTTTCCTCGTCGCTAACCCGACGCGCGACGGTTGAGTCGTGTCCATCGAGGCGAGCCCGAGGGTAGGCTACGACAAAAATTTATACGCGTCTTATCGTTGCGGGCTTGAAGCAGCCAAGGACAGGGATTCGTACGCGTCCCACCCCACCCTGCCGCTCCCCGTTCCCTCTTGGGCTCTTTCCCTTCCCTCCTTTAACCCACCCGTCTCGTCTTCCATCTCTGAATCTCTCCGTCGGCAAAAAAGATGAACCGAAAGAACACAGCGTCCATGCCTTTTTCTCTCCTCCTCGCCGTCTTCCTCCTCATCTTCTCTTCTCCCTCCGAGGCGGTTCGCTCCTTCCCCGCCGGCGTCGGGCGGTTCGTGGAGGCGCCCCAGTTCCGGAACGGCGATGCGTGCCCGGCCTCCCCTTTCCACGGTGGTGTCGCCGCCTGCGACTCCTCCCACGTCCACATCGCAGTGACCCTCGATTCCCACTACCTCCGCGGCACCGTCGCCGCCGTCTTCTCCATCCTCAAACACGCGTCGTGTCCCGAATCTATTTTCTTCCACTTCGTTGCCTCCGCCGGCCCCTCCTCCTCCGACCTCCACCGCACCGTCCGCTCCGTCTTCCCTTCTCTCCGCTTCAAGATCTATCCCTTCCGGGAGAAATTGGTCCGCGGCCTCATATCCGCCTCCGTCCGGGAGGCCCTGGAGAACCCCCTCAACTACGCTCGCCACTACCTCGCGGACCTCTTCGAGCCCTGCGTTGAGCGGGTCATCTACCTCGACTCCGATGTCATCGTCGTCGACGACATCCGCCGCCTCTGGGACACGCGCATCACGGAGCCGGCGGTGATCGCCGCGCCGGAGTACTGCCACGCCAACTTCACCCGGTACTTCGCGGAGGATTTCTGGGAGAGATGGGACGGGCAGAGGGTTTTCTACGGGCGGCGGCGGCCCCCGTGCTACTTTAATACCGGGGTGATGGTGATGGACCTGGCGCGGTGGCGGGCCGGAGAGTACCGCCAGAAGATCGAGCACTGGATGAAGGTGCAGCGGATGAGGCGGATCTACGAGCTGGGATCGCTGCCGCCGTTCCTGCTGGTGTTCGCCGGCGAGGTGGAGGGGGTGGACCATCGCTGGAACCAGCACGGCCTCGGTGGCGACAACTTGTCCGGTGACTGCCGGCCGCTCCACCCGGGGCCGGTGAGCCTGATGCACTGGAGCGGCAAGGGCAAGCCCTGGGCCCGCCTCGACGCCGGCAAGCCCTGCCCTCTCGATGACCTCTGGGCGCCATACGATCTCTTCCTTCCGCCGCACTCGTCCTCCGCCTCCGACTCCAACTCCGATTCCTCCGCCGCCACTGTCGTTTCTTTGTAGACTATGATCATAGATTCTATTCTTTTTTTTTTTATTATGGGGTGATCCCGTCACCACCGCCGGCGCTGTACAGCAGAGAAAGCGACAGCCGCAGAGGAGTAGTTTATTCGGATGGATGCAGAGACCGGGCATTGATCTCGTTCGTTCGATTACGGAATTTTTTTTGATTTGGATCTCCACAGACATTGCTCGCTATTTCGTTCATTTTTTTCTCTCTTCTTTCGAGGGATTCATTCCATCGATTTCTTGTCGATAGAAATTCCAGAGTTTCTTAATTTTCTTTCGTTGAATACTTGATTTCTTTTCGAGGAACTCTTTTCATGTTCTGATGATTCAAGGGAGGGTGGAATTTGATGTTCGCCAACCAACGTTAGCAAATTATTTTGTTGCATTCGAATAATGATGATGGATCTGAAG
>JAOXJJ010000001.1:14637147-14658935 GCA_025769935.1 Phoenix roebelenii | reverse complement strand
ATAGGCCCGACCCGACAGGCCCGATTTTTTCTTTGTTTGGAATCTGAAAATGGGCCAGAATGGCCCGACCAGGCCCGACCCGATTTTTTGGTCGGGCCGCTTTTCTTGCTCATGCCCGACCCATGGGCCTTTTTTTAATGCCCAAGCCCGAAAAATTCCGGGCCGGGTTGGGTGGGCTGGGCGGGCCAGAAGGCCCGTGATCAGCTCTACGTGGAGGCTAGTAGTGGGCTAAGCAGGCTATAATAGTGTTTACTTTCACGGCAGAAACCCCAAAAATTTTGCATCCACCATTGCTTCCTCAAGGTCAACATAAACGTTGGATGCGATATCCCCATCTCTTTGATGTCATCCTTCATTATTGAATGGCCCACCCATGCTGAACTCTACAGCACATTTCTTGGTTGCTTCAATTGAAAATTCAACCTGCTAGGGCTATAGCCTACAATTATAGCGATAGGTAGCTTATTGACCGCTCCTAATTTATTACAGCAACTTTACTGTGAACCATTGATTTATATACCATACTGTACTAGATCATACCATATGGTCTATATAGTACCAAAACATATGGACATAATACAAGGATCCACGCTCCTGTATTATGTGAGCCAAGCCATGTCATCCTGTACCCGTTTTATCTTCCATGAGTTATGGGATGTGGTTGGGCATGCGCAGGACATAGCTCTGCATGTTATTTACTGTGCCAGCCAATGATTGGCATGGGAATGGCTTGCAATAAGCTAATCCTTCTATGGACCATGGCAATGGAAAAATACTCCAGCTTGAATCTTTCAATGACATTCACAATCGGACCTCGTTTTGGCTATTTACTGTCTTGTAACTTTCTGTTCTCACCTTCCTGTGTCTCCCTCAGTGTGAAGCTTATGATTGGATGCCTGAATTCCTTCATAATCACAACTCCGCGATCATCCTAAGGAGTGTTCCACATGGTAACTAAGCAGCATCAACTAATACTTGCAATGAGAAATGGATGAATAGGTGATTATTTGTTTCCTTGTTCCTAATACATGTGTAACAGCTCATGTCACTTATTCATTCGGAGCCTGGCATTAGTTGCAGAAAATTCTATCTTCATGCTGATAAATTCCATATTCAAGTCTACTTGACTGATTTTCTTCACCCAATTCCTGCAGCAGCTTGCAAGCAGATTGTGTTGACGAATAAGTTTGGTTTTGAGAGTCTATACTTATCTCCAACTTCATGAATCCAATCTATTTGTATAGCGATCTTCTTTAAAATGCTTTAAGGGAATATAGCATATACAGCAGGAGCTAGATATATGTTCATGCACACTATCAGTGGGGTTGTCTTGGTAATAAGAACACCAGAAGATAAAAAAACATAAAATATTTAAGCTTCTTCATACGACAAGAATGTGCATACATCAGTAGTAATGTTAATGGCAAGCTGCCTTAAAAATGGGCAATAGACCCTGGCAGTGTGTTAATATCTTCTCGAAATTCTGCATTTGCACTGTTTTTTCTTGAAATTTACAGACTTTATTTATCTACAGCATATTTCTGTAAATTTCTTCTCCTTCAAATTTCAATGTTTCCCAATGGTATAAAGCTTGTTTATTATGCTATTCTAAATTTTATATAGCATGTGCCAGTTTCAAAACATTAGTGCTGTCTTTGTACTAAATTTCAAGACATCCTGCTGTTCCGTCGTAAAGTGCTTACTCTGCTTTTGAAAAGTTTGGACAAATTTTGATGGATAATGGTCATGGATTGTTGCAGGATCCAAACAATAAGAACATAGTTAATTGTGACGACAAGTTGAAAAATATATTGCTGGGAAAGTCTCAAGTCGAGCTTGCTGAACTTCCGATGCTTATCAAACTCCATTTTCCCAAAGCACCAAAATAACTGTGAGTATGTTGATCTGCAAGGATCAATCATCACACTGAGAAGCTTAAGCTGACTGCTCCTTTGATGTTATAGTGATTAATTTCAAGGCATATACGCATATAATATTTAAATTATACAAGCTATTTTATTGGTTCCACGCAGCTAATATGAAACAAATTTTAGATTTACATATGTAAGTTACGCTGTTTGATGAAAAACCATTGGTTGAAAATCCTGCTCAATACTTTTTTGGGGTTTTACTGTTTATAATTTTATCCCATTATCTACCTCAGCTTGATACAGCTGAGTTTGGCTGCTTTTATTGTCACATATAGTCTGTGAAAATACTTTTGGAGAAACTGAGTTGAATGCTCACCAGTCAGAAAGCAACTAAGCAAGGTCTTTTGGAAAGGGTGTGAAAAGGTTATATTGAATCTAACAGTTGCTTTTTTCCTAGCTATACAATGCAATGCTATCCCCCTCTGTCTAACGGACACAGAATAGCTGTCTATTCAAACAAAATATTAATATTATTTTCTAATTAAAAACAGAATTTGCTCATCTTAGATCTGCTAAACAAAATCCAAAGCTCAACAAAGGTACATTCTCACATGCATGCATGTGTATTTATACGGATGTACATATGCGTGTTCATGCTATCTTTGTAGAGATTGCAGATGATATATTATTCAATACTTCAATTCAAGTAGATAATAGTTTTAGATGATTTAAATTATAGAAAAGATTTTGAGGATGGAACTTTCAAAAATTAAGAGGTAGAACAAATTATATGGATTCCAAGTCTATGTCTCCAATCAGAACACGATGGCCAAGAGATACTACAGTATCATCTTTTCTGTTTTTTAGATTTGCTATTTGGAATTAGTTTATAGAAATTAGTTTGTTGCATGAAGCAGATTTTTGTCCCTGGACTGCTCCCGCAATCACAATTTGAGACAAGGTAAGCTTTTATAAGTTCATATATTAAAATATGTTGAACAGATGGCCTAATTGCATGAGATGAGCATTGTTGACATGAGAATGGTGCATTAGGTGTGTGGTTAAGCCACAAAAGATGGGATTGGAAACAAATATCATTGGAGAGAGACTTGAGCATACTCACTGCCTAGCTGTTTGTATTTCTCATTAACATCACTGTATGATCCGCCAGCAATTTGAGAAAAAAAGTAAAAGTGGGAGCGTGTTTAAGAAGGGTGGGGGATCAGTTATTAAAGTGCATGGTGTATATAAGATTACTTTATTCTATAGTTAATGGTATTTTTCCACATTGGAATATATAGATGACCGGCTTACTTCCCCTGTTAGGAAATTTTTCTCAGCCAAAAATCTTCCACCTAGAGTGTTCTGGGTGTTCTTTACATCTTGTCATTGACAACTCATTAAATGAAATGTGTTATCCTATCGACAATAATGCAGCCAAAACCCTTCCCTATTGGTCCAAGTTATTATGGAGTCTTTTCTTATTGGTTTTAGCCATGCTGTTTCTGCTGTGCATGGACCTCATTTACATCCATTACATCTACTTATGCATGAGCTGATATTTTAAGAGTAATAGCCATTTATTAGAAACCAACAAAATCATACTTTATCATTATAGAATAAAGAGTTTAAATAAGCCTTTTCTTTTCCTCTGTCATCTTCTTTCTGAACATAACCTGTCGAGGTCCTTCGTTATACAAGCTCATGCTTTAGTGGTCTAGTTTAACCTTTTTTTTTGCAGGATATCATGGAAGCAGACAATGGACTTGTTGGCAGCATAATGATGAATGCTCGTGGTGTTGCTAATGCGAATTTGTACTATTTGATGTTGTTTCTGTTGCTGGCTTCTGCCTCTCAACTCTCAAAGCTGTCTTCCCACACTTGTCATGCTTCTCAGGTCCTTCCACTCCAAGGGTTCAAGATATTCTCAGAAGACGATCGACCGAGTTAATCTTCAAGTGATGGCTCTGATAGATTAATAGTTGGTGGTGAAGGACATGATTAATAGATTCCAAGGGTTTCAGATGCTGTTTTTTCACTTGTTTTGTAGTCAATGGACTATAATATTTGATCATGTTTGGAGTCGTGAAGTAGCTCATGTTGCATTACATGGAGGCTAGCTTTTATGTCATCCTCTTTTTTCTTATTAAACTTCATTCACTTATATGAAGAAAGGATTTTATTTATTCCATACTTGGGATGGTGTTTTTCACTTGTTTTATAGTCAATAGACTATAATATTTGATCATGTTTTGCAGTCATGAAGTACAGTCATGTTGCAATATGTGGAGGCAACCTTCTATGTCATCCTTTTTTTCTTATTAAACTTTGTTCTCTTATACAAAGAAAGGATCTTATTTAGTCCATATCTGGTTTCCATGAAGTTGGGGGATTGTTATGGGAAGGTTAGATGGAATTCACTACTTTTTTTTATGATTGTTGTCGTTGGAGCTTTATTTGTTATGATATTTGTGGTGACGTTGTCATCATAAGATATTTATGTTGTATCTCTATTTTTCATATGCTTTCATATTAGAAACTTATTGCTTATTTCTATAGTCAACATGCCCTGGTTATGTTGCCGTTCTCGAGGAAGGAGCTTTACGACACTTTCTTACTCACCTATATTAGAGTATTCTGGAGAGAAGGCAAAATATGTCACCCTTCATTGAGTAATTCATTCTATGACTTGCAATCACCTGTCTTATGATTAAATCAGTCGCTATCTAAAGCAATTGCTCTTTAGCAAAGAAGCTTTGTTCAATCAAGTAGGCTAGTTTTACATGATAGTATTTTGAGCAAGGTATGCTGAATTGTTCCGAACCAGCCGGTTCAGAGCAATGCCGAACTGGACCGATCGGTTACCGGCATGATTCAGCTTCTTTAGAATGGTTATAACCAGTGAGTCTCTCGTCTCTGTTCACAGCCCTCGTCCCACTAGGAGCCCTCGTCCTCATCAACGATGACAATCCAGATGAGTCTTCTTCTCATTCTCTCTCCCTCTCTTCCTCTCTTTCTATCCTCGTCGTCGGATTTGGAGTTCTCGAAGCTCCTCGCGACAGCCTTGGCCCCTCTCTCTCTCTCCTTCCTTCCCTCTCCTTCGTCTCCCCCTCTCACTCTTCCTCCCTATCTTCTTGAAGTTCCCCATCAAGGGGTCCTCGGCCTCTCTCTCTCTCCCTCCCTTTTCCGCCTCCGTCTCCTTCTTCCTCCCCCCCCTCTCCCTCTTGGTGTACTTCAACATGGTATGGTATGGACCTATAGGACTAGACTGGTTGCTGGCCAGTATGAGGCTCGGTGCTAGTCTAGCAAACCTTGATTTTGAGCATGCTATTTGTTCTGTTTGGTGGCATGTCAGAAGAGTGGCGCTATCTTGAAGATCTGCACCAACAATAGTTCCAACTATGTGGTATTTAATGTATTTTTACCCTCAGTTTATGAATCTAATGTCCTTTTTTCTCTTTTTCTGGTGGGGTGCGTGGGTTAAGGAATCAATGAACCTAGTTTTTATCTGATTAAAAGATTTGCTAATATTTGTGCATATGGACTACGTGTACAGTTTTTGTCACCTGATCTGGTTTTTATGTTAATGGAATATTGAATTCAAGCACTTTCTTCCCTCATGCTTTAATGTTCAATTTCTTCTCGTTCACTATTTATTTTCATGTGTATGTGGATTCATAAGGTTTTTGGGTGGTGTTACTTGTTTTGTAGTCAATGGACTATAATATTTGATCATTGGTGGTTGTCGTGAAGTACAATCATGTTGCATGACGTGGAGACTAGCTTTTGTGTCATCCTTTTTTTTTCCTTCATTAAAATTTGTTCTCTGATGCAAAGAAAGGATTTTATTTGTGCCATATTTGGTTTCCATGAAGCTGGGGGATTGTTATGGGAAATTTAGATGGAATTCACTACCATTTTTTCTAATGATGTCATTAGAGCTTTGTTTGTTATGATATTTATCGTGATCTGGTCATCATAAGATATTTATGGCATATCTCCCTATTTTTTATTTGTTTTCATATTAGAAAATTATTGCTTATTTCTATGGTCAAAGGGCCTGGGTTATGTTCACATAGTATTTACATGATAGAATTTGAGCATGCTATTTATTTTGTTTGATACAGCATATATGCTTTTGACCTTCATAGATACATTTACTTTTACTGATTGAGCAATTGAGTAATTTAGCGATTAATGTGAGCAACTAGAATTTACATCTTCTGCTATGTTCTATGTGATATAATGAATTGTATCTCAGGATTAGGAGCTATGGTTCTTTTTCATATATATGATCTTACTTTGGTCCATCTTCATCTTTATATGTTATGTTATCTTAATTATTTTGTTCACCTATTTTAGTATCTTCCATCTTGCTATCTTCTTCCTTAGTCTGTACTATAATATCGTGTACTTTCTATTTTATTGGAAGTTTGGAACCTTAGTCCTTGAGTTACCTGCAGACTGATACTCTTCTCCAATTTGCGGTGCTTTGGTGGCTCTGGATGATTATATCTATAGTTCCTTTAGCATGCAAAGAGATAGGTTTTCTTCTTTTGTTTTAGTTAATCTAGAAGTTAGGGGTTGCGTAGACCTTTTTTTGTGTTTTATTGTCACGTTAAGGACAGATTTTCAAATGTTTGGTTTTTTCATATTATTTAAAAAAAATATCTTAGATCGTAATGCTTCAGGCCTCATTTATCATGTACCATTTATGTATTCTTAACTCAAATTATATGTTGTTGGATATTAATGCCTCTTCAGTTCGAAGTGCATAATCTTTTGCTTGACATTTCAGTTTTAGTTTATAAAGTTCTCATTCCTTATCATGTTCTATTTGAATAGAGTTTTCTTGTTCTTTGTTACACTTTTACTACTTCATGCATTTACTTGTGCAGATTGTGGGAGCAAACTTGTGAGGATTCTATTTGATTCCTTGAATGGTGTCTCGGGATCAAGAAAGGGCTTATGATATATGACCTTAGGTTCTTTTGTCTTGTTTTGAATTTACATAGCAAATGACCAAGTTTTCTAACTATTTTTTCTTTTTTAAAATTCTTTTATAGTTTGTGCTATGGTGAGGAAAAGAGCAAATCAAATTTCCTAGCACCAAGGAGTGCTCTTAGTCCCAGAATTCCAGTGGTTGCACTGGGTGAGGTCGGCTGCAGGGCTGTACTTGAAGGGTTCCAAATCCAGCATCAGTAGGACACGTGCGAGGATGAGGTTGGTGTATGGCCAATCCATGGCAGTCTGAATATGGAGACATAGGAGGTAGAAGTTATTAGAGTCAAGGTGGTTGGCTCCATGATAATGAATGATAATGAAGGCGAGCATCAGAGGCTGGCTTCTTGTGGAGTCATGTCGGAAGAGCAGAGCTACCTTTAAGATCCACACCAGCAGGTCAGCAACCTCTTCAGCAATCGGTGCAATAGGGTCTCAGTGTAACATGATTCCGAGCTTCTCTTGTTTCTATATCATTTGTTAGGGAGTCTCGGAGGGGCAAGTAGAGAATTGGTTTCCTCATTGGAAGGCAATGTTTGAGGAGTTGCAATGAGGCATATGTCTGCTAGGTAAAATGGGACAGCAAGGTAGCTACATGCCTTTCAGATGCTGTGTTTGGGGCCTCTCTCTTGTGCATTGGATGCTCTATTAGCAGTAACAACTCAAGTGGCATTGATAGCTGAAGGAACTACAGGTCTCTCTTGTGCCATGAATCATGGGTGGAGGATCAAGGGGTTTATTTCATATTTATTTTGTATTGAAATAGAATTTTCTTCAAATCAAAGTGTTATCTGCTGACCTGATTGCCCCCCATGCTTCAATATTGATGTGTTGTCTCTTTATTGAGCATCCAAAGCTTGTGAGCTGTTTTTTTTTTTTTTCCTTTAAAGATCACGTGCTTCTTCTATAATTTCTTCCATTAACTATTCCAGGTTTCCGTCTGAATCTCCGGTCAGTGCTTCTCTATTCACTATTTTCCTTTTCTTTTCTTTCTTTATATATATATATATATATATCACACAAATGGCTGAGGTCAAACTCAAGGAAGCATTAAGGTGGATTTGGATTTTTTTTTATTTATTTTTTATGCTAAGAAGTTTTGGGTGACTGATCAAGAAACTAATCATTCTGATTAACTAAGAGCATTCCATGTATTATTACTCTAACTGCGTTATGAAGCTAAAATAAGAAAATGCAGCAGGGAGTAAGAATTGGGATTTTACTTTTGCAAAGCCACTGTTATGATTTTGTTAAAGTGATCGACATACACCAGCTTCTTTCTCAGCACCAGACTCGGAAAGCCCTTCTTTTGCAGATGGGCGATGGCAGTGGCATTCGAACAGCAGAGGGCAGTAGAATTAGAGGCGAAACCATGAAAACATGCCATGTCATCCTTGCCCGCTTCTCTGTTGTTTACTCTCTTAGGAAATTGAAACGTGAACTCATCCTGGCTATCTCCCTTTACCCTGGAATAGGGAGAGAGAGAAAGTGAGGTAAAGCAGCAGAGAGATTCCGGAGGTAATGCATTTCTCTCTCTCTCTCTTTTTTTTTTTGAGTGCGGTTAAATGCATTTATGCTTTGATCCCTCATGTTTTGATCCTATTTTGGTTTTCTGGCACTCACAATACACACATACATGCATACATATATACACATAGGTTGTACACCTTTAAAGTATCTAACTAAAATGATGAACTGGCATTGTGGGCGGGCCGGTGTAATTTGTTTATTTGAGACATTTATGGGAGTGGTCAATTGCATGGCCTGCTTCCCGATCCAGAGTTTGCAAATCTACAAAAATGGTTTCTGATCTTTTCATTTCTTTTTCACGCTCTCCGTGGATTTAGATCTTACTATGTTCTGTATGGTCATCACATCTGGTTATAGATTGTTCTGTAATCTTGCTCTTTGGGGGAGGGGAGGAGGAGGGGGGGAGGGGGGTGTTCAGGGGGGTTTCCTTCATACTAGATCTATGAAGAACAGGTTTGAGAATGGATGGATTTACTGTTAGATCTTAGGTTTTCATCTTGCTACCTTTTTCTATGTGTGATAAGACCCTTGATTGTTTAGTTACTTTCATAGTTCACTAGTTGAAATCTCCGTGTGCTTGTCATTGTGGTCATGTTTGGTGAGGTTCTGTGAGCTGAACTATAATTTGTTCAAATCAGGGGGGGTACTCTCAGGTATTCTTTCATTAAACTTATGAACGTAATGCCTATGTAATTGTAAATCTTAATAATATTTGTGCATGCGGAATGTGAACTATATATTCATTTTTCATCATCTGATATGGTTTTCATGTGGATGGAATATAAATTCAAGAACTTTACTTTTCTCATGCTTTTATGCTAATTTTCATTTTGGATTTACTTTCATGTGCACTGGGTTGTTAGGATTTTCCATCATACGGTTTGTACTTATGTTGTAGTTATCAGTCATTAATATTGGGTCGTTTCTGGTTGTCATGAAATAATGAATCATGTTGCATCACATTTACTGAATTTTTATGTTATCCTCCATTTATCTTAATTCTTATTTTCCTCCTCTGATTTGCAGAAAGGATTGCATTTATGATGTTATAGTTTCCATAAACCTTATAGATTTTTATGAAAATTGTACATGGAAATTCATCATCCTCCCTCTCTTTATGATTGATATCTTCATAGCTTTATTTTGTAATGGTATTTGTTGTTACTTTGTGTTCATGAGATATTTATGTCGTCTCTTTATTTTTCATATGCTTTGATGTTAGAAATTTATAGCCTATTGCCATAGTCAAGTTCGCTCAGTATGCTTAAATAGTATTTCCATGATGGAATTTGGGCATGCTATTCTTTTTGGTCCAGCAAATACATGCTTTGCATCTGTTCAGGTGCACTTTTAATTTACTGATTCCACCTAGGTTACATACCTATCTAAAAGCACAATTGATCAACCAGGATTTATCTTTGTATTTTCTTCTATCTGTTTTGTTGAACCTACAACTTGTTTTACAATATATGATCTTATATTGGTACACCCTCATCTTTTTTTTTTATTTTCTTTCGGTAACATCCTCTTTTTCCTTTTGGTAACAAGTCCATCCACATCTTTACATGTATATATTATCCTGATCTTTCCATCTTTCTATCTTCTTTCGTGTTTTTACTTTCTTTTTTCCCCCTTTTTTGGACCCTGATATTCTTCTCCATCATAGGGTGCTTCAATGGCTTTTAAAGTTTATGGTTGTAATTCTTTTTGGCATGCAATGATATACTTCTCTTTCAAATTTCAGGAACTTCATGTGTTTTATCAATAAAGGACAGGTTTTTCAAAATGCCAAATGCCTAGGTTTTTCAAAATTGAAAGAGCACATGTATTAATCACCTGCTGACGTACATGTATGGTCGATCTTAAATGGATTGATCATATCCTTTGAATGACCAATTGATTGGCTTTTCTAAGCCAATTGTAATGATGCCCTCTGACTTTAAGATCAAAAAGGTACTTGAAAATAGCACTAGGTAGCCTACTTGAGCTACCAAATCCTTTTCTTAAAGTGTAGCCATAGTTGGCCAATTTCATGAAATGAAAGCTCACTATATGTTACATCTGCTGTGGCCTCTAATTGTTGTCACTTTGGCCGATTTGCAGCCTCGCCGAGAAATTTCAGCCACTTCCCGGCCTTGAAAGCTGGTTGAGAATTTTTTATGAGCACCAGAAGTTTCTTCCTCGTTGTTTTTCTCCAACAGCATAAATTTGTCCTGTTGAGGATGATTGTTATGCTCATACACCTAAAACCAACAGAACACCTAAAACCCACTTACAAAAAACAATTAAATACAGGTAGTATCCTCGGAATTCTTTCCTTAAAAGTATTTTATCGCTTTCTATCTTCTATCTTTTTCTGTAGTTTGTACTGTAACTTTACGTTACTTATGTTTTAATGGAACTTTAGTCCTTGATTGCCATATGGATAGACCTTCTTCTCTGCTGATGCTGCAATGGCTTTGGATGTTTTAGCTTTGATTCGTTTTTGTCTGCAAAACTATAAATTTTCTTCTCTTATAATACGGTTCATCTAGAAGAAAAGAGGGTGTGCAGAGACTTTTTTTATTTTTGATCTTCAAAAATGTGCTCTTTCTTTAAGGACTGGTGTCAAATGCTTTGGTTTTCCAAATTAGTTTCTGCTGGTGATTATGATTCTTAAAAATCTGTTGATCATGTTTCCAGACGTTGTACTATCATTGTTTAAAAGCTTTCTTAGGTGTACTTTGGCATCATTTTAGAATTTCCTGTAGTTTTTTTTTTTCAAGAGTTACGGCTTGTTCCTTGCGGATTTTGTTCATATATTCTTGCCTCTGATTTTTATGTTGTTGGATATGAATACCTCTTGAGATGAAAGTTTTGCTAAGTTGCGTTTATTTTGTTTGGTTAATTGCTGCATCAAACTGGTTCGTATTCGCACCCTGGTTTTCGTCTCTCTGATATTTTGAGCGCTGTCCTGTGATTACAGTATGTGATATTTCTCCCAGGTCCTTTTTTTTTCCTTGTTCCGATTATTCTACAGTTATGGTGAGAAGAGATGAACTAACTTAGAACTTGGGACATCTTTTAGTCTCATAATTCCAATTGCTGCACTGGGTAAAGTAGGCTACAGGGCCCAAATTAGGGCTCCAATCCAGCAGCAGCAGGTGGCGGAGAATGTGGATGGTGTCTCGAGCGGTCTGGACAAGGAGGCTGAGGTGGTAGAAATTAACAGAGTCATGGTGGTTGACTGCAAAATAATGGAGAGACCCCGAGGCCAGCGCTGCCCAGGAGTTCCATGACACAGGCTGAGGTGGTGGAAACCTTAAATTTAGGGATTCGGGGAGTCTGGTGGTCGATGTGGATTCGAGAAGGAGAATACCAGATGGGAAGGGGAGGGGGTGGGATCACGGTAAGGTCACTGAGACATCCGTTGTCGAACCCTAAATTACGTTCTGAGTCTCTGGTTTGAGTGGGCAAAGGTTGCCAATCTTAATTTATATGGAAGCCACGTATACTGTGAGAAACGATTATAAATGAGTCACTAAATGAAATACTAAATTACTTACAAGACTGCAAGTCACGAGTAAACTTGTATGGATCTAAAGGTTCACCATAAAAGTCACAAATTGAGAAAACCATCACGTTCTTAATTAATTAAACCTTCAATTACCTGTAGGTTCTAAAAGTTATGCTTGAGCAGGTCTAAAAGCTTGCATTGAGAAAATTTAGGCCTCCCAGCCGCCTTCTTCTTCCTCCTCTTCTTCTTCTTTTTTTGCTAAGGCAGGTGGATCATACCAAACAAGTATGGATGCACCTAATAGAGTCAAAAAACAAAATACCTCGAAGTGCCAGAGGCAGCTCTCCATCTCCAGTCCACAGGGTCTTATCCGAGTGATTGGTTACATAAGCAGCTATCCAGTTCGCAGCCCTATTAGCTTCACGAAAAACATGCTTGGCCTTAAAGGCATCTCCATCTCTCACTATTGCCTAGATATCTCGGAGCAAAGGATAGACGCAACCATTATCCCTTTGACCCTTTTGGATCCAACTGATAATCATGACTGAGTCTCCTTCCAGAATGATGAAACGGGCTCATAAAACATACCGGGCGTGATGAAGGCCTGTCCAAGCGGTCTTCAGCTCCGCACCCGGAACCTATATGTCGAAAAGTTGACTGCCCCTGCAACCATGACCCTGGCAGATGGTCCCTAACTCTCGTCCTTTTTCATTTGCCGCTCCCTAACTCTCTTTCTGGAATTAAACCTATATTATAATTATCTAGGTCCGATATGTTGATGATACCCGGATCCAAAACGAGGGGTATTGGCCGCTCAGGTCATCGTCAGCTGTCCTCCGATTAATTTGATGAAGTCTGGAAAAAGATCTTGCATCACTTGTCTCATCGACTACGTGCAGTTTACAAATTAGGGCGCTTCTTGACCTGCATTTCTTTCTTCAGCTGCACTCTCGATCATTTATTAATAGCTGATAGATTGTGATGGATGAACCGCGGCCGCTTGATTTTGTCAAGCTGTAAGTTGCGGCCAAGTGGTTGCAAAAGCAGCAGTCCCAAATAAAAGAGAGAAAAGGGCAGTACGTAGCTGACTGCTGCTATGCTGCGTTCTAGCCAAGGCATTCCCTCTCCCTTCTTTCCCATGAACTATTAGTTATAGAAAGGCAGAGAAGAAAAGGGAAGACATATGAGAGAGGAAAAGAGCAAAGAGCCAGGAAAGGTGGGTCCTTTTCTTTTGTGGTGCAAAAAGGTGGTGCTCTTTTGAACTACCCAATCACGGGACATCCTTGACGCCCTTTATATTCTTCATTTCTCCACCCCAGCAGGATACAGCAGCCGTTACTAGGAGGAAAAGATAAATGAAAGGATAAAGAGAAGCACAGATGCAATTTGTACTCCTTCTCTATGACTCTTCTGTACCTTCACATGAATGGATAATATATGGAATCCACTCACTGTTTTGGTTCTTCTAAAGACCAAATATTCTAAATAGAGGTAGAAGAAGCAGCTACTTGAAGACATGGTGTGTCCCTTTCCCTTCATAGCAGGTCTCGTTAGATCCTTCTCTTAATTTACTACCTCACCTAATTATTTTCAGAAACCTTGCTGCTAATACTTTGTGCCTTTGGCTGGTCATCTTATTCGGCCACTTCTTTAAAAGCTCATATCCTTCTTCTTCAACACCATCCATGTCGTTACTAACCTCGAATGGCTGAAACTTTATAGGATCCCAGAAATTTAGACTCAGCAACGAGTTCTCAACGTTTTAGTATGTGATATCCCAAAGGATATTGCTTTGTATGCTTCTGGGCATCAAAGATTCCCCTCCACCACGAGTTTTCTTTGGATTCTTCTCTGAACTATGGTCCATCTCCATCCTCCTTCTATGACAACTGTCTCAGAATCTTAGAATACTGAACCTTATATCTTCCTCCACTCTGTGGCAAGTTTTCTCCATATACTTCGATTCCCCTTCTCTCCCGTTCAGCAAAACGCCATGTCTTTCAAGCCTCCTTCAATCAACTTTGTTTATCTCCTCCGTCATGTTCCTAGAAGGATGCAGTTGCAATCCTTCAATTGCCTCAGCCTCAGCTTCTTTTTCAGCTAGTTCTTGATAACCCGGTTCTCCTCGCTGGATTCTTCTGTTTCATAAATGGCTTCTTGTTTCCGGGCCTTGAGTCTGGGAAAGAAGAACAGAGACAATTCAGTCTCATTACCTCATCCTCCTTCCCTGTCTGGTTCTTCTTTTCCTTCTTCCTCTCAGCTGCGCAAGATGAACCACTTGCCTACAGAGATGGAGGTCATGGAGAAGAAAAGATGGGACAGCTTGGAGTCGTGGTCGATGCTATTGGATCCCGGCACCGAGAGTGCAGAGGGAAGTGGTGGAGGAGAACGAGAGGAGTGGATGGCGGATCTTTCTCAGCTCTTCATTGGAAATAAGTTTGCTTCAGGGTCGCATAGTCGGATATACCGAGGAATTTATAAGCAGCGGGCAGTCGCGGTGAAGATGGTGAGGATCCCAGAGCAGGACGGGGAGAGAAGAGCAATGCTTGAGAAACAGTTCAATTCTGAAGTTGCCTTCCTTTCCCGCCTTTATCATCCCAACATAGTGCAGGTTAGTTTAGCAAGTGACTTCTTTCCTTCTTTTTCTGAATTAAATATTGACAGTAGAGCTTCATTCTTTACATTATACTGATTCCAGCTGAATGGTTCAGCATCCTTTTTCCGGTCGGGCTGTATGTTGAATGTTAAATATAATGAAACACACTATCCATTCAGCTGTTCTTCTCTTTCGTTAATGATAAAGAACGTAGATCGCGCTTCCACTGTACTGCTCTTATTTCATAAGAACAAGATTGGCTATTTAGATGGTTATGAGCTTTATTTAGACTTGCCTGCACATTCCTAACATTAAGTATTAAACAGTTGAATGTTCATCCAGTTAAAAATTTGTGTGATATTACAAATGCATATACAACTAAGGACTAATTAAGATTAGCACCCCATAATAAGAAATTTGACTTACAATAGGGATATCTTAATAGTTTGGAGAAGGAAAAATGGAAAATCTTTTTACTTATTAAAAAATAAAAGCAAAGACAAAAAGTAAGAAGAGAAACATTATAAGAAGCGGAAAACAAAATTTCAACTCTTCAGCCATTTACAGAGTCTGTTAAATTTTTAAAATCTGCACAAACGCTTACGATGGCCAAGCTTCTCGAGGCTGCCTAGACCTCATGACAAGGATAAATTGAAGTCATGGCATCATAATTTTACACCCTTTAAAACCACATTTCTGCTATCAAATTGGATAAATTTGCTTTGATGCACCAAATGGTCAAAACACTTCTTTGTTTCCTCACTTTTATGGAAAAAAAAAAACTAATGGGTACAAGGAGGAAATAGGGGGCATCTCTTCACAAGGGATCAAGGTTGGATAACCTACAGAAAAGGTTGCAGTTCAGAAGCAAGCCAATATTACTGATACACTTTCAAAAAGTAATTGTAGAAGTTTGTTGTCTCATCAAACAAGAATTTTTATGGGCACATTCCTTGGCTAAGATGAGACAATGATTCAGAGAACATCTAGTTTGGCAAGAAAACAATCATCAGAAAGAAGGTGAGCCAACATTTTAGATGAGACAACATAATTTTACCACGTGCGGCTTACATAAATTCCTTGCATCATTTAATTCATATATATTGCAGGCATTATTGGGATTTTATCATTTAAGTTGCCAAAGAATAGCAATTGTCACGTAGTACCAGAAAATTACCTCTGCACTTCATTCACCTTTTTAATTCTATGAAGTACATTTTCACACATGCAAAAGCTTGGCTCTCTATATCCACTAACCATGGCAACATTTCCAAGAAATAAATCTCAAAAATTAACTCAACAATTATTGTCCCTTCATGAACCAACATTTTCCTCTCTTCCCTCCTACTCGATTGTTAATCCCCTATATGGAGTTCCTTATCCAACCCTTTTGAGTTTCCTTCCAAGACAAACCCAATATTAAGATTTATCGATGGTTTGTGTTCTGTTATAAAACATCAGATATATTATAAAATATTACCTTCTGAACTCAGTTGCCCTATAAAAGACATCTTCTTTTGAGCAAAAGATGCCCATGTCTTTTGCTAGCATTTCTTTGCTCATCGAAAAATTTTCAACACCAATTTTGTTTGTTAAGTTACCTAAGTGCTTCCAGAAAATGACCTCTAGTGTGAACTTAGCTTGTTAGAATACCAATGACTACAAAATTCAATATATGTTCCAGTCCTCAAGCCTTTTCATCACATTTTTTTCCCTTTAATTAATGCTTCGCTACTAAATTGCATAGGTGGAAACCTGTACTTGCTGTCTCTCTTTTCCCCTCTCCAATACAAACTTGAACTTGCATACTAACTTATTTAATTTGTCCCCTTTTCGAATGTTGCAGTTTATAGCAGCCTCCAAAAAGCCTCCTGTGTACTGTATAATTACAGAATATATGTCTCAAGGAACTCTGAGGATGTATCTTCACAAGAAACAGCCATATTCTCTGTCGACTGAGACAATTTTAAGGTTAGCCCTTGATATTTCTCGAGGAATGCAATACCTTCATTCACAAGGTGTGATTCACAGAGACCTGAAATCTCATAATTTGCTACTTAATGATGAAATGCGAGTTAAGGTTGCTGACTTTGGAACCTCATGCTTGGAAACTCAGTGCCGAGCATCCAAAGGTAATATGGGAACTTACCGTTGGATGGCTCCAGAAATGGTCAAGGAAAAACCATACACTAGAAAGGTTGATGTGTACAGTTTTGGAATCGTCTTGTGGGAATTGACGACCGCTATTGTTCCATTTCAAGGAATGACACCTGTGCAGGCTGCATATGCTGCTTCAGAGAAGGTTGGTTCTTTTAATTTTATTTGCCAAGGCATCTTGCAGTTAGGATTTGTCTTGTTTTATGCATCAAATAGGTATATCATGCAATGCTTTTTCATCAAAATAAGTTCTGATAGGTTTATGCTTGGTCCCCAAATACGCTAATTATTAATAGAAAATTGCTTGAGAGGAAAACAACAAGAAATGAATCAGTCCAACATCTTCTGTCCACATGCTAACCTTCTTCCATTCATAGTCTATGTCATGGTTCCCTTTATCTCTATGCAAATGTCATATTAGTTCCTTTATTGATTGCTAGTTTTAAACCTAATTTTAGGACCGATACCCATGCTTCTGCTCTTTAAAACAAATTAGAGAATTTGTGTACAATATGTTCTGACCACTGTATGTAAGTTTTATGTACTTCTTTTATTGAGAAAATTGTTATGTTTATGGAAAATATTTACTAAAATATGTTCAAGTTGGTACCTTCCATTGTTTTTATGCTTGGCTTGATTTCTTTGTTCCTTGTTATATATAAGGAAATTAGAACAACCTGTCACTCAAGTTTTAGCCATTAGTTCAAATGGTTTGGTTGTGAAAGATACAAACTCCTTTTTTCTTCAGCTGCTTTCAATTCAGAAATCTCTCTCCATTTAGTTTTGACCTTTACATAGCCTTTTAACAATTCTGATGAGCAATATGGGTCAAAAATACGTCTTGACACCACAAGGCAGATCAATGATAGGATCCACAGCACGCTAATCTCTCTAAAGGAGCAACTGCCATTTTTAGATTTCAATATCAGTAAAACTATAGTATATGTATTTTCCCCAAATTTCCAAGCCCATAGTATAGATTAAGGTAACTCTAGGAGGATTTTGAAAATTTTGAGGCCAGGGCTCGACAAATAAAGGCCTAGAAGAACTATTTTAATTTTCTTAGATAAAAGATGAGAACATCTATTTAATACTTTTTTCTGAGAAAAAGTTCTGTCTACTTCACTAAGGCAAATTACCAGGTATACTGCTGCTAGTGTGTTTTCTTGTTATCAACAGGAAAAGCTTATTGATTTTAGACGGAGTCTGAATATTTGGTATCTGAAAATGTTGCTGCATCAAAATCATAGCTGACTGCAATTTCAGCACTTAAACCAGGTTGTTTGTGGGCAAGTCTATTGATGCTATCTGTTATAGAAAAGAAAAAATACATGATTGCATGAACATCCAATCTTTGTTCTTTACAAATACACCATATAATTTTTCTTCTACCAAGTTGTTTCATCATTTTAAATATAGACCAACTTTTGCAGTAGATGGTACTGTGTTCAAATGGCTTATATCATGAGCTTCAGGTCAGAGTAAAAATTGATTAGCTATCTCCAGTTTTAATTGTTATATCAACTCTCTTTTCCTTTTCTTTTCTGTTTCCATAGATTTGATTTCTCAATTACTACATCAAACACCTCAGAAAATCTCTCTTAAGAACCTCATCCCAGGGCTGCAACCAATGTGCTATATCCCTCTTTTGCAAGATTTGGGACTTCTAATATTCACGTCGGTTCTATCTTCTTGTTCAGAACATGCGGCCACCTTTATCGACTACTTGTTCACCTGTCCTCAACAATCTCATAAAGAGATGCTGGTCTGCGAATCCAGCGAAGCGACCAGATTTCAGTTATATTGTTTCAGTGTTGGAGAAGTATGATGAATGTGTTAGGGAAGGCCTTCCTGTCCTTGTGCATCAAGAGCTGAGAATAGGGAATTCTCTTGTTGGGCTCTTCAAGGGCTGCATCACGACAAGATCATCAACACCTGTGCCTGCTTGAACCTGGAGTAGCATATAAAATGGTCATCTTTCTCGCATGACATCAGTAATTTATAAAGGTAATGTCTTGTATATATATATTTTTTGGTTTTCCTGGCCTAACTGAATGTGGAGTGTTGTAATAATGACATAACCAGGCACATAGTAATAGCGTTTAATTTTTGCGAACGAGACAATTACATACGTTGTATTAGTTCATAAAGGCAAATTAATTTATGCGGATGTAAAAAAGACCTTACTATATGATTGAGGTTTTTGATGTCATTATAAATGCTAGTTTATCTTTGTTCCCCATCCATAACCTGGTTTTTGAGATAGAAAAAGCTTGACCACATTTTCTGCTTCTACCTATATATCAAGTGTTTTTTGCCCTCCACTCTTTTCATCTTGGTAACCTTTATTCAAGACCCCATATAATCATTCTTTTTTTTTTTTGATAGTTGTACAATCATTTATATTTAGCCACTGGCTTGTTCTGAACATATCAAACCATCTTAAGTTTTTTTTTCTCTGGCTAATTGGGTACCACTCTTTGACATTTTCTGATATTCTGAATTCTGGCCAGGTCCTATTATCACTTCTAACACATACGCTATATTAGCTTTATATCACATCCACCTCTATCTCAAATCCATGCTGCATTTACCTTTTACCCACAAGTTCTCAGATCATTTCCTCAGCTATATTTGTTGTACAAAATGTACATCTTCCATCCCAAAGGTATTCAAGTTGCGAGTTTAATCTTGAAGTTAGCATGTTAATTAGATGGCTGTCTTCCTACAGATCGCACCTTATCATTCTTTCTCGAGCATTATTGGGCGTAACCAGGTTCTGAAAAAACTAGGTTTAGTGCCCATACATGGGTTAAGAAGGATTTTGATATTCAACCCGGCTGAGGTACGACGAGCCAGGGTGCACAAAGCATTATTCTTCTTTATCTTTTTCTCCTTTTAGAAGATCTTTTATCTTCCTTTCCATCACTCACTTTGTCATAGCCACCATGAGCTTGGAAGCATTTCGATATCATGGAACACTCCAACAGATGGTGAACTCATCGCCTCCTCCTAATAAAGGACAGCAACCAGCTGTTTGGGCCAAGCCCCAATATGTATGAATGTTCTAGCTGTCAGAGTATGAGATCTGCACAAGTTCATTGCATATTATAAGCAGTTAACTGTTATTTAATTTGTTTAAACAATCTTGCTTAAATGTAGCTTTCACATCTCTGATAGAATTTTTAGCTTGTCATCTCTTTGATAGCCTGCCACCTGAGAATGAAGGATGATGACCCTCAATAGGAGAAGTTTGGTGCCTCAAAAAGACTTTTTGAGTTGAGATTGTCATCAGCCCTCGTTCTTGTTTAATTGATGGGAAGTGTAAAGACGAGCTATTGGCATGGGTTGGTCCACCTACTCAACCACCCTTGGTTGCTTGGCATGGTGACAAAACTAGTTCGGACGGGGCAATCACTGTTTTTTTTATGAGGTTTTCTTTTCAAGTTAGCAGCGACGTGTAATGGATGGAGGCAACTAAGTACTTGCTTTTACCCTGTTCAATCGTCGCTTTAGGCTTATATATATATATACATACACATGGATATGGAGTTACTGAAGAGAATCCAAACTCATCTATATAGTATCAATTCTTTACAGATTTTCTTCTGAAAAAGAGAGATGTATCCACTTTTCACAGCATCTAACCCCACCTTTCTCAATTGACGGGGATGGCACCCACCGTGGGCTCCCCTCGACTGCGTGAGGCTCGATCCAGTACGTAAATTAAATTTTTATTCAAAAAGATTAATTAACAATTTGAGAGTGCAAGCCTTTCTTCTTCTTCCGCTTCTTCTTTGGGTTGCCCGCCCGCCGTTCCCTGCAAGAAGACGAGCCTTTCTTTTGTCCTCACAAAGCTAAACCTGAACCATCCCCAGCAATAATAAAAAAAAAATAAGGAGTATGAAAGAGGACCGGATGACCGGATCCATTTTAATATTCAAATTTATCTGAATATAAATATAAATATAAATATAAATATTTAAGTAATATATATATATAAATTAATATGGATATAAATAATCATCTGCTTAATCTTTATTCAAATATTATATACCTCTCGTGATCTTTTAAGAGAAACTATATTAATGTGTAATCAGTTTATATAGTGACATGTTTAATTTGGGGTCATAAAATTTAACTATCTGAATTATATTCATATTTATTTTATTTATAATATATATATATATATTTATATCAAAATAAAACTAAGTGAATATGGATTTGTATTTGATTAATATCTAAATCAGAATTGGTATCTACTAAAATAAATCTAAATATGAAGATCCTGAGACCCAGAATGTATTAGTTTTCGGTCTTAATGTCTCACTAATCCAGAAAATATTGAAACTGCAATTACAGGTTAACAACACTCTCCAATTTACTTTATTGTTGTCTTCATAACTCTCATTATACATCCCCTTGGCTCAGTGATGTTTTTTGGTTGTTATATAAAAGTATAGGAGTTAATATTAGTCCTCCAAAATTTGTTGCTTAAATCTATTAGGAAAAAGAAACCGATGCTGCTTGAAACGCATACCAATATTACTAAAAAAAATAATTCATTATTAGTATTAGAAAATCAGGGATTTAGATGTGAAACATCCTTTTTACTATGCTTAATTATCCTTGATGTTTAAATTTAGAGTGATTAAAATAATTGTATCTTAAGTGTGTCTTTGACCTCTCTATAAGCCACTGGGTTGCATGTCCAAAACATTCTAAAGTTCAAATCAAGACTCCAACAAAAGTTGTGATTAGATAATCAACACATTTTCTTTGAATAGTAAACACGTTTTCTTAATAGTAACATGAATGACTAAGAGTAGGATTATCAATTAATGGAAGAAATTAATAAATTCACTAGAAAATAATCTAGTTTGGACCATAAAACTAGATCCATAAGCTTATATGATAAGGTTTAGATCCCATCATATTTAAACTTCCAAATAAATATGTTGATAATCATTTTGATTCACATCCATTGTTCACTCATACATGTCAACTTACACATCTATATTGACTTAAAATTTCACATTATAATCATTTATCGCTTTTAGATATATAACCTTAAATTTAGTACACAGTTTTGCGCAATAAATCTATCTCATTAATTTTTGATAAATGAAACTTCCTA
>JAOXJJ010000001.1:14595495-14618276 GCA_025769935.1 Phoenix roebelenii | reverse complement strand
AAGGGGTTAAGGTTTGTTGGTGAGCCAAAGGAAAAACCAACGGGGTTGTAAGGTTTGTTGGTGAGCCGAGGGTAAAACCAACGGTGTAAGGGTTCGATTGTGATCCCGGGAAAACAATCGGGTGGTTCTAGTCGGTGAGCCTGTGAAAATCGACCGAGTTCGTTGTGATCTCGTAAAACAACAAGTTGGGTTGTGAGCTTGTAAAACAACTGGCTGTAATCCAAGGGATTATAGTGAACTCCCAAGTGAAGCTTGGGGAGTGGACGTAGGAGTAAGGGTTAGCTCCGAACCACTATAAATCTGCTTGTGTTTGTGTTGGCTGCTGTTTTGTCTCTTATACTTTCTCTACTCATTCACTACATTTAATTACTTAACCTGAATACTTTAAATAGAATTAGTTAATCATTAAACATAGTTTTTAATTGATCGAATTAAGTCATAACCCAATTCACCCCCCCCCCTCTTGGGTTGTCTTCTTGGGCAACAGAAAATCATAAATCAAAAGGGAGATTGCAATAAACCATGTTTCCTTCATGTCTATCCCTTGTGCCAAGTCTACTTCCATCATAAGTGGTGCTATTCTGATGAAAGGAAATAACATTTGATTATAAATATCTAATTATATAATAAAATTCTATATTCAAACTCCATATCATTTTAAAACATGAATTATCTATTATAATTAGTAATATTTATAATGTCCTTCTTGTTGCTGGGTATAGAAAATATAATCATAGTTGTTGTAATACAAAAGGAAATATCATTACGTGCTAATTCATACAAGCGAGAAAGAAAGTTACCAATCAAAAAAATAGCACTTAGTTATTTCAACTCATCTCCAACAAGATATCTATTGTACATTTTATTGTCGTTATTATGTCATTTTGGTTTTTACTAATATAAATCATTATAAACTCATTGTCTATGTTTAGAAAGCAGCTAATAGTACAACAACATGAAAATTAAATATTATTTCAGTGATAATGATATGTAATGATTTTGAGGAGTTCATTATTGGGTGCAACTTTATTTATCCGGATCTTGATTAACATTGTGGCCGTCAAAGATAGGTCATGGGAGAGATCTTGACTCTTAAGTTAACATATTTAGATTTTCTAGGTGACCTTATTATTTGAACTAGCTTAATCTTCGATCAATGAAATTAATTATGCTAATAATTTTACATTTATGTTCATCCTTATTTATTTTAAAGAAACTAGTGTTTAGCGCATGTAGCACAAGAAAAAGATGGTTAGCCTTGTGTTTTAATTTTATTTAAATTTAAAATAAGAAAGAGATTAAACTATAGTTTCATCATGATAAGAGAATGTTTGGATGCAGGATAGAAGAAGTTCTGATGCTAAAATGATGTAGGATATAACAAACTTTGGTACCAAACTAAAATAGGACAGAACAGGCTTTGATACTAAACTGACGCAGGACAAATAAAAAAGAAAGAAAAGAAGAGGAGGAAAGAGAAGAGAAGAGGAGACGAAGAAGGATGGAGAAGAAGAGAGAAAGAAGGAGGCGGCACAGAGAGAGAGAGACATGGCAACTCATTAGTTTATATTTTCAAATTTCAATAACGCAGACCATATTCTCAATTAATACAGTAATGGGTTTATATAAACAACTCAAAATTCTAATAAAAGTCCACATAAAAATAAAATACTAGATTCCTCATAATTCTATATCTTAGAATCCACATAAAAATATTTTTTTTTTAATTTTTAAATAAAATAATTTTTCTAATTTCTATAGTTGTGCCTAATAAAAATGCGCTTAGATTTTTTATTAGACGATCCTCTATCACCTTTTCAGCTGCAATTTTATTTGAATTAGTAGATAAGGATGGGAAGGATGAGAGGTCTTACCAAATAAAATGGGCCATGCATATGTGAAATTAATTACATACACTCTGTCTTTAGTAGTGTACCAATATCTCCCTTCCTCTCTTATAGCGCAGGCATAAGATAGTTTTCTTATATTAAATAAGATAATTTATTACAAAATAACCTTTTTCTCTTCCATAAATATGATATATTAATCAATATGACTAAATCCAGGTTGGAAGAAACATATTTTTGGGTATTTGGAGATTTTTACATTGATGATGTTGATGACCAAAGCATGATACTATTTGCTTTTACGAATACTACAGTTAAAGCCTGATGTTTAAAGTAACAAGGTTCTAAATAAGAGACTTCCTATTAAATGGATTCAGCTTTGAACCTTGCGAATAAGAATTTGAGTTTAACAACCAAATCTATGTGAGATACATGATTCTTCCAAACTTTAGATTCTATTATTATTTTATTTTGCATATTAATCATATTGTGTCTCAACATTATCTCTAGGAATGAAAATTTCTTTTATTAAAGAATATTGTTTTTTGACCAACTTAATTACGGGTTTACTAATTAATTTAAGAGCATAGTTGATCAGGATTCAGACACATCTCCGTGTTTTTGTTTTAGTTCCATATTTTCTAGAAATTCACTTACATCAATTGATGATATTTCTCTCATTTTGTGGTGATCTGCAACCCCAAAATATGCATTGTCTAGAAAAAAAAATATTTCTTGTAATTGAGTAGATTTTTATGAAAAATTCACTTATACATATAATAAAGAACTATGTTTAATTAACAAACAACTCTCATAAATACTTTGCACCTCAAAATCCATCGACTATGGGGGTTTACAACATCAATACATAGTCCTCATGTTAAGTTTGTATAAAGTGTATTTTTGGTTGTTGGGAATTGTACCCTAAGAGTCAATCGTCAGCATGTTGATGATTGATTTTATAAATGAATTGATAAATTAATAAAGTATTATTTTGGCATTATTCATCATTTTTTTGTACATCTTTAAATGAACTCTTGTAGTATGATGAAGTTCTTAGGATTCTTTATGATAAAGGAGGATTTATCTGTGAGTCCTTAAACCAGTTCATGACCAAATGATATGATGTTAATAGGACAACAGCATTATCGAGTTTAGGTCGTTATGTGACATATACGTTGGTTGTCTTCTTAATCAAGGATTGTGGAGACACTAATATGTCACATAGGTGAAGTGTAGAAGTACATTTCACTGAACGTGACCAATTTCGAAATGCTCTGCTGTCAAGAGATGTTTCAAGTGGATATGGGTATATGTGTCCCTCAGACTTGAGATCACCACGGTGATTAGTAAGCAACTCATTGTACTTTGGTACCGGACTAACTGAATTTTTAATTCAAGGACGGAAGGTCACTGGGTGCAGTCAAGTACTTGCGAAGTTGGTGTATGAGTTAAGATGGAATTGACCCCTTCTGGTGACAGAAGATAATGCCCTTATGTTCAATTTAGCAAAACCTTGGCCAGGATAATCCTTGTGAGGAGTCACAAGATTTGTAAAAATTGAATTACAGAGTGGATGCACTATTACAAAGTTGATAGAACTCTGATGTCATCCTGGCATTAGGAGTCATAGGGATGAATTATACGGTAACCATAATCCAGGGTTCCAGAATATTGCTTCGCAATAATTCGACCTATCCAGATGTCGAGTATCATTGCTAGATGGTCACATCGATTAGTACAGAAAATCGTTCCCGTGTTACCGGCTTAGGTTTGAACCTATGGGGTCACACGCACAGAAGTTTTCTAGGTTGATCATAAAGGCTGATGGACGATTAAGAATCATCCAGAGGTAATTTGGTCAATTCAATTGATAAATTATCCTAAGTAAAATGTTGCTATAAAATAATTAATGAATTATTGAAGGATTTATAAGCAATTAGATTGTTAATTGACTCAATTTGATTGAGTAATAGAGCTTGCGTTGAGCCAAATTGAATTAGATTCAATTTGGGCTATATTAGGGTTTGACCTAATTAGATTGGGTTTAAACCAAGAAGATTGGGCTTGACTTAATTAATGGGACTTGACCCAATTAGATTGGGCATGATCCAAGGTCGTCATCTGATGAAGATTCTAAATTCAAATATTTAAAATTTGAATTCGAGACCAATTTCTGAAAATTAGGAACCCAGTTTTGGAGATCAGATGACACATGTCACCCTTACATCAATGGCGCCATAGATGGGATTTTTTCTTTTTAGTTGATGACGCATGATGACACATGGCAAGGATCCATGGTGTGGCGCCATGAAGAGAATTTATCCTAATTTGATTAGAATTTTAATTCCTTCATTTGATGGCGCCAAGTGACATGTGGCGAGATCCTAGCAGGGGACGCAAAATTAGGGGGCAAGCGGCTGCTTTCTTTTGGAAGAAATGAATCCCTATTCCTTAGGGATTCAAATGTAGCATTCAATGGCCACACCTCCTCTTTTATTCCACCGCATATGGTCCCTATTTGATGGGGATTTCAATTGCCATTTGATGGCAATTAATTGGTGCAAAGGGGCCCTCCATTCCATCTCCTCCATGTGTGTATAAATTTCTGGATAGCCTAAGTTCTAAAAAAAAGGAGAGAACACATGAAGGTCACAAGCTCTCTTTGATCTCCTTCATCTCCTCCTCCGTCGCCTTCAAAGGAACGATCAAGGGTTGATTGTTTCAAGATTACAGCACATCCTCGCGAGCTAGCAATCCCGGGGACGTCGATCATCCAAGAGCTTCACGTGGATCACCCGTGGAGGCCAAACGGTTGTGTGCCTACGAAGCTCGAGCATCATATTCATTTGTCTCTGTGATTCATAAAGGTATAAATTTAGAGATATCATTTTGTGCTAAGTTTTAATCGGATTCAATCCCTCGAGGGTTCATACCTTTTTTGGGGCTTCTCACGGAGTGATCTCCAGATCTCATTCAATGAGCATTTGGAGATAGATTGGATCCAAAATTAGTCGAGTTTAGAACTTTACTTATGCTCTTATTTTCAGATCTAATGATAATCATGCATAGTTGGTTTTATGCATAATCGTTTAAACGGTCTTGGTATTTATTTATGATCTATTCTGCATGTTAGAATTAAATTGTTTAATTCTATCTTTCCGCTATGATTTAAACATTAAGAACTACGTGTGGCTTGATCCCCCTTTCGAAGGGGTACGTAGGCAACCTGATCAGGTGCAACCACGATTTTTAAGAAAAAATTTTAATTTTCAGCATGCAGCCCGTTGTAAATAAACCATCAATTTTGCTCCCCATCAAGACTATTCAAGTCTAAGCAGGGCCGGCTCGAGGCCTTCGGCCGAGGCGGTCGCCTAAGGCCTCGAGCCAATGGAAGGCCTCTGGGAGGTTGACCAAAAGGAAGCAAAGGCCCCGAATAAAACGGGAACAAGAGCTGGCTACGAGTCTTTCCCCTTGATGGAAGGGAGCTGGCTACGAGTCTTCCCCCTTGATGGAAGGGAGCTGGCTACGAGTCTTCCCCCTTGGGGACAGTAGTTTTGTTTTGGGTGGAGAGAAAGAGAGAGAGGAGGGATTTGGTTGGCTTGATACATGTCTGAAGCCACTCTTATCTTTCATCCCATCTCTTTTTTGGTTTTGGTCTTGGTTTTCCTTCCCTCACATTACTCCTGATCCAACTGGGCCATCAGGAAGAAAGATAGGGGGATTGGAGATGACTTCTTGGAGGGTAGAGAAGAGGGGGGGGGGGGGGGCTGCTTAGGTACTCGCTTGAAGGGAAGATGGTGGGATGGGACTTTTATTAATTTGATGGAGTAAATTTCCCATAATGCCCCTACTTTCTCTTATAGAGAGGTTCCTTTCTGGACAAATACTTCTTCCTATTCTGCCCTTGAGTCAAATGTATTGGGCCGCCCCTGAGTCCAAGGCTAGAGTAGACTTATGATGCAAGAGGGGTAATATCTTGTGGAAGAGAACTGGAATAGTATGAGCCTATTCCATCATACCAAATTTGTTTGTTTGATAGAGCAAATGGGGAAATAAGTAGAGGAACAGGGAGACATTCCTCCACTTTGTTCCTCCATATATTCCACAACCAAACATTTCCTGAATCCTCGAGGGTTGAGAAGAAGGTATCTTTCAAATTTGTTCATTTCAATGAAATCCTCAATCCTTGCAATTCTACAAGTATTAATTATCCACACAGCTCTAGTTTCAAAAGCATACTTATTATATGACTCAAGATATTGGATAAAGGTTACCTTCATCATTAAGATTATATTAAGATATTTTTTACTAAATCTGTTTCTTATCCTTAAATCCAATCAGCATCAGCTATAGATATGCATTGTGTTTGTTATAATCATAAATGAAGTTACCAAACTTTTCCTTGGTTTAACCTCTGTCGACAGATGGTGAAATCTCTCGGGTTTTTACTTCTTTTTGGCAGTCTAGTGTCCTTACTGCCTTCTTTTTTTTCTCTCTCTTCTTGTAACAGTTCAATATTTCAATGAATTGGTCCCACGCCCTATACTACTTTCTGGTGACAAAGTTATGAAATATTTAAGTCTGTTCCACAGAAACGGACTTCAAATTGCTTGGATATCTGAATAAAAGCGTAATTGCACGTACGTAACATGGTTATATAACTCCTGATGAGAATAATATTAGATTTACATAGTAATATGTGTCACTCCAACCCAGCAATACATGCATTACTTAAATATGCCGAGAGTAGCGTTCATCACTTGATCGGCAACGATGCGGTTCATCCTCTCGGTTGGGTGGAACGCATCCCAGAAGACATACTTGTTGGCATCCTGGCATGTGAACACACTCCTTGTGTTGCAAAAGTATCCCATCTCAAAAATTCCAGTGGCGCAACAGCCGGATTCTGCGTCCTCAAATCCTGCACGCCATGCAAACACATCAGAGTTTGATGGCCAATCTAACTAGCTTGAAAGTAATTCAGTCTATATATATATATATATATAGTGTTTGTGCCCTTCATCCTAGCTTCAGCTTAATCCAGTTCCTCATCATCAATATTTTTTTTTTCTTCTTTCGAGTGAAGCTAACTGATAATAACATTTGGGACTGGTCTAATAGTCACCCCCCGCCATCTTGTATTTAAACCATTCAAGATCAGAACGGTGCGAGAATTTATCCTGTTGTCCACCGTACTTGTGGGATGGAGCCTGATCTTTTGGACCTAGTCCACCTAATAATTTCTTCATAATGATGCTGGTTTTAGGCATCAATATTGTCCATGCGCTTACACGCATGTACATCTATTGATCCTTAATTCTAAGCCTCGGCTCTTATACCAAATTCAAAGTTTTGAGCTGAAAATAGCAACCGAATTAGAGCAAATTATTAATCATGTAAAGGCCACCACCTAGTTACGGTTTTCATGAATCTAGTGAGGGATTATTGTCCAAAAAATCTCAATATTAGTTTTCGAACACATTTAAAAGTGGTCCCCTAAATAAGAAATATGCGACCGCCCACTTATGAATTATGCTTGCAGATGCATCTATAACTTGTGACAGTATTGATATTGGAGGTGGACCACAGTGATCCACCGTCTGATGCCAACGCCAAAAATGTTGGCATTTATGTGATGATGGATCATTCATTGGTACCCGTTAGTGGAAGGGCATGGGAGAGATTTTGTTTGAACTCACCATATGTCGATGGCGTCCGGACGACATCCAAGAAAAGTTGGTAGATATCGCTGAATACGATTGTGGTACCATGCAATTCGCGGTTAAGCTTTTCGATCGAGAACTGCAGCTTGCCGTTAAAATCCGACGCCACCTTGTTGTACATCTCGTTGCAAGCCCCGATCATCGGATTGGTGGCTCGTTCCAACGGCAAACACCCCATCGGAAGGATGCCGGCGAGGTCCACTTTGCGAGCACCCAACTGGTAGATTTCCCTGACGAAACCTTCAGCAATGCCGATTAAGAAGTCCTGGTACTCTTCCACAGTATACTGCGAGCGCCGGCCGCAGGGCACCATGTAGTAGTTCTCGAGAAAATCATTAGTTCCCAAGCTTACAATATACAGAGCCTCGCTCAATGTCTCTTGGGCCTGGGCTTCCCCTTGGTAAGCCTTCAGCTTGCCACTGAATTCTTTGAAAAACTCCAACTGCTTCCATGGAGTTAGGACGGACTGCAGAAAGAAGCAAGCTAACATCAGCTCAAAGGAGGACGGACGGACCGCCGACGGAATCACATGAAATTATAACGCGGAATTGAGGGCCAAGGACTTACCAGCACGTCAGATGTGGTGTTGTCGAAGCCGCTGCCGGCGGAGGCGAAGCAGACGCCGGAGGCGAAATCCTTGATGCCGTACTTGGGATCGAGGTAGGCCGGCACGGCCGGCGGGAGCCCGAAGGCTTCCGAGATGAAGTCGGTCGCAAGCCGCCCGTTGCAGAATCGACCTGTGGGCTGACCGCCGATGAAGTCCCGGCCGTAAGGCTTGAAGTTGCTTCTTGCGGTGGTCTGTATGTAGTTGTTGTTCCCGGTGTCCACCGACGAGTCCCCGAAGATGATGATTGCCGGGACTTTGGCAGCGATCTCAGCGAGATGCAGCAAGAGCTGAAGCAGCAGAAGCCAAGGCAGACTGTTTGGTGACATCTCCAACCAGGAAGAGAAATGCGGAGGCGAGTGGGGTAATGACTAAATAGTTGGGTTGGTGAGAACTGCAGAGAAGCTAAGGCGCCGTAAGATGACAATGAGAGGCTCGTAAAAAAAATATGGTTCTGAGGTAACAAAGGGTGGTGGGCTATCTAACAGCGAGAAAAATGATATGATTCTAGAACGTGCAATGGTTCCCAACGGCCTGCATGCATGGATGGCCAGAATTTCAGAGTGGGAAACGCTGCTGAGAGTGAAAGAAAGGGACGCTTGAGGTGTTTCCGCCCAGCAGAAATGGGGAGAGCATTAATTTAAGCCATCGTTTAAAGGCTCTCGTTGTTCAGGTTGCTCGGTGCCGGTGAGCTAGCTGTACCGTCTTGGCCGTTGGATTTAATTCCTTTTAAAATCCTTTATAGTATGGAATCCAGTGCCCTTCTTTTGCCTCTGATTGAAGGTGTGACTTGCCAAGAGAGTTTTGATTCCACCTGTATGGTTTAGATTTGTAGCGCACGAATGTCGATAAATATGAAGATCGGATGCCTTCCACTTGGACACGCTCGATGGAATCGCTATCTGGTCCAGCTGGCACTAAGGTGGTGTTGGGGTGATGTACTCATACATAAGGTGGCCCATAGGTTGGGGAGGGTATGAGTCAAATTTCTATCCGCATCGAATATTCTCTAGTGGAAAGGGGGCTAGTGGGGCTGCTACGTGAATTGGGTTTGCACCCCCCGCACCACAGGGGCATAATTGGGCCGCGGTGTGCAGGAGGCAGGCTATCCCTGCTGTGTATCAAATCTAACAAGACTTTCAAGTGAGTGCTAAGTAACAATGTTGTTCTTCATCTAGAAAGTATGGTTAGTATAATATATAATTAGGGTTTGCATCATGCGTTGGTACAATAAATGTCCAGCACCAATCAAGTAAATGGAAACTTGAATTCATGGTCCGTGTGACTCTGCATTCTTCGGCCGTCTTTCCTTCTTCTTCTTTTTTTTTAAGAATGATTGATGGTGAGAATTACAACTATCTGATGTTGTTTCTAGAACCTTATGCTACATGCTGTGAATTTGATCACATCTTGAACTGTGCAAATGATTCAATTGATATAATTATGGTCTGTTGCTAAAAGAATTAATCATGGTTTATGGTAATGCCGGTAAGGAATGAAAAATAACTATTTTTCTTTGTCGATGATTGTTTGTTGCTAGCCCGAGCGATGAGGCAGGCTGCTCAGACCATCAGGAAGACCCTTTGGGACTATTGTGCGGCATCTGGGCAACGGGTCAACCCGAACAAGTCAGCTATCTGCTTCAGTTCGAAGACAAAAGCAAGAGTGAAGGATGCCAATATGGAGATTTTGGGAGTAGATGAGCAAGAGGGCACACTGAGATACTTGGGGGTTCTGATCTCGGGACGGTGCCTCAGCAGTGGGGACTACTCCTTTCTAGAGCTTAGCATCAGATAGAGATTAGAGGGGTGGCAATTGCACGCACTTTCCATGATGGGTAGGATCACCTTGGTGAGTTCGGTTCTCACAGCAGTTCTAATTTACTTGTTGTCCAACGCCATACTCCCAATGGCGCCATTGAGGACACTTGAGAGATCTTCAGGAACTTTATTTGGGGGAGACGTGACGGCAGAGAAGGGCTCCACCTGATAACCTGGGAGGTAGTGTGCCAGCCGACCAAGACTGGTGGACTGGGGTGCCATCATTAGTGGCTATGTGGGAGGCCCTAGGTGCGAGACATGTAGCTAGGTTTCTGTTGGAGCCTGATAGTATGTGGTCCTCACTCCTGAAGGCCAAGTATGGGGCCATCCCGACGGGGGCGAGAATCCAAACGTGACGCCACTATTTACCGATTTGGAGGAAGATGTGTACCAAAGCTCCGCGGGTGCTCCCGACGATCAGATGGGTCATAGGTGACAGACAATCAGTGTATGTATTGGAGGAGAGTTGGGTGACGGAGATGCCTATCTGTTGACTGCCAAGCATGGTGGACACGGCTAGGTTGGCCGGACTTCGGGTCAGTGACTTGATTATTCCTGAAGAGGGCAGATGGAGGGAGGGACTAGTCTAGGAGGCATTCGAGGAGCATTTGGCAGAGAGGATCTTGGCCCTTCCCATTTCATCCTAGATGGAGGCTGACAGATTAGTATGGGAGCCGTCAGGGTGATCCAGGGCACGAGCCAGCAACCTTCATGCATTATTCAGTGGGGAGCCAGCTCGGTGGTTGGATGGTGGTTGGATTTGGAGGATGCAGATCCATCCTCGAGTGGCCCTTTTCATAGGGAAGGTGGCTTGGGGTTGCCTACCGACCAGGAGGATGTTATCTGCGCGAGGAGTTCGAATCTCTCTATTTTGTGAGACTTGCCCAGACATAGAGGTGACCATTACCCATGCCCTACACAGGTGCCCCAAGGTAGTGCAAGTTTGGAGACTTGTCTCTGGCTCCGTCCTACAGGCATTGGAGTTAACTAAGGATCTGTTATGCTACTTGAGGGAGGCCATGAGGAGACCGGATACAGCTGAGGAGGGCATCAGGGGGGCATATCTTGCCTACCACATATGGTTGGACAGGAATACCCGCCTTTTCGAGGGCAGTGGGTCGACATCGGGGACATTAATGGATAGAGCATTTCGTCATGTTGTTGAGGTTGTCACGGCAGTTGCGTTGAGTTCCTCTAGGATGGTCGGGGACATTTGGGATACCCGTTCCACTATTTCAGCGCCCAGGTTTGCCCTTTTCTCCTGTGTGCCCCCACTCCCTAGTCATTTCAAGGTTAATTTTGATGGCAACATGTCGGCGGATGGAGTTTATGAAGAAGTGGAATTTGTGATCAGAGACCACCATGGCAGTTTGGTTGGGGCAGGAGGCCGACGTTCCTCTGGTTTGACAGTCATCAAGGTAGAGCTTCGGGCTGCATGGGAGGACATCTCCTATGCGAGGAGGGTGCCTGGGGCAAACAGGATATACCTTGAGGGGAATTCCTCCACGGTGATCGATTGGATGCAGGGAGGTGATCGATATGGGGATGGTCATCCACTGATTCAGGAGACATGCAGGCTGGTCAAGGGGTTGGCCTCCTTCCAGGCCGCACACGTGTATTGGAAGACGAATAGAGTTGCAGACTGGATTGCCTCTTATATATTGCTCGGCACTCTGAAGAGTTTTTTTGGACTACTGCCACTGAGATTCCATCTCCTTTATATCATTTTGTTCTTTCTGACCTGGCAGGTTGTGCCTATGTGCCTATGTAAGAGTTATATGAATGCCGTTTTTCACCAAAAAAAGAAAAAAAGAAGCTATTATTCAAGTTCTAAACGAGTAAAAAGCATGTCAACGACTCATTGAGTCGTTAGGTAAACAGCTTACTGTGCCGTTACTGAATGGAGAGGGCAAAAACCCTGGACAACGTACGCCTTGGAGCTAATTATTATGATGCTGGGTCTGTCCTCAACCCGTCCTTCCACCCTCTTCTACCATCGTTCTCCGCTTCCGTTCTTGGTCTTTAAATCTAGTCTCAGCTAAATCCAGCTACAAAATACCTTTATATGGTCTATGGATTCGACTAATAACAGTGTTACTTGAACAAACATCAATATAGTGTGGAACGGCGGAATACATTTGGTAGTTTTAGGAACCACCTGGGCCTATTCAGCAACAGTTTATTCTAAATGTCGACACTGGGTTAACTCAGGCCAGCCATTAGGATGTCCAATTTACTGAATTAAGTTACATACTTCAGGTCCTCTCCCAAGGCCAACAATTGATTACTTAACAAACTGTTCGGCTGATCAATTTGTAATATGCTATTACATGAAAAAACACTAGTTTGCAACTCCGCACAGAAGGACGACCACAAAAAAAAAAGCTTGGCACAGGAGGAACCCTAGTTCATCAGTTTATTCTAGAAACCAGCATGCAGAAAAGGCCTACATTCCAATAGCTTCGAGCATGGATGTCAGAAATCTTGGTTTCTCTCTCACAATTCAAGAACTCCTTCATCCATCCTCCCACGCAAATCTGGAAGAGACTATTGCGTGATCTTACGGTAGATTTGTACGAAGGAAGGTGAATCCTTCTTTTGCACCAAAGAAACAACCCTTTGTCATCCGTTCTCTGCCTTCAACTCGGTTCATATATTGTTTGTGCAGCAGAAAGATAATTATGCACTTGTCATTGAAATCAAACTCACAAAGCAGATTCTTGAATTAAGCATTCTGAAGGTATTATCCATCCTGAACACTTCTGAGATATTTCAGTTTTGTAAACCAATATTTCATAATAAAAATGTCACAAAAGAGAGACGGGGCAAGCCTGGCATCCATGAACAAGAACATCTCTTTAATGTCAATAATGCGATTGAAGCTGCAAGAAACTCAGAATATGGTGGAAGAGATGATCCTCAACATAGAGCATCTGAAGATGACAGATTTTCATGAAGAGCTCTTGAGACGAGTCTTGATCCATGCCTCAAGGGACTTCAGCTCTTCGTTTGTTATAGAATGGACAAGATCAGGATAAGCCTGAAATTTCCAAAATAATCAAATACTTAATAGAAGGTACAGGGAAATATCTAGTGTAGGCATGCAATATATTCATGTGTGCAGGTGTTTCACACCTAAATGCGGTGCCAGCCACTTGCTCCTCCTACCAAACAACTATCATGTCCAAACGAGCACAGTGGTGACTAACCATCGGATTTTCTCATGTCAATCACTATGCTGTAACAGGTGGGGGTGATTAACATGACAAAAGCAGATGAGGGGGATCCTGTCTGCACACGGCCAATTTGGCAAAAAGAATTACCACCAGAGGCAGGTGATCGACCATTGGCTTTTCTCATGGCAATCACTACACCATCACAGGTGAGGGTGAGTGAGATATGAAAATAAAAAGGATGAGGTGAATTCTGTGTCCATGTATGGCCTTTTTGGCCTCAAGGATTGCAACCAATGTAGATATTCCATGGAGGCCCAGCATGAAGCTGAGTACCTGCACTGACAGGACGTTCATGTCAATTCGACAAACTTGGGTGCTTGTAAGTTTAGCACTCTCTTTAGAGATGATGTTACAGGAGTAAATAAGTCTAACGTGCATCTGAGGCCCTGATGTGCAATAGCCACAAAAATGTGGATACCCACCTGGCTAAAACACAAAAAGCTGGAGATCAGCAGCAGAAAAGTACCTTAAATTCACAGCTCATACCAGCTTGCTCCAGAAAAGGAGGTCCAGCTTGCCCAGCCCCAAACAGTACTGTTCTATCAGCCATGCCATGAGACCACAAAATGGGCGTCTGCAATATTCCAGATCAGTATATTGCATCAAGAAAGAATAAGCAAATGTCATAATCAATGCAAATCGGTCCCTATAGATGAATTCGAGAGAAAAAGTATGCAATCAAGTCAACGCATCATTCATTGGATCACTCAGAAGTGTATGGCATTATATGATATAAATTCTCTTTTAGGGATAAGCTATGATATGAATTCCTTTAGTAGTAAGCTATGTCCCTCAGCAAACCTACAGTTGTCCTAGCAAGATGAACCTTACCATGGTGGTTGTTCTAAACAAAATACCATATATTATCTTCTGATTTGCTTTCTATAGATCCCATTTCATAGTATCATTAATTGCGTACCCAACAGCATCCACATACACTACAAATGCAGCTTCAGGCTATAAGAATTATGTTGTCACATTTTGTATTATAAATGTAGAAACCAAGGTTGAGAGTTTTGAGCAATCATTTCATCACTTTCTTTCTGTATGAGTTCATACTTGAGTCCCAAAATTTCTAATCATTTTAGAAACATCCCAGGCTGTTGCCAGCTAGCTTGCTGGCAGTCTCTTGGTGGTTTATCAGATAACCATGATCAAATCCTGTCTTTTCTAGAGTTAGGGGAATATAAGGGAGGCTATCCCCCAGTATTTAGCTTGATGTTGCCTATGTCCACATTCACCGAAAAAAGTGAAGACAAAAAAAAAAAAACATGTGTAGTATTGCGATACAGCTATTTGACCATATTTCATTACTTTAGAATTTTTATTGTTTTATTTGACATGCATATGTTGGTACATAATTGACAGTCCCAGCAGGAGTGGCTCAAAATGCCAATCTAAAGCATTAAATATCATGAATTCTCATAGGAACACATACCACAGCAATGATTACCAAACACGAGTAAAGCCACCACACAACTACTATAGATATACTATTAGATGTGAACGTATAACTACTTGAGAATGTTATATTATTTTCAAAATTTATGCTGTTTTAATGACTGGCATATGCAGGTATCAAGTCAAGCAAATATGTTGGTCCTAATAGTATGGCTCAAAAATACTCACTCATCCAAAACATTAAGAATCACACATGCTCATACAGCACATACCATAGCAATGATTACCAAACACATGGAGTTAAGACACCATATAACAATTATAAATATAATATTTGAGGTCAAATTTTGTCACCCCTGTTAAGTACCTTTCTAGCTTTAGGTGATATGTGTTCTATGATTGACGAATTAAAAGGAACCCATCCACTGAAGACAGCACCTCCTCCCAAAGTTTTAGGGTAGAGCAACACACTTGCTAAGGTTAAGGCACCTGCCAAATCAGAATTGGTCTGTGGGTGATAACCACACTATAATAAATCTTATACTAGTAAAGCAATAAAAGAAAAAGAAAAGATCATCTACCTCCTTGACTAAACCCACAGATGAATATATTTTCAGGACTAATGCCAGCAGCTACCTCCTTGTCTATCATCGCATGCACATTTTGAACAGCTTTAAGAAGTCCCTTTTCATCTTTCGGGGATTCCTGATGGTCACAACAGGGTTGGAAGCCAGTTAATAATGTATATGATGGGCATGTCAAAGAGTAAGTATACATGATCTGATCAATTTAACTATATATAGCAAAGGACTAACTTTACTTTTTCTTCTTTCACTTTTTTTTTCCAAATTGCTAGTTATTTTCTCCCAGCAGATAAATTGAGGCAAGATATCATAAACGAGGAACATAGCGTGTGGTTCGTCAGATCAGATAACTGAGCCCACCCACTCTGGGAAAGAGAAATGAGTGCCTTGGGAGCCAAATAGGGTAAAATGATTTAAAGAGGAGGGGGGGCAGGGGGCGGCGCGGGAGGCATCAACTTGCCATTTAGTTCTCCCAATGGCGAAAATGCTTTGCTAAAAACTGAGAACGATCTCAAATGGCCAGTAATGGGCCTACATCAATTTTTCAATAGGATTCATTTTTTCCCCCAAAAGGATATTTTTAATATTTTTAAAAATAGAGTAAGTCACAAAAATCTTCCTGAGATTAGAGATAAATTAAAGTTACACCCAATAGTATAAAAAACCTACGCTTACTCCCTTGAAGTTTATTTTTATCCAATACTTTAATCCATAACTTAACAAAACATTAGTCAAACCATTAACTTTTAATGGGACACAAATGCCACATCGGAACAAATTTTGAAAATGACCAAAATAACCTACATAACATAACAACCACTTAAGGACATAAGAATATGAATGTATCCTCCTCCTCACTCAAGGGCAATTTTAACTTTTCACATGAGGAAAACGGATTCACTAATGCCGTTAGTTAATTGGATGTAAATGTAGGTTTTACAAACTATTGAGTGTAAGTGTAATAAATGTAAACCTTAGGGTTTTTTTTTGTAATTTACTCTTAAAAATATTACAAGCTCTAAAGAATGTTTTGGATAAAGTTTAATCTATTTAAAGGGAGCTATTGCTGCACTTATTGCTGTTAAAGCTTATGCATGAAGTTTAACCTTTAAACAAGGTGGATATACATAATTTCTTTCTTCCCTAGGTTGTGCAAAATTACTGGGTTTCTTGATTCCCAAGACATAATCTGACCTAGTATTCAACTGGTCACTCATGTATCTCAGCAATTCATAATGTCAATCTTGTTGCCAAGAACCCTTACGTTGTGCTTTATCATGTTTCCTGCACTAGTATTTATCTCTTCAGCCATGAGATGACATCCAAAGCAAAAGCAAGGTTGCCCATAACATATGTAAGAACCTCTAGAACTTCTATATGAGAATTCAACAGAAAATGAAATGTTTGAGGGAGACTTAAAAGCTACATATGCAATTATAACAGACTTCATATGTAAGGTTTAGGTCCCCAATAATCAAAGATAAATAAACAAACCAATGGATAGGCTAGCTCCCCTATGACAATTACTAGAAAAACTATGAAAGCAAACTTCACAACTAGAAGACCCAAAGGGCAGCCTATCAAGTTAAACTTATGTCCAAATGCAAGAGCTTACACCATGTGCATAACAATATTAACAAGATGAAATTAGGAAGAACAACTTACAGCGCTCACAGGTATTTCATAAATGTCAAACCATGAAGGCATGACAGCACCATCTGCAGAGAAAGACATCATAACATGGTGGATCATTATAAGAAATCAAATATAACCAATGGAAATGGAAACAAGATATTGCAGACAATATTAACTTACATGAAATTAAGTTAATTTATGATCAGATATACAGTTATATTTACTTATTTCTAAAACATTGACTAAAGGCAGTTACACTGAAATGGCAAGCAACAGATACAAGCAATTGATAAAATAAGAAAAATACAAGAAGAATGTGTTTGAGTTAAACTTCTACTTGATTATGGTACAAGAAAAAAAAAAGAAGTCAGATGAACTGAGTAAGTGCACATCATCACCTTGAAAGAAAAGTGGTGCTATCTTTCTCCATCATATGTGGAACACTGCAAGATCCACTGATTAGATACATCTACAAGAATCTAATTTCCTTTTTATTCCAGTGTTGTTCTCCCCCCCAGTCTCTAAAAGTATGTGGTGCTTATGTTTTGGAAGAGAATTACCTAAAAGAAGGATGCATTTCACATTCAAGTTGAACACGCAACAAGATATTTCAGTTTCTGGATGCATGAAGCAGGTCGGTTGAATTATCTAGAATCTAGCTGTCAAACCACCTGCTCATCTGCCACTTCCATTTTCTACGAACTCTCTTTTATTTCAGCTAGATATTACTTCTCAACCTAATCAAAGCAAAAATCAGTCAAAATTTTTTTAATGCAGTATTTTTTAAAAAAAAAAGACTTTTTCAAACCCATTCACATGTCCTCATTACTTTAATTCAAAAGACACAAGTCCGATTGGTTATCTTTTCTTTTATATAAAGACTTTTCTTGGAAGACTCTAGAGATAATTTATGCATGATCTGAAAAATCTCTTGGATTGGCGGGTATAAATTTTGGCCCACAGATACCGAATATTTCAATCATATGCAGGGGGTCACCATATTCAGTAGATAGTATAAACCTTGTTGAACTAGCACCCTGAGGTAAATATCAGTATTGTTCAACAAGGACAACTATGGTTTCTCAAGTGTCACCTCTGGCTCTTAAAAACCTCCCTTTCTCTCCAAAATCAACATCATTGCACATTTACGATGATATGAACATACTCCGTTTTAGCCAAAAAGAACTTCAAATTTAGCATTAATTGGTTTCAAACTGACAAGCAGCAATTTTGGGATTTATATTCTTATCTAAAAATATTAGAAATCTTATTTTGTTACCAATTGCTCGGTTATGTTTGATAATTAATTAATAATAGCCTCCTGGATCCTTCAACAATCCTCAAATTGTACCAAGAGTAATACGATTTGTTATGTAAGCACTTTTACTATTTCCTATGCAAAATACTATAATATCAGAAAAGAAAGGCCAAAACTAAACAATAAACTTTTTATGTTAAGGAAGATGAATTTCTAAGTCAAAATATTCTCATATTTTATCGGGGTTCAAGCTAGATGTTATACTTAATTAATTTAACATCTCTTATATAGTCAGCCATTTTTTATATATGTAACATAAAAAATTAAAGAATATTACTTTTAAACATAAAAGAGGAATGCACAATACTCTCTTTTCCACCCAAAATTAAATAAAGAAAACTTAAAAATCTTGAAACAAAAAAATATTTTTGGTGCACTGGTATGGCTTAGTATGGTACCATACCAGTCTCCCATTGGTGTACAATCCATTACCAGTATTGTGAACCTTGCAAGGGTCTATCATGTACGACCAATTTGCTTATTGTTTCTCCCCTTCACTTGACATAATATCTGCAGACCCCTTGCTGAACCAATTTGTCCAAGTATTATTAAATCCAAGAACTTGTTATCCATTAGCCACGAAATAGAATTCGTTTACTTTAAAACCATAGGCTGTTGTTTTTTTAGAGCACTTCTTTCCTGAAATTCTGTTTCTCAGATTTATCAGTGCAGGTCGCCAACAATTTTAGAGAATCAAGATTTCTTTAGCAAGAGATCACTGTTCCACCTAATATTGTTTTCTTTGTCAAATTCAACCCAGTACCTTCCACCTAATATTGGAGACCCTCTCCTGATTTGCTTATTGCTTAAGAATTCTTTCTTGTTCTCAGTAGTTGATTAACCTTGTTTAAGGAATTCCAAGATCTATGATCAGCAAGTTAGAGAATTTCACTGCTTATCCTCGTTACTTTTGTCCTACCAGGCATTTGACAGTTGGCCTCTTCCACTTTAATACCCTAGATTGTGATTGATCCTCGCTGGTAATTTTCTTTAATACTCAAAAATATTCAGCGACATCACTATATAAACATGGAGAGCCATCTTGATAGTTCTCAGTCTAGCCCAATATAGTGTCAGGACAACCAAGCCTAGTTCAATTATCCTGGCACCGAACATTACAATATTGGATCCAAAGCGAACCCGCCCTAACATCAAAAAAGGAATCGTCTTTGGTTAAATCGATTGGAAAACAAACTAAAACCCACAAAAATTTCATAAAAAAGAAAAGAAAAGAAAAGAAAGAAGGTTGGGAGAAGGGGAGAAAGGGGACTCACAGTTGCAGGAGACGGGGGCGTGGGGGGCGGAGGGGAAGGACCACTTGGTGTGCTTGAACTCAGGGGAGGTGAAGAAGGTGCGGATGGGCTCGTTGGCGGGGCCGGAGTCGCCCAGGCCGTGGAGCCAGAGAACGAAGCTACGGGCGGCGGCGGCCATGGGGCGGTCCGGGAGCCGACGAGGGGTTTGGCGCTGGACAAAGGAGGTGAAGAGGGAGGTGGCGGCGAGGGTGATGGCGACGAGGGCGAGTGGTTTTAGAAAGAGAGGATAATTGGATCGGAGGAAGCTCATTAATGTCGGTGTAAAGCCCATTACCGTTGTTCCGTTTCGGCGATGTCCATCTGATGCGGATGAAGCATTAGTGCCTACGCCGGTAGGTGGACAGGAAGGAACAGGAAAGACAGCAACGTTTAGGACCGGTCACTTTGTTGAGCTCCACTTTTCAATGATCTTTTGAAGATTTTCACTTTTCAATTTTTTTTTTCAAATTCCTATGTAACTTTAGTTTACAAAATTTAAACCTAGATAATTATAGTACAAGTGTTCTCCATCTATGCCAAAACAAAAAAAAAAATTTATTTATCTACTTTTACAATAAACCATGTATAGAACCCTTACCTTTTCTTTAATTTTTTAATATTTTTGCTTTTAATCAAAAAAGTTTTCGAAAAGTGATAGGTAAAATTTGAGGCATTAACGTCATCCATTGGTAAGATCGATTTCAAGTTTTTAAATAATAATAAAAGCCTGTTCAATTGCTCGTTAGAAGTTAAAAACTATGGATTTGAAGTGGCTGGTCCTCTTCATAGAATATCTTACATTATGGTTGTATGACAATTCCAAGGTATTTGCACTAGAATTTGCGCTGATGCAATTTTTTTTGCAAGAAAAGAAGTAATAAGATATATAGCAGAGCAAGCCATGAAAGAAGCATAGATGCCTTAGCAAGTGTTTTGACAGCCAATCTCATGGCAGGTAGCAGGCTGCCATACGAAGAAATTAGGATCATAAGAACCATGATAGTCTGCTAAGAAAACTACTAGAGTAACCAGTAACACCTTTTTAACCACACCCTGCCCTTCAATTTGCAACTCCACAAGTGTGCGAATTTGCCTGAAGCTAAGAGGTTTCTCATGTGCAGCGATGACAGTTCTGGAGGTCTTCCTGGCAACAGGAGTGGGCCTTTCACTCTTGCTGGTTGCATTCAAAGATAGGGCAGGGACCATTTCATATACATGACAAAGCAAAGCTCAGAAACTTGCGAAACAAGAGAACCGATTTCCTCGATCATTGATATCAGATGAAATATGTATATGTTTCTGCTTCCAAGTGCCTGGCCGCCATAAGGCAAACATGCAAGTAGAGCTCCTACTCAGCCAGGTGTAATCCATCACTTACAAACTCCTCAATTTTCTTCCCAAAGCTGGTCATGTAATACAGAAGCCTCCCTATTGCCTGTTTCATGACTATGAGTGTTGTGGGATGGGTGCCCCAGTTTAGTCTCACATCGGCTAATTAGCGGAAAAGTTTGTGCCTTATAATGAGAAGGTGCAAACCTTTCCTCTAGAGGGCCCCTCCATGGAGGGACAAAACCGTGCGGGCCCGGGGATACTCATCAGGCGAGCCCTCGGAGACCTAAAGTGGACAATACCACATTTTCTATGAGATGAGCTATTTTAACTCTCTCTCATCAGAAAGGGTCCTTTTGTGGGACAAAACCGTGCGGGCACGGGGATACTCATCGGGCGAGCCCCTGGGGACCCAGAGCGGACAATACGTCTGGAAGGGATGCGGATGCTTTCCCTGCTCGGCCGGTGTGCGGGCTAGTGCCGGTGTGCAAACCCCGCATCAGATGGCGCTAGAGGAAGGGCCCCGCCCGTGCACAGACCTTCCCCCTGGGGGGGCTATGTTGTGGGATGGGTGCCCCAATTTAGTCTCACATCCGCTAATCAGCAGAAAGGTCTGTGCCTTATAATGAGGATGTGCAAACCTTTCCTCCAGAGGGCCCTTTTGTGGGACAAAATCGTGCGGGCACGGGGATACTTATCGGGCGAGCCCCCGAAACAGGGATACTCATCGGGCGAGCCCCCGGGACTCAGAGCGGACAATACCTCTGGAAGGGACACGGATGCTTTCCCTGCTCGGCCGGTGTGCGGGCTGGTGCCGGGGTGCAAACCCCGCATCAATGAGTTTCTTAGTGTTCATCTAAGTTCAATATAAGATTAGTGCTAAGTCACAAGATTTGGGGCTTCACACTTTCCCTACCGACAGAAACAGCGATCCAACTAAAACTTGGTTAGAGGAATCCCTTTTGAGCATCATCGAAAGCCCACCAAACGAAGCATAAGTCTCCCTAAAGAAACAACGAGAAAATTATATCAGAACCATCTTTGGAAGGCAAGCAATGGCAATTTAGGCATTACAAACAATTATACAAAAGCACTATGGAAGATTTGATGTCATCTACTGGCACCTTATGATATCTTCTATCCAATGGAATATGACAGCTAATATGACTACTGCTACAACTTATTTAAGCAAATCCAAAAATTCTAGTAATGTAGCCAAATAGACAACATGGCATCAGTCATGGAGACACTGGCTGACATTAAAAGTTTTGGCCAAAAGATCATATATATCTAACAGGATTATCGAGTTTATTCAAATTCAAAGTTATAAAAAGTGTGTTGGTAAAAAAAAAAAAAACTTCATCCTTCATCATCAGAATTTTTAAACATATAAAGATATAAAAAAAAAGACACCATCCTTGTTAGGGTTGTGCTATTCTTTTTACATTTTTATTCTTGATATATATATTTCTTACCTTATTGTGTCATTATGTGTTGCAACAATTGAAACTGACGGTTCTAATTTTTGTAGGAAACACCTCCAGATCTCAGTCAGCCTGTGATTACATTCATAAGGTGTGTATATAAAAAAAAAAGACACCATCCTTGTTAGGGTTGTGCTATTCTTTTTACATTTTTATTCTTGATATATATATTTCTTACCTTATTGTGTCATTATGTGTTGCAACAATTGAAACTGACGGTTCTAATTTTTGTAGGAAACACCTCCAGATCTCAGTCAGCCTGTGATTACATTCATAAGGTGTGTATGGCTGGGTTGGAAAAAAGTACATCTCATGATTTGCTTCCTTCACAGGCATATTAATTCATTATAAGCCAATATCAGCCAAACTTTATGTGCATGAGCATATTAAAGAAAATATCAAAGAGATTGTTGCCCAAGGTGACAACACAAGAGGGGGTGAATTGGGTTTTCTAAAAATTATGTTCCCTAATTTTTACTTTGAATTGAATGCAGTGGGATGATAA
>JAOXJJ010000001.1:14553540-14579154 GCA_025769935.1 Phoenix roebelenii | reverse complement strand
AAAATCTCGTAATAGGTCTGGGCAATCAGAAAAGCAGGGATCTTATGGAGAGACTATTCAACAAGACCAGTCTAAATATGAAGCATGTGGTGGTGCCCATAAGACAGAACTCTGTAGACGATTATCTGGGGCATGTTTCAGATGTGGCCAACAGGGTCATAAGATAGTAGTGTGCTCTGACAATCGGCAAGTATCAAAATCATATCAGAGGCCCCAAGCTATAGGGACCCAACAAGTACAAGCTTCTCCTGCTCCGGTTCAGTCGGCTCAGCCTTCTTCTCCTGGGCAGCGGACAAGGGGGAGACCACGCACACAATGTCGTATTTATGCACTAACTCAACAGGATGCTCAGGCATCTAACACTGTAATGTCAGGTACACTACTAGTTGCTTCTGTTTATGCTCATACGTCGTTTGATTCTGGTGCTACACTTCATTGTGCCATCAACATTTGTGTGAAAACGTGACTTGCCTTGTGTGCCATTAGAGTATGATTTGCATGGTAGCACCCTTGCCGGGAGCGGGATGATCGGTAATCAGGTCTGTGAGACTTGTCTAGTTCGGATAGTAGGTAGAGACTTACCACTGATTTGATAGTTATAGATATGAATGACTTTGATATAATTCTCGGTATGGACTGGTTAGCATCACACTTTGCTACCATTAACTACCATGAAAAGCGGATAAAATTTTAGATCCCTGGAGACACTGAATTTAGCGTCACAGGTAGTGGTGCCTATACTTTCCCTCGAGTTCTCTGTTATATACGTTAGACAGCCTGTACGTGTGGTTGATAGAAAGGAACATGTGTTGAGGAGGTGCACAATTCCTTATGTTAAGATCTAGTGAAACAATCACTCAGAAACTGAGGCTACATGGAAACTGGAGGACAAGATGAAGGAAAAATATCCGGGCCTTTTTTTTGCAAGCTAAGTTATGTTAAATTTCGAGGACGAAATTTTTCTAAGGGGGAGAGAATGTGAGATACGGGCTGAAGTCGGCAACCCCAGCCGATTTCAGCCGCGTCCTCTTTTGTGAAGAGTCGGAACAGAGGATTGCGATGGCGATCCTCTCCGGCTCCTCCGGGGACAAACAAGGCAAGGGCGCCGCGGGTATCCCGCGGCACCCCCCGCTCCGGTCAATCCACGGCCAATCCCGGCCGCAGATTTCGCTCGCCCACCGCGATTCACGCGGCAGAGAGCTGTTACAAGGGGGTGATAAAAAAAGAAACCCTATTTTTCCCTAGGATCACCTATGAATCCTCTTCCTTTCCTCCCTCTCCTCCCTCTCCTTCCTCTGTTCTTACCTTTCCAAGTGACCAGCATCCTCATCCCGACCGAGCGCCGTCCGGATCTCCCTCGCGGCCATCCCTGTTCCGAGACCCATCCTTTCGGTTTCGAGCGCCGCTGCCGCCGCTTAACCGTCGGATCGAACAACCACGGCCGAGATCTACCACCTCCGTCGACCGTCGGTAAGCTTGCCTCCTCCTTGCCTTCGTCTTTTGCCAAATAACGTGATGATTTCCCTCTCTGTTTTGGCTCCAAACCGAGACCACTCTCGATCTCTTCTCCCTGTTAGCCACTGCAACGACCGCCGGCCGCCATGGCAGCTGGCTGGTCGTCGACTGAGGGGTGGCTCCCGTGGGGGGGTTGGGGAGGAAGACGGCCTCTACGGGCCGACCTGAGTGGGAAGAGGACCTGGGGCCTGTTCACTATGGGCCCGACCTGGGCCCGGTTCACTGTGGGCCCAACTTGGGACCGGTTAAAAAAAACAAACAAACATGAAACCCGAAAAAAAAGAGAGAAAAAAAATCGAAATCCGAAACCCAGAACCCGAAATTCGAAACTCAGATCAAACTCGAAATCCGAACCCGAAAACCAGTTCAACTCTGAACCCGAACCCAAAATCCAAAACCCAAAACCCAGATTTTGAAATTCGAAACCTAGTTCAGACCCGAAATTCGAAACCCGAAATCCGAAACCCAGAACCCAAAATCCGAACCCATTTAGCCAATAAATAGAATTTTGCAGATAATTTCTTGACAATATATTATTTCACAAAAGAGTATTCTGTAATTTATGTTTGGTCCCTATAAGAAAGATTATTACATAAATAATCCATTGAAGATCAACTTTGGAGGCCCTATTTGGTCGAGTCTATGCGGTCCCTGTTGGGCCGTGTCCAATAGTATTATTTTTGGATTTTGCTTAGTTCTGAAATTAACAAGGACCTAATTAAATTTAAACAGGTGAACCTGATACACCTATCTGAAGTAGGGATTAAGGGAGAAGAGTTAAGTAACTTAATGCTTCAAAGTGCATTTTCAAAATTATTTGGTAAAATAATTATTAGTTGATTAAATTTCAAAATATGTTTTGTATTTAGTAAAATGAGTTTGGCATGTTAAATTTCATTTGAAAATTTTGTTATATGCTTTGAAATCCATAAACTATGACTGTACAATTTATGAAATATGTTTCTCTATATATATATATATATATATATGCATTCTCAGCATGGCTATGATCTGTTCTCTTCTGGCCCCGCCAATGGGGATTATACGTTGGACCTGTCGACTTGTAATCTGTGAGGAATCGGTTTCGACACCGCACCATCGGTGATTAGAATAGTGGTTTCTGGACACCGGCTGCCATTGGTGGATAAATATAGTGGATTTGGCACCTTGTGCGACCCATGCCACTGTGTTACGTGGCCGTAGCCTATTATGTTGAGATTCCGGTATCAGAGTTTTTGGAAAAATGATAATAAGTTTTGAAAACAGTAAAACGATGTTATTTATAATTTATTTCAGTCATTATCCTGTATTTTGATCTCATATGCTCTGACCCCACTTTGGGGTATTTTGTTGCTTATTGGACTAGTGTAGTTTATTATTTTATTTTCTTTATTTTTCAGATCTAGAGGCTTGATCGTACGGGATTGAGAAGTGCATTAGTTTTACGCTATTATTCCTTCAGTTATTAGCATTTTAGATTAGTATGAATATTTGAATTATGTTGGCAAATGTTATTTTGAAATTTTGTAAGCCTATGCTATTTTGAAATTTTGTAAAACTGCTTTTGACCAACTTAAATAATTATGTTATTTTTGAACATCTGTATTTGTTCCGATATGTTTTGATGCCTTGCACACCTGCGCGGCCTGCCATTTGGGTGTGCGGCGTCTGCCGCGTCTCGGGCTTGGGGCGTGTGAGAGAGAGAGAGAGGTCGAAGGAATTGGGAGGAGTAATATCCATGGGATATCTTGATCTCTAGCCCTTGGCTTTCAGTTCCGATGTCCATTTATTCTCGTACAACAAATATTAATTATTATAATGGTAAAACAAACGGGCTCTCTCTCGGGCTTTTTCTCTCTTCCGCCTTATCCCATTGTTTATGCTATCGCACTCTTGGGGCAGATATCACTAAATCGGCTGGCCTTAATACCAGATTTGGAGTGCCATGGTCACTGGGTTTTTTGACTGTGACATTATAGTTGGAATATAAGGAAGAATAGGTTAGAAGAGAAGACAAAAAAAAAATGAAAGGAAAAAAGAAAAAGATGGCAGAATTGTAAGAAAGCAAGCTATCATAGTGCTGCTACACTAGCTTCCCTTGCCAAATAATTCTTTATTTAATGAACATTCAAGCAAATCCATCTTTGGATAAAGAAAAAAGAATAGCAGGTCAAAGAGCCAAATATCCATTAAAATGAGTGCGTCAATCAAATCCTTGAAAATGAATCATGTTGATTAGAAATATGTGGTTCTATCTAGGAACTAAACCCATGCCAACTTCACTTTGGTAATCGTCCAAGATAAGGTAACCATGTGAACTTACCCTAGAAAGATCAATTTTTTGAATCGTGTTCTCATATTTTTATTTGAGATTCATTTTGATGCAACCATTGATAGTTTATTTCTTATGAATTCTTCACCTAGCACTACAATATCCACCAATCATCTCTACTACTATAGTGCAAACTCCTATTAAGCTATTATAGTACGGCTTATAAATAAAAATCCAACTGCCTATCAGTCCAATTATAATTAGAGGAAAAATATCCCCTAGACTAACTTCTTGCCTCCGTTGCTCTCTTAGATATGGACACAACTATATATAGACGAGAGTGGCCTCTTTTCCTCTATGTACCGACCTGCTTATTTACTTCATGATGTGAATGAAAAACACAAGAAATAAACAAGCTTGAAAAGTGTGCGCACAAACGTGCATGCACATGCATGCGTATGTTTATGTGTCAAATATTCTACAAACAATCTTAGTCAATAAGATCACATCCATGATCGATCCATCTAATGTCCATGCTCTTCAATAATCCACATGCGTTGGAGTACCGAATACCTTCATGCCATGTTAATTTAATAATTTCTTTCGGTTCTACATTATAAGACCAGTTGCAGTTCAAATTACTGCAACTTTTTTCTTTTCTATTCCATGTCGCATTGACCTTCGGCTTTCTCCATTCCGAGCAGACTGTGGCATCAAAATGCCATCCTAACATCCTTATTTCTTAAAACAAGTTCCCTGTGTTGTACAGATTGATGGAATGCCACTTAGAGCATCAGATTGATTAATTTTCAGATTTGTCCAATCAAATTGTTCTTGTCTAAAATTTTCATATCAAGTTTTCACCACCCTTCTGTTTTTTTTTTTTTTTTTATCTATCTTATTTGATAATTCATATAATACTGTTCAAGGAATTTGTAATACTCATCATCACACGTCTCCTTCCATCAAAATGGGATTAGTTGTGAAGGAAAACTTTCAGTCATGAATGAAGGGAAAGCAGATTCTCTCAACGAGGTCTAATGTCTGAACCTGGCTTCAGGACTGAATTGGGCTGACGCGGCCTGTTGCTTCGTTTTGGAATTCTCACCACCGCTTCTAATTAATATGGCCTCGTAGTGCGGAGGTCCAGTGCCAAGCAACCCCGCTTAGTACATGGAGCTGTCCTCCTTTGCCTTCACAAGCAGACAAATGCCTTGGCCTCATTGCCATGCATGATTGAAACATGGGCTTTCCAAGCCTTCATCACATACACGCCAAGGTGGTCCATATGCCTTTGAAATGAGAGAGATAGCGAGGAGGAGAGAGAGAGAGAGAGAGAGAGAGAGAGGAGGAACCGAGAACTTCCCTTTCCCCTAACACACTCATCCTCTCCACCAGCACTACGCAAAGAGAAATGCACCACCTCAAAAGAGCCGGATCTTCAACTACTCAAGAAAACATCTTAAGAAGTACTCATCTTTATAGAAAGTCGCCAACTTTTTTTTTTTATTTAAAGCCTAGTTTTCTCTTAAGATAAGTAAGAAGTGGGTTCCATGTCATCATGATTAGAAGTTCAGATGAATGCCCCCATGGATGACTTTCAGATATTTAATGCGTGTTGGAATGCAAAAGTGATCTTGGGTCTTCATCTTACAATTAGACGAGTTATATCGGCATGAGGAGATTAGGTGTGTGGGAGCAGAGAAATGGTGGCCCTAAAAGTAACAATGAAACAGAGAAGCCTAAAGAACAAAATAGCTAAAATAGACTCCTATATTAACAATACAAACAGCAGCTTGCTCCATTTAGGAGTTTAACTTCCACCGAGATACGAGGCAAACTGCCACCAAGTTCGACCCTTAAATTCAAGACTGATTATTATATTCCTAGATGACCATAGAAGAGAACTAAGAGACCATTCTTACTGAAATATTATTGTGGAAGGCTTCTTATAAGAACTAAAGCTACTATATCTTAAAAGAAGAAATCTATTGTACCTTTTGAGTAAGGTTATTGTAACTGGAAACTGGACCCGGGGGCGACCGGTCGGCCAAGAAGGTGGAGCTCCAGCGAGACGCTGACGGGCGGAAGATTGTCGGCATGCGGCGTCCTCCGGGGGGAGACTGGCTTTTGGGACGACCGCGCTCCTCGCGGCGTCTCTTTTGTTTCTTAGAGGTCGGCTCGGTTGCACCTCACCTGGAAGCGATGGCCTCCTCGGCCTTCGCATACTTCCGAGCTCGGACAAGCATTTCTGTGAAGTCGGCGGGGAAGCTCTTCTCAATGGAGAAGATGAATCTATAGGACCGAGCCCCAATCTTCAGCGCCGACATAGCTATCGACTCGTCAAGCTCGCGGACCTCCTAGGTTGCGGCGGTGAAGCGGTTGAGGTAGTCCTTGAGGGACTCTCCCTCCCTTTGTTTGATGTCAAGGAGGGAGTCTGAGGTCCGCTGCTGATGTCGGCTGGCAGCAAAGTTGGTGGTGAACTGCCTGCCGGGCTGCTCGAAGAAAGACACTGTGCTGGACTTTAGCCCAGAAAACCAGAGCCGAGCCGCTCCTCGAAGCGTTGCTGGGAAGGCCTTGCAGAGCATAGCCTCCGAGGACCCTTGCAACACCATGAGGGCTCGGTAACTCTTCAGGTGGTCGCGGGGGTCGGTCGCGCCATTGTAAGGCTCCACCTGAGGCATTTTGAACCTCGATGGGACCGGCTCGTCCTCGATCTGGCGGAAAAAGGGGAACTTAGTTGTAAATTCGAAGTCACCCTCACATCTCGCTTTTCTGCTGTGGAGCGCCTCAATCTGGCGCTCGAGTTTCTCGACTTTCTTGTCGAGCTCTCCGCTCCGAGGGTCCGCCACTGTAGTTTGCTCTGGCGCAAGTCGTTCTGGAACCGACTCGGTCTCCGATGGCTGTGGACCATTGCCTAGGCCCCTCGCTAGAGCTTCTCTCCGGGGGGACACTTGGGCCGAACCATGGCAGCAACATCGCTCCTCGTTATAAGCTTGCGAGGAGCTGTGGAGGTTTTGGCCCTGGGGTATTGGTCCGTTCGGAGGAGGCACTGCAGGACCTGGGCCTGCTGGAGCGGCGCCGGTGGGGCTCCCTCGCGTTGCAAACCTTGGACGGCCGCGGCTAAGGCTTGAACCTGCTGCACTAGGGTGTTGAACTGTTCCGGCTGAACTTGTAGGGTTGAACCAGCCGGAGGTAACGAATTCTGGACGGAGCGTTTCGGACTTGGTGGGGGACGCTGGGAGGCGTTAGAGGCTCCCTTGCTTCTCAACTTCATGGTCGCGACTCGAGTCCTTCCTCTAGCGCCAACTGTTGTTGGAAACTAGACTCGGGGGCGACCGGTCGGTCGAGAAGGTGGAGCTCCGGTGAGGCACTGGCAGGCGGCAGATCGTAGGCGTGCGGCATCCTCCGGGGGGACCTGCAAGGAAGCCGATGGCCGGATTTTTCGGCGCCGGCCCTTCGATGCCTAAGTCAGAGAGGACAAGTGTATACGAGAAGAAAACAGTGTGTATTAGAGTTTCTGTCCGCCAGCCTCCTCTAAAATGGAGAAGTTCTCCCTTTATAGAGAGGTGCTGGGTAACCTGTGATGTGACAAGGCGAGACTGTTGTACAACTGAACACGTCACACGATCAGGCGAATTAATGCTTTGAGGTCGGAGTCAGGAAGTTATCATGGCTGACTGGATGCAGCCGAGCTGACTTGCCGTGGAGAACTAGAGATCCGTAGATAGTAGGTGCCACGCGTATTAATTGTTAAGTAAGCCGGAGACGCGCATTAATTATGGAGTAAGCTGAAGGTCTTCAGGAGCCATGCGTGATGATGGTTGAGTAAGCTGGAGACGCGCATTAATTGTGGAGTAAGCTGAAGGTCTTCAGGAGCCACGCGCATTAAATGCTGGGGGCGATAGCAGGGTATGGTCTCTGATCGGACTACGAAAGGATACAACTGCTGTATGTGAATGGCGATGTCAGACTTCCGAAATGGTGAGCTCGGAGGTCGGACATATCTGAGATCGGACGTATCCAAGGTCGGACATCTGGTTAGGCGCCGAGTCGGGGGCTTGAAGGTCGGATCTGAGGTCGGGCGCATCCGAGGTCAGGAGTTCGGGTGCTCTTGATCTCGTGCTCCGCAACATACTCACGTGACTTGGGGCGATCTATATTATCCCAACACTACCCCCCGACTTCTGAGTTCGAGCCGCTTGCGAGCTCGGACGCGGGAAGTAGTTATTTTTATTACTGTGGTGGGGGCCAGGGAGACTTTAAATTGTTCCGGCGCTCCACGCGCTTTGGAGTATTCTTAATGAGAGGAGATGGAGCATCGCCTTTTCGTCCTCCGAGATTGTTTTGTGAAGCGGGCTCATAATTGGATCCCAAGATCCGACGGGATATTGCCTCGATTGTGTGTTCGAGGCGCCAACCTAAAATAAATATGCTGCTTCATTTTTTGGGGCCGACATACGGCACAATCCGGACAAGAGGTGGAATCCAGCCTTGCCGATCTGGGCCGTCGGGAGGGTCTATAGAAACCCCCCGTCCTGGCCCTAAAAAAGGGCTCGCTTGGCTGTTTTCTTCTTCTTTGCCCTTAGCCTCTTGTTTGTCTTTCTCAGTCATAACCGAACCTTCCGGCGGCGCCTCAAGGCGATTTCCGACGATCCCCCCACCGTAGGTCATCTCCTTTTCTTAGTTTGGAGTGTCCTTCTTCCTTTTTTCTAATTTTTCTTTGTTTTCCACCTTTCCTTCTCCTTTCTGAAAATGGGTTCTGGTCCGAATGAGATTGGATTTTGCCTACCAGAAGAGGAACTGGAGCTAGTCCAATCCCGGTTCTTTTTCTGGCCTGAATTTCATCTCGAACCTGCGGGGCTGGGGGACCGGGTAACGCGACCGCCCCCAGGTCGGATCGGAGTGTACGTCGAGACACTTTGGGCTGGCCTGTGATTCCCCCTCCATGGGTTCGTGAACGACCTGCTGGTGGAGTACCAGCTCGTCCCAGCGCAGCTGGCTTCGAACTCGTGGAGGACTATAGTCGGGTTCTTGTCCCTTTGCCTTGCGCATGGGATCTCGACTTTGGTAAACGTTTTCTGCTGGTATTTTTTATTAAAAACAAACCCGACGGACAGAGAGTGGTTGTACTTCACCTTCCGAGATGGTATGTCCCTCTTTCGAGGTGCCCCTTCCTCTATCCATGAGTGAAAGGGGCATTTTTTTTTTGGCGTCCGAGGTATCATGGGGCTTTGACCCGAGGTGGAGGCATCCCCGGCTGAAGGCTCTCAACAGGCTCTCCGAGCTTACGACGGATGAGCAGAGGGTTCTTGACTCCCTGCGGGGTCTCGAGAAGGATATCAACTTGGCCGACCTCCTAAGCGAGGAGGCCTTGGTGAATGTCGGCCTGAGCTCGGCGCGCCCCGAGGGTAAGAGTAGTTACATTATTTTGTTTCCTGTTTTACTTGTTTCTTTCTCCTCTTAAAGTTTTTCGTCATTCTTTGTTTCAGATATTTCGTACATGCCGACCAGTAATACATCCCTGTTCTTCCGGCTGAAAAGGAGGTCAGCCGAGGTCGGCGGGGCTCTCCCCGAGCCCCGAAAGAAGGCGAGACAGACCCCTACATCCGTTCCCCACAGGGCGGTGCATCCGGGGCCGGCACGTCATCGGCGGCCCGAGAGAAGGCCCCATCGGCCGAGCACACGAGCTCAGCTTCCGGAGGGGCGCCTGAGCCGGCACCTCCGACCTACCCTGCTCCCACTGCTCAACGGGCGGGTCGGGCCGTCGTCCGTCTGCGGCGATCGAGCCCCGAGCCGAGCAGGGGTCCCAGGGTCCCGAGCGCATCTCGGGCTGCCGGCTTGAGCTCCGTTGGTCCTAGCTCATCCGGGGCTGGAGGACGTCCCGAGAAGGGACTTGCTGAGTCAGAACCTCCGGCTCCCGAGGGCAGCTCGACCCTCAAAAATGCTGACATCGCGCGCGCTATCTTCCGCTGCGCGATGCTCCTGGTCGACCGGGCCAAGTTCGAGGCTCTCAGCCTCGAAGAGATTGTCGACCAGACTTACCGTAATGCCGTTCGGATAAGTTATTTATTTTTTGCTTTGCTTTCGGCCATTAACATTTTTCTTAACCTTACTCGTCGCTTTTTTCATTGCAGCATTTTTAATGAAATTGATAATCTGGTATTCATTGCCTCAGGATGCCAGAACGAATCTCGGCGATTCGAAAAGCAGCTAGAGTCGGCCGAAAAGAGGCTTGCAGAGTGCCAGGCTGAGCTGGCCGAGGCACTCGCACGGAGGGAGGCCACCGAGGCCGGGCGGCTTGTAATTGTTGGCGAGCTCGAGGAGGAGAGAACCGCCCACTCCCAGACAAGGTCCGAGTTGCGCGCTGCCGAGGCGCGACTCGCCGAGGCCCGCTCTGAAGCTTCGGGGCTCAAGTACGAAGGCGGGGTTCTCCGCCTGAAGATCGGGCAGCTCGAGGCCCGAGAAAAGAAGGCGCTCGAGCAAGCCCAGAATGTCGTGGAGCTCTTCAAGAAGTCGGAAGAGTTCCGCGACATACTCGAGGAGGAGATGGTTGATGGGTTCCTCTGGGGCTTTGAAAATTTCAGGCAGCAGATGGCTTGATTCTGCCTCCAGTTTGATCTTTCGGGGATCCGACCGAAGTCGGGGCTCGGCGACGATAGCGACTCCGATGTGCCCTCACCACTTGAAGAGGGAGAGGAGGACAAAGTCGAGACCCCTGGGGCAGAGGTTGAGGCCGCCGAGGCGAAGGCCGAGGGAGGAAATGCTGAGACCGCGCAGGTCATCCGGGCGACTCCCGTTGAGGGGACTTCCGAAGTCGCCGACGGAGCTGCATCCGCCCCTGCCGAGGACGGTTCCGAGCCAGTCCCCGCCGAAGTCCCCCAAGTGATCATCATGGATGATCCTGGTGTCGATGAGGCCGGAGCCCCCCAGGAGTAGCTTTTTCTTTCTTTAATTGTAAACGAGGTCGGTTTCTAAGTTAGTTGTACAGCCGACCTCGACCTTGTACTTTGGCCTTCAGGCTTTTATTAATAAAATAAATTTTCTTTCAATCTCGTGTCTTGTTTTCCTTCTTTTGCGCAATAGATAATCTTTTAAATTGAATTCTTCCCGGAGAGTTCTAAACGTTCAAGTTTAGCCAAGTCCTCAGCCGTAGGCTTAGGTATGGGGCGCATTCGTTAAGGCGCCGAGTTCAGTTTTGATAAAGACGACATTTTAGGTGTTGGGCTCGAGCCCAAAAATAAGAAAATTCGCTAAGTCCTTGAGCTCGGCCGAATTCGTAGGCTTAAGTTTCATGAACTTAAGTTTCAATCGCACTTGCCAAGTCAAATCTTTGTCGACGAATTTCTCTAAGTCTTCAGGCTCGGTTAAGTGTGTGGACCTCGATTTTCTAAGCCTCGACTCAAGTCGTGTTTGCAAAATAAAGCTCCAAGCTCTGAGTTTTCGAGCTTGAATCTGAATTTTGCCAATTCCTTAGGCTCGGCGTGTGCATTGAGCCCGGACCTCGGATTCTAAGGAGGTTTCATCGGGCCTTTAAGTTCGTTCTCCGAGCAATCTTAGCTAAGTTCCCGAGCTTAGCTTTTCGGACGTTAGCTGACAGAAGGTGTTGGAGTCGGCCTTCGGGGAGATCATGGACCGAAGTCGCATTGCCGTCGGAGCCTTTACGGCAGTTGGTCTCGGACTTGGCCGAGATTCCAACAAGTAGAATCGGAATTTTGTGGTAAGTGCCTCGGCACTTCCAAGCTCGACCAAAGTATCAAGGGTCGATGTGTTTGCTGCTGACGAGCGATAAGAAAGGCATGCCGGGTGTAAGAAAGACCCGGGCTCACAATTGATTTAGGAAAACGTCTCGACCTTGGTCGAGGTAAGTTCCGAGTTTAATTAAAGAATTGTCGGCGATATGAGTAAATAAATATAACGGAACTGTAAAGTGTACCTTCCGCACTGTCAGAGTCGAGCGTCCCATGCTGAGGTCGGCAGCTTCGCTCTTTGGCTAGCTTTTGAGGATGCTCTTTTGCCTAGGATCTGCTTTTTGGGGATGCCAGTATGTTGGGAGATGTAGCTATCGTTGGAGATCTGTGTAGACGTAGCTCTGGCGTTGTTCACGAACGTTTCGGGAGGCCACGAAGGTACTATCCCGTCATCCCGAGGTCAAGGGAGCTTGGGCTCACGGTCGACTCATCGGGGCATCTCGACCTTAGTCGAGGAGGCGCTACGGAGGGCCGCGAAGGTACTACCCCGTTGTTGATGTCGAGCGCCACGGAGGACCGCGAAGGTACTACCCCATCTTTCCGAGGTCGAAAGGTCTGGGCACGTACTGTCGACACTCGGGGCATCTCGACCTTAGTCGAGGGATCGTACGCAAGGTTGAGGGGTCTGGGCACGCACTGTCGACTTGCAACGCTTTCCGAGGTCGAGGGGTCTGGGCACGCACTGTCGACACTCGGGGCATCCCGAACTTTGTCGGGGTATTTGAGGGACATCGAGACCGAGCTCGATGTCATTGCGGCGGGGCGTTCCAGGCTTGGCTGGGGCATCCAAGCTTGGTCGGGCATCCGAGCTTGGTCGGATAGTCTGAAGATCACGAACATTCTAGCATTAGGAGAAACATAACATGATCAGGAGAAAACTGTAGATAAGTTATCACAAGGAGAAGACGGAACTTGTGTTCCCGATCATCGAGAACCCCTTAGGGCTTCACTGATAGTACATCCAGAGATTTTCGGAGTTTCGGCTTCATACGATGGGGGTCCCTTCAAGGGACTCCAGCTTATATGCTCCAGGTTGCTGAACTCGCGTGATCCGGTATGGTCCTTCCCAATTTGGGGCCAGCTTTCTTTGCTCGGTTGGCTGAGAAGCTTCAGTTCTTCTGAGGACGAGATCCCCTACTTTGAAGAGCTTGGCCTTGACTTTGGAGTTGTAGTACTGGGTTGTTCTTTGCTGATACCTCACCATACGAACTCGGGCGACTTCCCTGGCCTCTTCGACGAGGTCCAAATTGTTTCTAAGCTGGAAAGAGTTGGAGTCGGCGTCGTAGTGTTCTACCTTCGGGGAGAGAAGCCCGATTTCCAGAGGGATGACAGTCTCCGTTCCGTAGGCCAAATTGAAGGTGGTCTCGCCTGTGGGCAACCGAAACGTAGTTCGGTAGGCCTATAGCACGTTGTATAGGTCTTCGACCCATTGTCCCTTGGACCGGTCGAGTCTGGTTTAAGTTCCTGCAAAATAGTGCGGTTTGTTACCTCGATTTCTTCATTCATCTGTGGATGGGCGACCGAGGTGAAGCGGTGGTCGATGCCGAGCTCGGAGCAAAATTCTCTGAATCGAAGATTATCGAACTGGCGGCCATTGTCGGATATGAGGATTTGGGGAAGTTCGAATCTACATATTATTAACTTCCAGACAAAATTTTGCATCTTTTGCTCGATGATCCGGGCTACTGGCTCGGCCTCGACCCACTTGGTGAAATAATCAATGGAGACAACCAGAAACTTTCTCTGCCCGGTTGCAAGGGGAAACGGTCCCAGAATATCAATCCTCCACTGGGTAAATGGCCAGGAGGCGCCAATCGAAGTCAGCAGGGTCGAAGGTCGGCGCTGGATGTTGGCGTTCCGCTGACACTGGTCGCATCTCCGGACAAAGTTCGTTGCATCCTTCTGGAGTGTGGGCCAGAAGTATCCCTGGCGAAGGATCTTGTGAGCTAGTGCTCGACCTCCCAAATGATTTCTGCAGATTCCTTCGTGGATCTCTCGCATGGCATAATCTGCCTCTGACGGGTGGAGACATCTGAGGAAGGGAGAGGCAAAGGATATGTGGTAGAGTTTGCTTTCATACAGCACGTACCGGGAGGCAAGTCGCCTAATTCGGCGAGACTCTAGCTCATCGTTGGGCAAGACTTCGTCTTTCAAATAACTGACGAGCTCGTCCATCCAGCTTGGCTCCGCCTCAAGGCAGAGTGCCGGCTCAGGTTCTTCCATGCTGGGCGTTTGGAGATACTTGAGCATTGTCGCTTTGGAAAGCTCGCTCATGCGAAAGGTCGCCAGTTTTGACAGTTGGTCTGCCCTCTAGTTCTCCGACCTTGGAATATGTTGGATGTTGAAGGAGCTCAGAGCGGAGGTGAGATCTCGTACCTTCCGGAGATAATTCTGCATCACGGGCTATTGGGCTTCGAAGTCTTCCAAGATCTGGCTCACGACCAGTTGGGAGTCGCTAAAGACCCTTAGGTTCTTCACCTCCATCTCCTTTGCCAATTTGAGCCCGGCGATGAGTGCCTCGTATTCCGCCATATTGTTAGAGGCGGGGAACTCGACGCGCAATGCCTGATCCGCAACTACTCCATCTAAGCTGGTGAGGATGAGACCTGCTCCACTACCCCCCGAGTTTGAGGAGCCATCGACGTGCAGAGTCCACGTCTGCCCCAGGATCTGCCCCGTTGGTGCGGGCTCGGGCTCGGGTTCGTCCGGTACGGTGCACTTGACATTGAAGTCGATGAGTGTCTGGGCTTTAATTGCCGGCCTCGGTCGGTACTCGAGGTCAAACTCTCCGAGCTCGATCGCCCACTTCGTGATCCTCTCCACCCGGTCTGACCGCTGCAGGATCTGCTTCATGGACCGGTCGGTCAATATGGCGACTGTGTGGGCTTGGAAATAGGGTCGGAGTCTCCGAGCTGAAATGACCAGGGGCGAAGATTGTTTTCTCCAGTTTTGAGTATCGGGTCTCAATATCCCTCAGAACCCGACTGATGTAGTAAACTGGTTTTTGAAGTTTGTCCTCTTCTCGGATCAGAACCGAGCTCACCGCAACCGAGGAGACGGCCAAATACAAGTAGAGGAGCTCACCTTGCCGAGGTTTTGTAAGAAGTGGAGGGGAAGCGAGGAGACGCCTGAGGTCTTCGAATGCTTGCTGGCATTCCTCAATCTAGAGGAAGTTCTTCGGCCGCTTGAGGACTGAGAAAAATGGGAGGCATCTCTCTGCAGACCTGGAAACAAATCTTTCCAGGGGTGCAACTCGGCCAGTGAGCCGCTGCACCTCCTTGACCGTCCTCGGCGGTGCCATCTCTTGCAGTGCTTGGATCTTCTCAGGATTCGCTTCAATTCCACACTGGGTAACTATGAAGCCAAGAAACTTTTCTGAGGTGACGCCGAACGCGCATTTAGCAGGGTTGAGCTTCATCCGATACTTTCTCAGTGTGGAGAATATTTCGTTGAGATCGGCTACGTGGTCTTCTGCCAGCTGACTTTTCACCAGCAAGTCGTCCACATAGATCTCCATGTTTCGACCTATTTGGCTTTTGAAAAATTTGGCTAACCAACCTTTGATAAGTTGCTCCAGCATTTTTCAGGCCGAAGGGCATCACTTTGTAGCAATAAGTTTCCTCGTCGGTAATGAAAGCTGTCTTCTCCTCATCTTCGAGCGCCATTCGGATTTGATTGTACCCGGTGAAAACGTCCATGAATGTCAGCAACTGATGTTCCGAGATGGAGTCTACAAGCTGGTCGATGCTGGGGAGCAGAAAGCTGTCCTTTGGACAGGCTTTGTTCAGGTCGGTGTAGTCCATGCATATACGTCATTTTTCGTTGGCTTTCTTGACGAGGACTACATTGGCGAGCCAATCTGGGTAGGATATCTTCTGGATGAAGCCGGCCTTGAGAAGCTTGTCTACTTCCTCGGCTGCTGCTCGCTGTCGCTCTAGGACGGAGCCTTGCTTATTCTGCCGCACGGGCTTGGAGGTCGATTTCACCTGAAGTCGGTGAACCATGACCTCCGGATCTATTCCCGGCATGTCGGCGGGTGACCAGGCGAAGACGTCCATATTGGCTCGCAAGAACTCGATCAGGCGTCCTCTTTCATGGGCATCCAGTTCGGAGCCGACCTACACGGTTAGCTCGGAAAAATTTTTCTGTAAAGGAATCTGGATAAGAAGCTCACCAGGCTCTACCCGCTCCTTTCGTGGGTCGTCCCGTGCTTCCAAAGTTTCGATGGAGAGCGCTCGATCTGTTGTCAGGGTTGATGCCTCGGTCGGTCGCTTCGCTTTGTGGGTCGCTATATAGCATCGCTTTGCTACCGCTTGGTCCCTGCAAACTTCGCCCACTCCTTGGTTGGTGGGGAACCGCATAAGCAGGTGGCGAGTCGAGACTACGGCTCGGATATCGTTGAGCCCTGGTCGTCTGAGGATGGCATTGTACGCCGAGGGCAGGCGGACAACGAGGAAGTCCATCCTTACAGTGCTTTCTCGAGGGGCGAGATCGACCGTGACTAGAAGACCGATCTTGCCCTCGACCGGGACTGAGTCCCCGGTGAATCCAACCAGGGGAGCATTCATTCTCCGGAGTTGGTCTTCCATCATCCCCATTTTATGGTAGGCGTCATAATACAAAACATTTGCCGAACTTCCATTATCCACCAAAACGCGCTTTACATCAAATTTGTTTACAAACATGGATATGACCACCGCATCATCATGAGGAGTCTCAACTCCTTCCAAGTCCTCGTTCGAGAATAAGATGGTTTCGGAGGTGCGCAGGTGCTTCGGGGTGGCCTTTTCCTCTGCAGATCCCCCGGCCAAGGTTCCACCTCGGATGGTGTTGATAGTGTCGGCGATGGGTCTGTTGGCATTTGGATCTTCGGGTTGTGCGGTATTCTCTGTTGGCCTCCTTTCCTCTCGTCGGTTCCGCACAAACCGGTTTAGCACTCCGCGGCAGATGAGCGCTTCGATCTCATCCCGGAGCTGGAAGTAATCCACCGTGTCATGGCCATGATCCCGGTGGAAGCGGCAGTACTTCCTAGGATTGCGCCAAGCTCCGCGGTCCCGCATTGGGGGTGGAGGCCGAAAGTAGCCCCAGCCCTGGATCTCCATGAGGATCTTTGTCCGGGGAGCATTGATGGGATTGTAGTTCTCGTACCTCCCCGACTGCGGTCGCAGTCATACCAGAGATCTCGGTCTGGGCGTTGACCTCAGTCGGGGTTGCCCCCGGGGCCGAGGTGAGCTCCTCAGCCGAGGCAGATTCTTGTTCCAACGAGGGGATTGGCTTCTAGGACGACCGCGTTCCTCGCGGCATCTCTTCTATTTTTTGGAGGTCGGCTCGGTCACACCCCGCTTTGAGGCAATGGCCTCTTCGGCCTTCACGTACTTCCAAGCTCGGACGAGCATCTCTGTGAAGTCAGCGGGGAAGCTCTTCTCGATGGAGAAGAGAAACCTGTAGGACCGAGCCCCAGTCTTTAATGCCGACATGGATATCGACTGATCGAGCTCGCGAACCTCCTAGATTGCGACGGTGAAGCGGTTGAGGTAGTCCTTGAGGGACTCTCCCTCTCTCTGTTTGATGTCGATGAGGGAGTCCGAAGTCCGCCGCTGACGTCGGCTGGCAGCGAAGTTGGTGGTGAACTGCTTGCCGAGCTGTTCGAAGGACGACATTATACTGGGCTTTAGCCCAGAAAACCAGAGCCGAGCTGCTCCCCGAAGCATCGCCGGGAAGGCCTTGCAAAGCATGGCCTCCGAGGACCCTTGCAACGCCATGAGAGCTCGGTAACACTCCAGGTGGTCGAGGGGGTCGGTCGTGCCATTGTAAGGCTCCACCTGAGGCATTTTGAACCTCGATGGGACCGGCTCGTCCTCGATCTGGCGGAAAAAGGGGGACTTAGTTGTAAATTCGAAGTGACCCTCACATCTCGTCTTTCTGCTGTGGAGCACCTCAATCTGGCGCTCAAGTCTCTCGACCTTCTTGTCGAGTTCTTCACTCCGAGGGTCCGCCACGGTAGTTTGCTCTGGCGCAAGCTGTCCTAGGACGGACTCGGCTTCCAATGGTTGTGGGCCATTGCCCAGACCCCTCGCTAAGGGCTCCCTCCGGGGGAGGCCTGGGCTGAACCCTAGTAACAGCATCACTCCTCATTGTTGGCCTGTAAGGAGCCAGGGAGGTTCTGGCCTTGGTACGCCGGTCCATTCGGAGGAGGCGCCTGCAGGACCTGGGCGTGTAGAGGCGGTGCCGGTGGGACTCCCTCGCGCTGCAAGCCTTGGACAGCCGCAGCCAAGACTTGGACCTGCTGCACCAGGATGTCGAACTATTCCGACTGGACTTGCTGGACTGAACCAGCCGGAGGTGGCAAATTCTGAACGAAGTGTCCCGGACTTGGTGGGAGGCGTCGGGAGGCGTTGGAGGCTCCCTTACTCCTCAACTTCATGGCCACGACTCGGGCCCTTCCTCTAGCACTAACTATTGCTGGAATTTGGACCCGAGGGCGACCGTCGGCTGAGAAGGAGGAGCTCCGGCGAGAACTGGTGGGCAGCGGATCGTCCGCGTGCGGCGTCCTCCGGGGGGACCTGCAAGAAGCCGGTGGCCGGATTTTCCGACGCCGGCCCTCCGATGCCTAAGTCAGAGAGGGCAAGTGCAGATAAGGAGAAACAGTATGTGTCGGAAGTTTTTGCCTTCCAACCCCCTCTAAAATGGAGTTGTTCTCCTTTTATAGAGGGGCGTTGGGTTACCTGTGAGGTGATGGGACGAGGTCGTCGTACAATTAAGCATGCCGCACGAATTGGCGCACGATCAGACGAATTAATGCTGTCGTGGGAGCGAGGTCGGAGTCAGAAAATTATCACGGCTGACTGGGCACAGCCAAGCTGATTTACCGTGGAGGACTGGAGATCCGTAGATTGCAGATGCCACGCGCATTAATTGTTGAGTAAGCTGGAGACGCGCATTAATTGTGGAGTAAGCTGGAGGTCTTCAGAAGCCATGCGTGATGATGGTTGAGTAAGCCGGAGACGCGTATTAAATGCTAAGAGCGATGGCAGGGTATGGTCTCCGATCGGACTACGAAAGGATATGACCGTGGTAGGTGAACGGAGAGGTCGGACTTTCGAAATGGTGAGCTCTGAGATCAAAAGCTCGAAGGTCAGACATATCTGAAGTCGGATGTATTTGAGATCGGACATATCCGAGGCCGGACACCTGGTTAGGCGCCGAGTCGGAAGCTCGAAAGTCGGACGTATCTAAGATCGGGCGCCTCCGAGGTCGGGCCTCTTTGAGGTCGGGCGCCTCCGAGATCGAGCGCTTTTGAGGTTAGGCGCTTTTGATTGTGTGTTCCTCAACGTGCTCACGTGCTTTGGGACAAGTTATATTACCCCAACAGGCAGAGTTCGGGATGAATTAAATATCAATGCTAGTAGATAATTCAAAACTTCGTGAAACAGAGGCTTCCAACAAGCATCATGACCTTTTTTCAGTTGTAATTTGCTATCTTGTTCAAAATATATTATGATACAACAAACCAAAGTTCGGCAATATCTGGTACGAGTAGCCAGCTCCACTGTATCAAACATACAATGAAAATAATCCAACACCTACTTTTCGAAAGGTACTGGTTCCCTCCCTGGCCATGTTTCTATCCTCTCAAAAAATCTCACAGGCACGACACCATCAAATCCCTCAGTTAATATCACCTTGTTATCTGAAATGTGAAGCTTCATTCCTTCTGAGAAGCAAATAAGTCGTGTATCACATGTTAGCTTACATTTTAAAAGTTCTTTGAAATCAAAATGCAGTTATGGATAGGATAGATACCTTCCAATGCCTTCCTAACATCCAAATAAATCAAGACATTGACATCTCGACGCATACCTTAATAAAACAATTCAAAGAAAGAAGCATTAGTTGATAGATGTTGAATATAAACAACAATGCCGGTGTGGCAACATGGAGAATTAAACAATTGGATGTATAGTATGCCAGTATCTGGATTGTGAGATATTAGGATACTACCCAAAGTTAATCTGTGCAATCATTGAACTGCTAGATATAAGAATATAACCGGACAACAAACTTCTATTACAAGAAATTAATTCAATCCCTGGATAGGTCCTATGCACTGAAGAATTAAAACAAGAAGTTTGTGTAATGTTTCCATGAAATGGATGGTTACATCTTCATTCAAATGTGAAGAAGGAAGGGATGGGGATGCTTCATAAAACATCTAAATAAGGCAGATGTGAAAGAGGATCTTAATCTTTTTGAGGCCAAATAATTTTGTAGCATGATTAAAAAAATTGGTGCCAAATCTAGCAGCATAATTACCCATCTTAAGATGGATGAGACACCTATGATACTCTCCCTGCAAAATGTGCTACCAGCGTGTAGAGCTGAAGAAGGCTCAACTGATCAATGACCATTTTAATTTCCACTAGATGTGAAATAGCTAATACAAATATCAGCAACATGTAGTAGGTAATAGGAGAAAGCCACAAAATAATAATGAAAAAAAAAAGAGAGCATACGTGCCAATTAACCATATGTTCTCTACACCATTCACTTCGCATGCAAGTTCTACTTATCCACAAATGATGTTCCCTCAGAAATTCAAACACTAGTTTAAAGTCACTTTAATTGTTGGGAATGATTTCATAAGATCTGCATTTGGTCATCATCGGCCACAGACACTAGTTCAGAGTAATTTTCTTAATTGTATAGAGTTAGACCGAATCTAGTGCTTGCATAAGCAAAGAAATTTAGGATCAAGATTGCAAGTATGAACATTATTCTGATCTTCAGGTACACGGAGCAAAAAATTTACATTTCTCACCTCATACAAAATAAGCACAATGTTACTTTCAAACTAATTATTGAAGAATCTCTTATCATATCAGTCTGGACTGCTGATGTGGATAACAGTCTAACCTTGAGATATTTTATGCTACACCTCAACTTCATGTCAAACTTGGGACTGTGGCCAAAGTAAATTTGGGGTGAGAGTATAGTTTGTCATGATACCTAGAAAACCAGATAGCAAAAAAAAACGAAAACTTGCCTTGCTAATTACACAGTTGAAGTTCATGCAACCAGGCAACCATCCTAGATATGCCAATACTTGAAAATAGCTATGAAAAACAGAAGAGAGGGAGTGGCACAGGAAACTACAATATCTTTTGCAAAGATATTTGGATAAAAAGGGATTATTATGAAAAGTACAACAAGAATGAATGAGTGATACTTTGGTGGAGATTAAGCAAGAGTTCTTCAATTGGTGAAGAATAAGAGAAAGGCAAGATAGAAAGAGTGGGGAAAAGCTCATTTCTGATTTTCATATCTTCAACAGAGTCTAGTGCCGGTGATGACTATGATGATGATAATCAACTTCTTGTACAAATTAAAAGAAATAAGTCTTTTTTTTGGCAGGAGAAACAAATTTTTGTTGTCTTACATTGAGAAGATGTTAAAGAACAATATGCCAGCCATGTTGCTTCAGTCCAAAATGATATCAAGAAGGGCAATAATTCCTATATACCTGTTATAGACTATGGGACATGTGATACAAAATCAAGAACAATTCCTACACTTGAGGATTTAGAATTGCTTAGATTTTAGCTTTCAAACCTAGTCGATACTTGCAATATCTGTTTTCATTATTTTCCTAGGACCCAAACCCAAAAATGGGACTAAATGAAGAGTAAGATGGCCAGTGATTCAAAAAATAAGAATAACCTTATCAAGGTTTAAGTTAAAACTAGAGCAAACTACTTGGCTAAACTTTGTATAAGTTTTAAAACATTTAAGAAATAATAACAGGTTAAGCTAAAAGATGGAAGACAAGAGCAACCCCCTGAACTATTGCATTTCCTTTGATTGAATTGAAAAAATGGCCATATGAATAAAATAAATGAACAACTCAATAATATATATTGACCATTTTAATGGAGCATAATTCTACTAGCTTAAAAAAACTCTCAATGTAACGTAAAGCATGAAAATATGCATCCTATAGTCTTGTGAGTTGTGAGCTTCCACAGCTTGAAAGTAACCCTTAAAAAACTGGAGATTTGAAACCCTCAATTTTACAAGCCAGACTCGGATTGACAACTATAATTTCATAAATTAGATTGTTTTTAATAAAATAAATGCTGGAAAGCATGTTACCAAATAAAAGAGATACTAATAAAATATGGCCCGATGACAAGCATGCACCATTTGTGAAGTGTGTTTTGTCATAGGCCTGTTTGGCATTACTTTTGGAGGCTCAAATTGAGTATCCTATAAAACATACCGCTAATTACACCACCATCTGCAGGTAAACCACTTGAGAAGTGCACATGTAACCTTGTCATGCGATTAAGCCCAGATTTCAAGATCGATTCCAAGTTCTTCTTATAAGTCCCATGCACACAAACTGCATCATACATCAATTATTTTCTGAATAAAATATTTCAAATCCTTCAGAAGATAGAAACTTAGTCATGACATTGTTTGCTTAGCACTTTACCTGGTATTTCCTCAGCAGATAGGATGGGCTTTAGTAAGCTTTCTGAGCTAATAGTCTGCAAAGGGGGGAAATGCAGATTACTGATCAAAATATATTAAGAAAAACTTCAATAAAAGCAGGTACTATAACAAGTATAAGCAACTGATGCATGAGTAAGCGTAGGCCTTGGACAAGTTTTATAACAGAATAATCCTAACATAGTAGGTTCACCAAAAAAATAAAACTATAAATATAAGATAAAATCTTAGAACAAACTAAGTAAACAATATTTTAACAATTGATTATCAACCACTTGCTAACTATATAAGTCCATCATCTGATAGAGACTACCTCCAATGTTACTGCAGTATTTTCCAAACAATCTTTTTTCTGCAACTTCCATCCATGTAGCAGGTAAGCTTATAAAAGCCTCTCTTTTAATTAACCTTTCAAAAATAACTTGAACACCTCTCCTTACCAACTATGCTGAATTCTTCATTGGGTCAATAATTGAACCATCACAAGGGCTTCTCCATCATTTTATCCTCAAATGGTTCAACTTACATGCCTTTTCTATCTACTTGTTCAACATAACGTACTCATCTTAACAAAATCCATCTTGTTGTATTGCTCCTCTATTAGACTCATTCTTCAGCCCAGTATTTCACATTCATCTTGTTCTCCTGCCCCCTCTATTGCCCAACATTCTTAACTACATAATTTTATGGAGCTTATTACCAAATCAAATTTTCCATTAAGGCATGCACTGGTTACATAAGACCCTGAGGAAACCTCGCCACTTCATCTACACCAATCTTAAACAATCTGATATGTCTTCATCTATCATTTTATCTATTTTTATAAAAGATTCCAATAAGAGGATGACTCTTAATAAAATATTTCATAGCATCAACTCTGAAAGGGTCTTATTTTGGTCTCCATCTGCTATTGATACAATATGATTTCATATTTATATCCAGCATCTAGACCATAAATTTTTACTACCAAGTGCAGTGTACAAATTGCATTACCATTATTAGCTTTCTAATTTGGAAAGTTCTTGGGTGCTAAACTATCATACTAATCATGGTAGTTTTGTTTTTATGATTAGTCACTTTTCACTTTCAAATAAAAATTATCAAAAGTTCACAGCTTTCCTTTTGCTATAACACATCAAAAGGTATAACTCAACAACATTGTATAATGGACTCTTCTGGTTTGCTCTCTCTTATGGTACAAATATGTATCATACATAATAAAGCTAAATAAAAGGTTGCCCATGACTTGCACTTGGTAAATAGCCAATTGAACAGCTTTGTATTATTCGATCTTATTCCTCAGACATATTCATAACCACATGCTAGGCTACCTCGCTAACTTTGCATAAAATGCCTAGTTTCACTAGCATGATAATGTAGATTCAAATTGAAAAATTGAACATAAGTGGGGATGTGAAATAATTCTTTTGGTAAGTAACCTGTGCTTTATTTTATGTATAACAGTAGCAAATGATACCATTCAACAGCCAGCATTGGATACCAGCATACCATGGTTGTAAAGCCAGATTACATACGCTAAAACAAAAGAAGGCATCAAATGCCAATTGACCCAACCAAAATGCACAAAGAATTAGAAAGCAAACACATGCAAAAACCATGCAGTGACCCACAGTGATCATGAAACAGCATCAATGCAACAGGAGAATGCAGTGGAATACACCCGGTGGCTGGGGCTCGATAGAGGAGAGAGTTACAAAGAGGGCCCCGAGGAGTCGGCTCAGCCCAGGACACCGACAATCTCAAGTCAGCAGGATTTGATAGCACAATACAAAACCATGAACCTAACCGGAAGCAGGGGCTAGCATGCCATCAGCAGATCATCCAATTTACTCTGAATTAACAAAGGTGGTGGATGAGCAACCAAGGAGCGCTACCTAGACTTTATCTACGGCTGTGTTATGCATCACTCACTCAACTTCCATTAGGGTTCTCCTCACTTGCAATGAGGACCCTACCATCAAACTAGCGCTTCTCGTTTGTCATGAGCCCTTGGCTCATCACACACGGATAGGCATCGTTAGAAACCACAGCCCATAGACTACTGTCTCTTACTATGGCCCTAAGCTGGTTGGGGAGGAGAGTCCGCCTAATCTGATCCTCCAGTTAGATATTCTCAAAAGTAATCACCTTGCTATCCTGGCCCTCTAGGATAGGATAAGAAGCATGGCGTAGCTGATATGACCGTAACCAAAACAAACCATCTATAAACTCTCGTAGACAAAGGTTGCTACCCAACTTGGATGCTGGAAACGTGCAGATTTGTGAAATCCGAGCGCACTGCTACTCCGGTAGAGTGGACCTTTATCAACAACTCCATAGCCATGGCCTTGGTGAAGAGATCCAACCTGAGTATGATTCAACTGCCAAGGTGATATTCATTGTCACAGCCTTATCCCATTACTCCCAGCATAGTCATGGCAGCCTTATCCACATGACTCCAATCTTGATACCATTAAGAACTAGGACGAGTTCAGCCACCAGGCTTCCAAAGGCAATATTTACCTGGCAGCCTTCCAGGGCCGGAACAACCACAATTTGGGCATATCCTTCATGCGAAAATGAAACCCGAAAACTTATTTAGATATTTGTCGAGAAAATCAACAAGAGGAAATGATTATACGCCCCAACAGCGGCTGTTCCATAATTTATGAGATTCCACAAGCACAGTAAAAGAGTTTGATGCAAAGAAACAAAATGGACAGGCAGCAAGTAGCAATCCATCAACAAACTGATTAATACTCTTCTTCTTCTCATTTTATAGCGAAAGGAACAATGAAACACTTACTGGATAAGACTCATTAAATAGAACACCTCTAGACCCTTTCCCTAAGAAAGAAACAAGAAAAAGATTAAAATAAGATGTCTTCATGTGTTTCCTTAACACACACACACACACACACAGAGCATAATTTCAGGCTTTCAAATGGATCCAAGCAATTGGTGTATCAATCGAAAATCTTCACCAACGATTTGCATCACCTGATTGCGGAAAGCACAAATAGAATGGTGCGACCACAGCAAGCCATCAAATTATTTTCTAAAGAAAATCCTAATGACTAGAAATTTTCTAACTGAACCTAAGCTTAAAGTTGATATCAGACACTGATTCAACGTCCAGTAGAAATAACAAAAACCATAACAAACTCCAAATATTGAAAGAAAATACAAATGCCTAACTACTACTAAAACAGGGAGAACAAAAAAAGAACAGACTATGTGGATGCTGACTTAGTCTGTGGAATTGGCCAAGGAATTACCCTAAGGTTACTCCATGTTTGGGCTATCTAAAAATAAGAAATCAATGTCATGATACATATTATATTATCTATATTAGCTTTTTGCTTGCATGCATCACACAACTTCCCTTACTCGTCCATCCTTTCTCTAATCCACTGACTCTATTGACTCTTAGAACATTTTGAAAGAGTAGATGCCCTACAAGCCAATCGCAATATGTATTGTGAAGGACTTTCTTTTGATTTTCCAAATCATGTACATGACATTTAATATAAATAAAGGTATTGTGTTTCATCATATGCTATTGAT
>JAOXJJ010000001.1:14536310-14546977 GCA_025769935.1 Phoenix roebelenii | reverse complement strand
AATTCGTAACCCAGCCCGGCCCCCTTTTATGGACCGTGCTAGGCACGACCCGATACTGTAGCAATCGGGCCGTGCCTCTTCGTGCCGGGCCGGGCCGGGTCATGGGCGGCCCGGCCCAATGCCCATCTCTAATGCCTGTCCTCTGAAGCACCCTGGGGTAGTGGGATAGCTAGGATCCTCTCAGCAAGCTGCGTCCCGAATGCCTCCCTGATCATCACCTCGTCCCACCGGCCCTCTTTGGGGATAAGGAGATCACGGACTCTGAGCCTGACCACCCTTACCGCATCGACCATCGTCGACACCCGACATAGTGAAAGCTCCATCACCCACCTATCCTCCAGGATATCAATGATCGTCTATCGATCTTCGATCGCCCACCTAATCTCCAACAGCACTAATGGGGCATGAGAGCGGATCTCTCTCTAGATGAAAGAACAGTGATGCCCGACTCGAAACCCCGCCCCCGCCATGAGCGCCCCATACTTGACCCTTAGTAAGGTGCTCCACAGGTTGTCCGGCTCCATGACAAACCTAGCAGCTCGTCTTGCAGTCAGGACCTCCCGCCTGGCCACCAGTGATTGAATCCCCAAGCCACCTTGTCGGAGTGGCTGATAGACCACCTCCCACGCAACCAAGTGAATGCCTCCCCTGCCATCCCGCCTATCCCAAATGAAGTTTCTGAATAGATACTCGAAGGACCTCAGTAGGGACAGTAGAACCATGGTATTCGCCAATATATACACTGCAATCGAGCTCAACACCGACCGCACCAGGATAACTCTGCACATCATGGAAAGAGCATCCCTCTGCCAACCCTCCACTCTACGCATGATACTCAACTCGATATTAGAAAAGTCGCTACAGCGAAAATGCCGGCTAGTGATAGGCATCCCCCAAAACCTCATTGTACCTTCCTGCTCGCCCGTCCCAAGAATCTCTTTAATAGAGGCCTTTATTTGCGGCTTGGTCTTTGGGCTGAAGCATATAGCAGACTTGGCCCTATTCACCTGCTGACCAGAGGCAGAACAGTAACCTGCCAGGATGTCCCGAATTGCTCTCGTCACTCGCCTAGTTGCTCGAACCAACAACAAGCAATCATCGGCAAAGAGAACATGCGATATCTGAACCGATTTTACCCTCGGTCTGTAAACCTCTAAGGCCCGAACCTTCACCGCATATGGAAAAGCCCTGGATAAGGCATTCGAGCATAGGATGAAGAGCAAAAGAGACAATGGGTATCCCTGACAGAGGCCGACTGCGGACTCAAAAAACTATGTGGGCGAGCCATTCACTAAAATGACGAAGGATGAAGTATTCACACAACCCAGTACCCAGCTGATCCACTACTCATGAAAGCCAAAACCCATCACAGAACTCTGTAAGAACTTCCAACTCATCCCGTCGTAAGCTCTCTTCATGTCAAGTTTGATGCTCATCAAACTCCTTCGTGCTGGGGCTCTCTGTAAGTCGAACATGAACTCCTAGGCAATAAGAATATTGTCTGTGATACTGCGCCCTCCCACAAAAACTTCTTGCTCTGGATTGGTTAGTCTAAGTAGAATGCCTCACAGCCTGGCGACAAGCACCTTCGCCGGATCCTTGTACAGTGTAGTGCACAGACTGATCGGCCAGTAGTGACACGGCTTCATAGCATCCCGTCTCTTCGGAATTAGGGTGACAAATGTTCTCTTGTAATCTGCTAGTAGAGGTGCCGAGCTAAATAAGAATTACTTTCTTTTCAGAAACAAAGCTAACACATAAAAAACTATATCGAACAATAAGTAAATATTAATATATATTTTATCCCATACATTAATGATGTCGCAGATGACATTCTATCCAAAAGAAGCGAAGGGCCGGCCATGCTATTATTCATATGCCTCAGAAGATTGGGAAAGTATGCGTGCTTTTGGTCTTTAATATATAATATCAACATGTGCATGAGGGGTGGAAATCCGGGAAAAGATCAACGTGCGCTGAGGGTAAGGATGCTGGTGAGAGCAAAACATGGATGTCTCTTTGTCCACCACCTTGACTAAGACCATGTTGACCTCCAAATCCTTTTGAGTCATCACTCCTATAGAAGAGATAGAAAGAAGAGAGATACCAAGTCCTAGGATCTGATGTGTGTGTGTGTGTGTTTGAGAGAGAGAGAGAGAGAGAAAGAAAGAACTAAAGATGGAGAGAGAAGGGAGGATGATGGATTATTGTTAAGGCGTGGGAATCTGGTTAGAAGGTAGAGGCACGCCACCTGAGCCAATCCTATCATGAGGTCAAGAAGGCTTTCATACCTTTTTCCCTTTGTTTCCCTCGCTTCACCTAATTTTGAAGGAGAAAACCACCCGAGCTCGGACCCGATCTATTTCTCGGTCCACCTTATCAGATAACAACACTCCACATCTGCCATCTGCCACGTTCCTCATGTTTCATGGGGCCCAACCAAAATACAAATGTCTACCAAACGTTCCTTCGTACCAAGATCTTTTAGCAGGAAGTATAGAAGAGAAGGTGAGGGTTCTAAGTTCCTGGTGCTGCCAAAAGAGAAAGGAAATACGAAAAGATGGGGTGCAGCCCAAGGGTGGTTGTCCCCGCCTGCGGTGTCATGGCAGAACCACTTTAACGCCGTTGTCCCCGCTTGTGGTTGGGGGATTACAAGTGTGGGAAGTCGAGAGAGAAGGGAGAGAGTTCCTCTTTGTACGTGTTTCCGAAACTTCTTTCTAGGCGCACACATTCTGCGCTCCTGCTCCCAAGGCTCATAAAAATAATAATATAAAGATTCTTCTCACTCCTTCCCCAACCAAACCACCTTAGCTTCCCTCTCTCTCTCCCTCTCTTCCCCTCTAACTCTGCCTTACTCCTACGTTCTTCCAAGAATAAAATTCTAGATGTGAAGTGTTTTAAACAAATGAGGTACGTGGAAAAGGAGCGGTTTGGTGTTATCCGAGTGGGGGAATATTGCAGGTGGGCATGCGCAGGAGAGGTGGTTCAGTAGAGCCCTTTCTCTCTCTCTCTCTCTCTCTCTCTATTCTATTTTATTTTTATGATGTATTATATTATGGTGTTCATTGATGCATGGTACAACAAGCTAAGCGTGACTCACCTTCTAAAGTTGAGTTCCGGCTTTGGTTCACCCCCCCTCCCTTCCATCATTTCCCTCACCTTCTCCTCCCCATGACTCAACATCCCGAGGCACCGCTCCCTCCTCCTTTATATCCTCCATACCCTCCCCTTCCCCGAACTGCATTGCTTCCTTCCCCTCCTCTTGGTTCCAACACCTATACCTTCCTTATTCTATGACTTCTATGGCTTCCTTAATCGTTTCTGGCTTGTCGCCCAGTCGTGGAAACCATGCAAGAAAGCAACATCATCTACAGATCTAAGCATCATCATCCAATGCCACAAGCCATGTAGAAGAGCTAGCAAACTCTGATGTCATGGGTTTTTTGAGTTCTAGGATAGCTCGGGGTGAATGCTAGCTTGTTGGGACCCTAGCTAGTGAAGCCAACCTGTCCTCCTCCTTCCTCATTTGCCATGAATCTTAGTATGATCCCAGGGGATAAGGATAACGCTATCCCGCGTAACACTTTAGCCCTGGCACACGCTCCACCAACTGGTGCTTCCCACTGAGCATTGTTATAATAATTGCTCGGTTATCTTTCTTGCACAATAGTAGGGTGGAGGAGACAGTGGTGGGGTGTTTTTAGGTAAGGCTTGCAATGAGAAGCCATGACCTAAGCTAACAGCATATTCTATTGGATGTGCGGCCATAGCTGGTGGATTAGGTAAGAAGGCGACGTTGCTTTTATCGGGTGGAAGGAAATTAAGAGTTCTGCATGGATGGTTCGGTGGATGAAAGAAGCGATATTGGTGAGGTTCAATCCGATGATGGGCTTTACGCATGATCGCAAACCAATCTCAGATTGAGCCGCGCCAATATCACTTTCTCCATTGCTCGATCTCCTTCTCAACAACAACGCAGGTTCTTCCTTTCTACTTAAATATCTTCTCCTCCGTCGCGCTCTTCTAATTCTTATGCTTTGTCCTCCCTTTCTTTTCAAATGAATGTATATTATGCTTCTATTGATCCATGCAATATCTATATTGGCCAACTTATGAATGTTACTTGGAGATTAAAATTGTTTCTTTTAATCAAGAATCAATATTTCGAAAATTTGTGGTCTTCAGGGTCTTTGGCTTCCAAGGTTTGATAATTGCCTCCTTGGTTATGCATCTGCAAGCTATAAATGGATGCAAACGAATCATTAACACATCCAATTTAGCGTGGTTAATTGCCAATGGTGGAAATTCTCATTCCTTTTATTGTACGTCTACAATTAGTGTTTACTATTACGTATTTTTTGTTTCCGTCAAATTGTTTCTCTGACAAGTTTCTCCATGCATGCTAATACTGATATATGAAACAGATTCTTTCGAGCAGAATTTTATGAAAACAAAGTGAATCTACTACCTGCTAAATGTTTCCTACGGTTTAGGTAGCTGGATAAGCTAACGATTTGAGAAAGGCTTCTTGGATCGCCGTAATCCATCATCATCTTCTTCGGCGATATTTCACAGCTTCTGATCACAGTTATGTTTTCATTTCCCCATTTCCTGAGAAAAGATTATAGGTGTGCAGTTATCTTTTATATTTATCTAATGAAAACTTTCTAGAGTATGCTTCTCTACGTTGTGTATGAAGGCCTCTTAGCATGTTTTCTCATGTGTTTCACTTTACTTTACTTGAAATGTTTTCAAGTAACATTTCAGTTAGTATCTGAAAGTGATTTTTCTGAATGCTGTAGCACAAGTTGACATGTATTTGATAACAAAGCATGACAAGCATTTGAGCAAGGTTCTAGAGGTTGTTATAGTTAGTGGACATTGGAATATGGGTCATAGCAGTCCATTCAACATATCTGCATGAGCAATTGCAAAATAATGAACATCAGTCGTAGTTAGACAAGGAAGCAAATTAGAAATGAGATTTTCCAATATCATGCTAAGAATAGCTAGGATTTCCAGCAAAAGATGCATGTCATTCGCTTGATGAGAAATAAAACGGAATATCGAAATTTCATGTGGCTGAACAAGAAATTGAGATGAAGAAACATAAAAAGAAGGAACATAAAAAGGTCAGTTGTAGCAAGCTAGAGAGTTCTATGATATGTAATACTAATATTTAATGAATATAAAATTATAAAATATTTTTAAGGATAAAATTAATTTTTAGATGACAGAACAAAAAATGTAGATGACATTTCATGTCTGAATGAAATACATGGAGGATGTTGGTGATTTATAAATGTCAAATATCGCTCTAAATTTTATATTAAAAAAAAACACTTCTTTAGATCAAAAAATAAAGGGTTAAGAGAGGACATAGATTTGATATACTGAAGAATGATGTGGGTTGCTTCCAACGGGAAAAAAAAAAAAGAAACAATAAATTCCAGTGTTGCTGCCTTCGGCCATGAGAGGATATAGAAATTTCTTTCTTCCAATGACTGGAAAACAGGTCTCCTAGAGACCTGAGTTACATGCATTTACGGCTCATGTCAAGTCTATATTTATTGTGTAATTGTTGAAACTCCAATTCATGAATTTGAAACTCCAATGGCTTTTGAGCATCTTAGAGTCCGCAAGCAAATGGAAGGATTCTTTTTCTTTTTTTCTTTTTTGTTGGTTGGAGGGGGGGATCGTACTACTTTCCTTGCTTCAGAGGACTGACTTCAACAAAAACTTCATTCGTGTATCTTGGGTACATCTAAGATAGAAGGTTGAAGTTCTCTAAATGTACTCTCCCCCCCCCAAAAAAGAAAAATCATCCTATGTCGTTTCAAAGATAGTGCACTGTATTTGTGTTTCATATTTGAAAGTGTAAATGGTGGTTCAAACTTCAAGAGCTACTATAGTATCAAACGACCAAAATCACTTATCTAAAAGTTTCAACATTTTGTTTTTCTTATTTGGTACATTAAATGTTTCTGTTTTGAAAGCAGCATGAATGTCATTTGGTCTTTACTCAAACAAATGGAGAAAGCATTGAAGAGATTCTTGTTTCGAAGTAATGTCCTATAGGTTGTTCTACAATCAATATGTTCTTCACATTTAAGATGATTTTTTCCCCCCACCTGTATCAATAGAATATTCACAATACTTTCTCCATGTCACAGTTTACTGTTCTTCTGATGATACTAGTGTGCTTTAGCGTGGAGTCTTTTTCAATCTTTAGCTGATAACAAGATTTCTTTTTGTGACCTTTTCTTGCTATGCATATTGGAACTACAGGATCTCAAGTACACTATCTACTCTACATGAAGAACGACTCTATGTGAGACATTGAGTTGTTTTGATACTTAAAGATATATATCTTCTTATCCACATTTGAATTTGCAGATCCTTGAGTATAGTAGTATGGTGGTTAAAATTTTGTCGGCCATTTAGCGATGCGCATTAAGCTTCATGCAAGATAAGAAAAACTTCAATCCATCCCTCCTCAATAGTTAAAGCTACTTGGAAGCTTAGTTCTGCATTTAAAACTGCAACTAGTTCTGGCCCTTTATGCTAATAGACCATGGAATCTGGTTACAGTAGCTCATATTGCCTCCAGCACACAAGCATAAGAGCATTTCTGACAGAATACCTAAGATCTATCACGTCAGGAATTTTATCAACCATGCCTCCAAGTTGATTCGTTCATAGCATTTTCTTTTTTCCCTTTTTTCATAGGTTAACCACTATACAAGTTGAAATATGTAAAAGCCTCAGCTTAAAAGTTTATAGGTTAGAAATCCCCTGGTAATAATAGAAGGATGCTGCAACTAAGATGCCCAAAGAGAAGATGTTTAAGACCCGTTCTCCATTAGCCCATAAAGCTCTTTTTTTTAAGATCTGTTTTACAGAGAAAGAGAAGCACATTTCTCCTATCTCTTCCACCGTAAACAGTTGCAGAAAATGTCTCTGTGCTTCTCTCATGACAGGCGATGAATTCTCCAATCATGTATCTTTTTGAAGAATATGCATGCCCAATTCTAAATATCACCTTTAGTAATTGTCATGCCATGGGCAACTTTAGACTGTTTTGCTCTTTTTCATTCCTTTTTCTCTTTTCAGACAATATTCTTTCGATAAATTCTAACTTTTTTCTTTTGACTGCTACAGGGGATTCTAACAAGTTTCCCAAGAACATGCTTCCTTTCAGTGTTTTCCGCAAGCTCAAGTGATTCCATGTTCCTGAACTGGTTTGTTGACCATGATTGGAGGAAGTAAAATCTCTATGATCATATGCATGCACCCAAGTGTGAGATTTCTCATTCTGAAACCAGCCTTGCCATTGCTATAACATTTTAAAACTAAATTTTATTTGACCTGACCACCCTTCAGCACACCAAGATTTAGAGTGTGCTTGTTTAATAATTGTGATCTTGAAATGACCCTATCTGCTTCTTAACATTGAGATCCTCCAAGCCTTTCTGACCCTCTTAGGAAAGAACAGATGCTCAATAGGGGCATAGAGGTCATAGCACTGGCTCAATAAAATGCATCCCTTCAATCTCTTTATAACTTCTATTTGGCTAAAGATTGTAGTGAAAAAAAAATATACTTCATTAGAGCCATAGAAATCTAGTGCACCTGCTTTTTTTTTTATAAAAGTACGAATGTGTTTGTCTTAAATCAGTCATCAAGAAATTTACATGGAGACAACATTATACTTCCAGATCATCCAAGCAGCGAGATTATATCAGCCATTAAGGCTATGTCATTTTACTTTCAGAAAAAGATAGTCTATGTTGTCCGAGTGGAGTGCATTTGAACTAAGTTGACACGCAGTTGTTTGTGCTAGCTCCTCCCAGAAAGTGATGATTTCTTCTATTATTAGGCCCAAGAGGCTACATGGTTATGAGGGCTAGAACCTTATACGAGGTTGACATGATTGAGTACCCTAAAGTCCTTGATAGCCGAAAGAGGATTTCAATAAATTAGAATTCACTTGGTTCCAGAGGAAATATATTTGCGCATGAACTGAATTTATAAAATTAATGGATACTGATTCTTTTCATCACTGAAAATCCAATTTTATCCCATCATAACCTTTTCCGATCTCAAGCTTACTGGTCACAGATTTCCAGAGGAATGCTCCTTGGGGAGACCATAGCCTAGTGACAAATATTTTTAGTAGTATTCTTATATGATTTTGAACAGGTTAATTAGTTTGTGGTTCAAAACTATTAGCTGGGCTATAGTCCCCTGAAAAATACAATACATTGATCATGTTCCACTCTTGATCCACCTGATGATATTTCTAAAATTATCAATTTTTATGAAAGAAAGCCACATCAGGACACATCTTTGACGAAAAGGGTCCATATACTATAGGTTGCTTACTATGTTTGTTTGAATACAAAATGACCCAAGCTCAAGATGTACTTTAAGGCTCCACTAGTCAAGGACCCGACTCAAAATAAAGTATGGGTTCAAGAATACTCGTGAGCGGGTCTCGAACAAGCTGACATCTGCTCAAGCTGGAACAACCCCTCAGACATGATCAAGCCAAGCATAAAACAGCTAAAATCTTCGCTTGGCTCTGCTCAGATAATTGCTTAATATATGAACCATGTTCTCCTTAGCAATGATATAAACTTGTAGACAAATAAGGTGGATACAGTCTGATCTGAGGACAACAGAACCTTTTCAAGTCTTAAATTATAATTCACTAGTATCTTTCAGGTCCTGTCTCACAGAAATTGTTTTGGTTGTCCTTTACTGTAACAATTATGTTCGTAGCTCAACAGTCTTGAAAAGCTTTAGTTTCCTGTCGATTCAAGAACCTAATTTTCTGGCACTCAGGTAAAGAGCCTCTTGCAGTCATGATATTGTTACATGTCCTAACCTAGCTCCCTCAGCTGACTGAAGTACATTGCTCAGAAAACTACGTCATACTTTTCATACAGTTTGTACTAGTTATAATTATGTGCAAAACATACCATTATAGATGCTAATTATTCTACAAATATGGAATTTACTCCTTATTAATCATGGTTGTATCGACGCAATTTGGAAATTCACTTAAAGTTGTCGGAACATAAATTCTTTCTCCATGCTAATTGAGAGGTTCTAAATATGTTATACATCACATGAAGTATTTAAGTATAAAAAACAAAGGGAAAAGAAAGAAATAAATAAATAAATAAAAAGATCAGCCGAAATCATTTACGCGATAACCAACTCTGAGTTCACCAAATTAACCCAAGAATGCAAGATCGGGGTGTTTATAAGGCATATAGAGAGAATGAATCTTATCTGGGTGGGCAAAATGTAAAGTGAGTCCTTGACACAAAATGTGGCAATTCTGGGCTGCAGGCATTCTCGTTTACTCACTAAGGAACCCAAAAGCACTTCGCTTCCACTATGGAGTTTCTATTGGATTGATACTGTCTCACCTTTGATCCCACTCTTTGGTGATTGCTGACAGTTTTTGAATGAAGAGACAGGTCATCTGATTTTGATCTCCGTGAACTCCTGGAGTTGGACAACCACCCACGGAAGAAATGACCCAATTTGGATTCCTTGTGTCTTACAAGGCTTTCACCTTCATCATAGTTATCTCCATGCTCATCTATGGATGGACTGGCATCCATATAAACACCATTCTTATCCTTGTCATTCTCCTCAATTACTTCAAGGATCTCTGGTGCTGTCACCGACCTTTAAGACAAAAAGAATTCAGTTGTGTGTGTCATAAAAGAGCCTTGCTCACAAACATATAAACATAACAAGCCTGCTTACTTGTAAATGAAATAGAAGCTCCATATGAAGAAGCTCAACAATCACAAGTGGTTCTAATAAATAAAAGAGTACATTTTGTTGGGCCTTACCTCCTGTGGGGTCTCCAATTGCTTTCACTGTAGTTCAGTGAAACATGTCTCATAAAATGGAGCTGCATAAAGGATAAAATAAACAACAACTTTTCAGTGTAAATACAATTGGATTTAGAATATAAGGAGACTAATCAATACAGCAATAATATGTCAAAGCCAGAAATAAACACACATTCTACTTAGCAGATGTAATGTTCGCATGTAATGTTCACATGTTCTGCATATGACAAAAGAGTATGCAATACCAATTACAACATTATGATGATGAAATTCAAAACAGGAAAACCGTTAAGACAAATGATTTGGAAAGAACATAAGCTAATAATGCCCAGATCAGTTTCTCCTTTTTGAAAGACAGTTTTTCAAAAAGATAAAGCTAATTTACTCTTTGGGTTATATCCCAAGGAGCAGATTCAAGAAGTGAGGTTGTTAAAGATTAGGAAAATTTAAGAAATTTCTGCAAAAGTTAACATTATACCACTACAAAAAAAGTGGTCTTTTCCGACGTTTTTTGTATCCTTTACCGACGCTTATAAGCGTGGGTAAAGACCCATCCGACGCTATCCAAAGCGTCGGTGATACTTGAGTGGGAAAAGTTTTTTCCGATGCTTCTTGGTAAGTTTTTAACGACGCTTTTTAGCGACGCTTAAAAGCATCGCTAAAAGACTCAAAGCCGACGCTTATAAGCGTCGGCGTTAGCCACCTGTTTTTAAAAAAAAAATTAAAAAAGAAAGAGAGGGGAACCAGGGCATGGCACTCGCCGGCCTGGAAGGAGAGCTGATGGTTCAT
>JAOXJJ010000001.1:14510256-14523127 GCA_025769935.1 Phoenix roebelenii | reverse complement strand
AGGGCCGGCGCCGGAAAACCCGGCCACCGGCTTCAGTGCAGGTCTCCCGGAGGACGCCGCCCGCCGACGGATCACCGCCCGCCTTCTCGCACCGGAGCTCCACCGCCTCGGCCGAGTGATCACCCCCGGGTCCAGTTTCCAGCAACATGTACATTAACGTCGCCAGAGCTTTCCCACTCTATTCCGAAGTTTTTAACTTAAGAACTCACAAATAATTTAAGGAATAACGGACTTAGAAATAATTTTCTTCGAACAATTCTGTGTATAAAATGAAGTCAGCAGATCGCCTATTTCATATGAAGCTTGTAATTGGAGCTTGTTAACAATTCACGGATCAACTAGAGGCTTAAATCTTATTTTTTCTAAGTGCTTTACATAAAGTAGAGTCGCATAAGCCCTGCCGACTTCTTATGAAGCTTCGTTCTCCCCATTGCCGGCAATGGGGATGGTATGTTCCCTCTTCCACCAAAATCCTTTCTAGAATCCTTCTCTTCCTCCTCTTCAAATGATTTTAAAAGTTAAATGAAAGCTAATCAGCAGCAGCCGATTCCTTACGTCCTAATTTTGTAGATAATTGTTTCAAGGACAAATCATGGGCTTTAACTATTGAGACACCCTTCAGCTAAGTTGAGATCCAATCTTTGGTTGTACCTTATGGATGTAGGCTTTTTCTTGTAATGCGATTAACACCACATCCTTTTTCACCCTTATATAAGGAACCGGGAGAATTTAATCCAGTCCAAGTTCTGCTACATCATGTCTTCCTTGGTCTCGACAGACTGAAATAGCTATAGGATTCATTTTGCATTGTCTTGGACAGGCTCACCTGTTTGGGCCTATTTAAAGCCTAGCTCATGCACTGCCGAGGCCCAGCCCATTAATTTTATTAGGCTCTTAGCCTTAACTGCCTTGGCTATTATTTTAAAAACACTTAATGTGTAATCCATGCTTTCTTAAATGTAAGCGATCAATAGTGGGGCTTATTGGACATCAATTTAGAGGAGAAATATTCTTGCCAAATTTATTCAACAATTACTTTGTGCAGTCTTCTCTTTGAGTGGTTTTCTCATAAGAATGTATGTAGTATATATTATTTTTTCTTTTGACATTTGCTTGCATTGATGATGCTAACATATAACTTGTACCAATGTTATCTACTAGTATCTCGATTTGATTTGTAAATGTCCACCCTATTATCTTTTACAAGAAACAAAATGTCCATATTATAAGATTTGTTATATCTTTTCGAGAGGAAAGATCCACTTGCACTATAATTATCCGGTCTAAACTTTTATAGATGTTTTGTCCAAGAATCTAATCCATAATCTTTAGTTGCTAATTGATATAATATATTTTTGCAACTCTTTCTTGTTAGCGTGTCTCATAATTGTAGGAGACTTGATGTGACCCACTTGATCAAGTTTACCCACGTCAGGATAAATACAGCCTCGTTTAAATGGTGACTTAATCCAATCTGATTAGAGGGTATTCAAAGTTTATCTTATCATGTGGTTTTCGTGATAGTTGAAAATTAATTAGAGATAAACCTTAAAGATAAGAATTCAGATTTCTGATCTAACACTTAAATAAGCCTGTGGATCCATCACCTAAGGCACTCAAGTACTGCATAGGTTAGAAGCTTCGGATCTCTTCCTCGCTCTCTCTCGCAGGTTTCTTCTTTCTCTTCCCTCTCGTGTGGGTGCTTGATCAGAGGTGGGTGGTTGGTGCTTAATCAGAAGTGTTTAATCTCGAGGGCGCTTAATCAACGATCGCCGGAGATAAGTAAAAACTTTGTTTAATTTATTATTTCGCTGCGCAATAGTTTTCCCACATTTCTTTCCCTTGTACAACAGATTTTTGGTCATGAATAATTCAAGAATGAATCATAAATTCCATGAATAAATCATGACTAATCAAATATTTCTTGATTAAAATAATCTGGAGAATCATTTTAGTCAGAGGAAAAATAATACTTTGAGAAATTTTCAGTAGTACAGAGAATGTAGTTACCCTGATCTAATAATCTTTCGCGGAGTTGGCTCCAAACAAATCTCATATTCTCTCTTTATTTATCTTTCTAGTGGGGACTTCAGACTCAAAATAAAAGAATTCCTAAAGAAAGAAGATTGAAGAAATCTCTCTAAAAAAAGGAAAAGATCATGAAGAAGCTGTAGTTAGTGGCCAGGGCCCTTGCTACTAGACCCAGAAGTCAGCATCTCCTCCAAGCTCTTCCTCAAATGACTCCATCTCTCCTGGCCCAAAGCAATGGAGACCAAACCAGCAGCCGGTCGAGCAACGTCGTCGAGGTTCTCAGCATCATGGCAAGAAATCCCATTAATCTTTGATGGTGGTCGAAGAACTCTTGAATACACATAACGAGGGGGAGCCATCGCCACCAAAGACACCAGCACGACGATGGTCCAGGCTGTGCTCGTCATTGCCATCTTCCAGTATTCTCCACCTCTTGATGTGTTGTCTCTCCTGCTGCTATCTCTAACCTTGACACAAGAAAATAACTTGTGTTCCTGTATGTGTGTGTGAGTGTATATATATAGGGCTTTGGACGGTGGCCATGCGTGTGAGCCTATAAAAAGTGAACGTGCCTTGTCTTCTGCTCATATTCTTCTTTAGCATGTACGAATAAAGGAGACTCTCTGTTGTTAATTACGTTCAGACATGGGCGGTCGTCTAATGGCTCTCTCGGCAGTCAGAGTTTTACGCTCGCCCGTCTCCTTGCCGCTTCCTTACTTCCCATGTTTCCTTTGTGGAAGGTGGACGGTTAGCTGGATCGGACCGGCCGGCAAATCGATCGGTGCACATGGAGTTGGAGAAGGGAGACACAGGAGTGAATAGAGGTTTCATGTGAGGTACCATAACCAATGCCGGTGTGATACGCGCTCCTTCAAGGTGGTCAAACCATTAGACCACCTCAAAGTCAATTTCGATAGTGGCATGTCGGCATATGGAGTGTATGGTGGAGTAAGCTTTGTGATCAGAAACCATCTCGGTAGAATGATAATGGCGGGGGGTTGGCGCACCATCGGATTGACTGTCATTGAGGTGGAGCTTCGGGCCACCTAAGAGGGCATTCCTTTTGAGAGGAGAGTCTTTGGAGCGGACAGATCCACCTTGAGGGGGACTTCTCCACGGTGATCGGTTGGATATGGAAAGTGGATCGTTATGGAAATGGTCACCCATTGATCAGTGAGACTCGTGGACTAGTCAGAGAGATAGAGTTATTTAAGGCAACACATGTATTTCGGAAGGCAAACAGAACTGTAGACTGGGTTGCCTTCTTCGTTGCCCGACACTTCAGAGATTTCATCTGGTCCACGATCGATGAGATTCCTTCTTCATTATATCATTTTTTTTTATTTGACTTGGCTGGTTGTACCATTTAAGAGCTATGTGAAACGTCGTTTTCATCAATATATATATATATATATATATTAAAAAAAGGTGGTCAAACCATGACAGCTCGCAGGGCTAGCTGTGAATGGGTGGGAAAACATTGGCATCCCGTTCTCTGGAATTGTTTTTTCCTTGATTTTGTTTCTTTTGATTTGCCAACTATGAAGCATAGTACGGTATATACCGGCTGGTTGAAGAAGGCTCTCCTTTACCTCTTTCAGAAGAGTTGTAAAGGAACAAGAAAAAGAAAAGATGAAGACAAGATAAAATACTCTGGTTACTTCGAGGGAACCAAAACCTCCTATGAGAACACCAAGTGCTGCTCGGAAAAGATTAACATGCCTTGTCATTATTCTCCGGGCCTTTAAATAGGCCACAATACAACGAAAGCTCCCAACAAAATAGAAAAAATCTCTGGGTGGTGGAGAGAATAAGATATCAATGAAAGATCTCCATTCCTAATCTAGTTTGAAGAGTAAGCAGGACTGGTCAAGTTGTATCGATATTTCATTATCTATGTCCATAAGTCAATCATACGTAGTCAAACCAATGCTTGAGTGATGTAATGCATTCATTTTTTCTAAGGCCTTGGATAAGAAAAATTATCGATATGGCCTCTGCTGAGGATTTCAGCAAACTGCTGCACTAAACGTACACTTAGCCCCTGAGCACGCAAGACTAACGCAAAGTCGTGGGTAACTTTTCTTCGAACAATTTAAAACTTGTAAAACGACTCCATCTTTTTGTTAGGCGTACATTACTAAGTTTGAATTTATTTCTGGGCCTCTAGTCTCTTTCAAGTAGTGCCTGATTTCCAGTATATCTGTGCTTGATGCTCTAAAACGTGTGCATCCATATAACTTGTCCCAGTCTTTCACCCCAAAATAACACTACCAAAAAATTAGTGAAAAATGAGTCCCCTGGCCTGTTGGAGGCTGATTATCCGATGAATTGTTGATATGGTCTGCTAGCTCTCATAGTGAAAGGTTCTTGAGAGTTAATCTTTGCTCAAACTAGATGATGAACCTTTTTCTGCGTCTGTAGTTGAGGCCTGTGGTTGCTTGAGCATGATGACGGAAGAGACAATTTATCTATAAGTTTTTGGATGATAAAAAAGGATTTAATTTGTCCTCCCGTATCGTGGTTTGTTAAACATTGAACACTTAATTTTATATAAGATTTTGAGACTGATGGATCGCATGATTGTTTTATGAGAACTTTCTATCTGTATTCTGCCATCAAAATCATCACAATCATAATCACATGGTTCCACACGCGCTCACACAGAGGGGGAGAGAGAGAGAGAGAGAGAGATGTGCTTCTGGATTTAGTTGATATACCCTCGAAATACATAAAAACAGACAAGAAAAAACTTGACGGACATTCTTATGGAAAAAAGGAAACATTTATAAAAGAAAGGAAGCCAAAGGTACAAACAAGTCCAACTGTTGTTCATCAAGCGGTCCTCTATAAATATTTGAAATAAAACTGCACAAAGAAAATTATTGAACACTTCAATATACTCTCACCTAAAAAAAAAAACATCTTCAATAATTTCACCAAACAAAATTTGGAACGAGCAACCGATCACAAGGGGCATGTGGAATCAGTGCCCAGGACCTCGGCTGCTTGGTCCAGAGTACGCCCTTGCAACCATGAAAGCAGTAGAAGACATAGAAGGACGGCGGTGGTGACCATGTAACGGTCTCGAGCCCTCCGCCATAGACACATAAGAGAGAGCAAGCAAGAAGGCCATTAAGAAGATGGAGTTGAAGACCACGCAACGCTGTCGAGAGCTCATCTTGCTGCTGCTGCAGAAAGAAAAAAAATTCAGACCGTGGGAGCCGTAGTGCATGCAAACCCTTGTTAAAGGATGTTGAGGGGTTGCCAAGGAATGACTTGTGGGGAAGAGGCCTGGCTTGAGCTGACTAGATTTATAGAGAGTTGGTGTTTGGTAATGGGAGAGGAATTTGAAGTAGAGCCGAGAAGCGTGAGTTGCACGGTTTGAAACGAGTGAAAGAAAGAGGAGTTGACATACGGGAGAGTTCGGTGAGCTCCTGTCAGGCTCCAAAGTCCCCAAGAGGATCTACCTTCACTTTGTTTGACAATTGTCCGTGTCTAAGATCCTCACTTTATTTAATATGTGATTGCATTCCTTCTCTTGCTTAGGTTCGCGTGTTATTGTGTTTATATCAATTTCATATCCCTAAGGACTCAACTAGTTTTGACTTGTCATGCATGGCTTTCTGAAGATGGAATTGTTTCCTGGAACGCCACATTAACCTACCACCATCTATCTTCTCAATACTTTATTTCAAACTACCAAAGCCATGTCAAAACCATGTTCTTGTTCACCAGTAAACCTGCGTGAGTCAGAGCACCCATCTTATCATCATGAAGTTTATACGGTAGGTCCTCTTGACTAATGTTTTATGTGCAATTAATTCATCTAAAGCTTTTCCTGTGTGTATTTTGTTCATTTTTTCACCCTCCAAAGCTAAGTTGGCTCCTCTGAACAATAAATAAGTCTAGAACAGATAAAAAGTCTGTTTAATAGGAATTTTAAGTATTAGAATTTAGGATTATACATTCTATACTAACAATATTATTTAGGATGTCTGCATGTATGTACTGTCGTATGCACGTAGCTAGGTGGGAACCTAATTATCCTCTCTTCCTCTTAAACAAAATTTTGCTTGTATGTTTCAATCTTCATGATGTTGCTCCCAAGTATTCAATTGAGGGTGGAGCCGTGGATGTGGACGTGAGGCTGCAAATGGTTTGTAGATGGTGCGCCTTTGTGCGTAAATGGCTTGGCTTTGGCTGTTACGTCTAGTATTATATATCAGCCTAATATGACTAAGTCTAGATTTTTCTGATATATATTGAAAAATGTATTAGAGTATTTCAAAATTCCAAGCTTACTTTTGTTTTCTCTTGTATACCTTTTTTAATCCCACATTAGAAAGAGATAAAACTCAAATGGTCTTTATATAGTCTTCAACCTTCTTAATCTAGTGAAGCAAAAAAAGTAAGTAGCCTACGCGCGCATGAGCCCAATGAAGATTGAAGGCAATATTGGTAGATACGATCTGAAAACGGGTTAATTGGGCGCGTCACGCTCGATCATCATGCAGAGGTTGGACCATCTATTCTTTTCCTAACAAAAAGATCTGCCCTATATTTAAGAAGGAAAAGGAGAAAAAAAAAAAAAGGGAAAGGAGCAGAAATTTTCTGCCAACCACCCACATCCCCACATATTCCATTCTGCCCCTGAACATGGTCAAAGATCTTAGCTTGGATTGGAAACCCAAGATCCTGGTTGGGTTCAGACCAGTCCATTTCTCATTCTTTGGGCTTACAACAACCTACCTGGTGGAAATATTTGTGAGACCTAATAGGAGAGAACTTTTTTTCATGTTGGAACCTGTCGTCCCTGGACCATGGAACATATATATATAACCAGTGAAAGCAGGTATCATTCGATTCATGCCACGTAAGCCATCGAGGAGATCCAACGGCACATGATCTGCATCTTGGGCCATACACCTCTTCCCAGTGCGTAACATTTTCCCCAAAGAGGGGCGAGTGTTGACATAAGAGATTTGAGGTCAGGTGTGAACAGGTGTTGCTCAATACTTTTGCTAGGCTAACATTTTCCAGTCAATACCAGCCGAATCCATCCCTGGAGCGGAATAGTGATACCAAGTATCGACAAGATTGGTAAGATTTAGCATGATTATTGGATGGACCAAATCGAGTGCTTATCCGATAATTAATCGCCATATTACCTCCTTATATTTAAACAATTCAAGATCAAATGAGGGGTGCCTGTTATCCACCGTACATGCGCCCTGAGATTTGGACTAGTCCATTGGATCTGATCCGTATAATAATTTCTTCAATAGCAACACATGGAGATGCGTGCCTGATAAATGTAGCATGCTGGAACGAACGGTTGTGAACGGGGGCGTGTCCGCGTGTACGGTCACGTGGCGCACGGAATAATATCTCCAAATGTAGGCATGCGCGGATGCAAGGATAAGAAATTCAAAAGGAGAGGTGGCCGCCCTTTTTGGTCTACGGACCGTACACATATCACATGACGGTCCGCTTCGGCTATCCTATTCCGTGCGGCATTTGAAAACGGGTGTTTCGTTTACCGGAAAAAAGGGGGGTGTTTCCACAAAGGACGGCATATCAAATATTTGACTTGCCGGTGGAATGGAATTGAGCTTCACATTGGGCAAGGTAGCTGGTGTCTGAGACTATCTGATTTTTTTTTTTTTTTGGACTGAAGAAGCTGGGTTGGCAGTGTATTTATTGAGAACGTCATCTGACGTAAATGTTGGGTGTTGCAAGCTTTTATAGGATAAAAGTTGCTATTACCTCTGAGAAATGGACGGTGCTATGTTATTCCAAGGGGTGATGGCACGCCGGGACACGCTATCCACCGACTGCCCTTTTGCCGTCTCCGCCAATGGTCTGATTAAGATGACGCCCAAACCGGCTACTGCTTTAGCCACCCAAGTGAACGAGTAGATGGCGGCGCCTCATCCACCTAATTTCACTTCTTTTTTTTCCGAATTGAACACCTAATTTCACCTTGCGACGACAGTTGTGCTTTTAGGGTAATTGTTTTAGTTACGATATAGCTGCTTTAGCAGAAGATGTTGTGAGTGATTTCCGTGTAGGGCTAGAAGGGATTAGAAGAGAAGAAAGTGTGGTCAACTGAAAAATAAAGAAAGTCCTTTTGTTTAGTTGGAATTTTCTAAAAAGAAAGATGACAAAGTAACATTATCAAGAAAATAAGATTCTCATGTTTCATAAAAAAAAAACCACGAGGGATGTAGAAAAGCAACTTTCCCACCAGTTGAGAATTGAGATTTTTTTTTTTCAAAACTACTTTTAAGTCATCAAAATCCATGGATAAGCTCTTTTCTTTATTAAAGGTACAATAGTTATTTCACACAACTTTTTCAGAAAAATAGATACCCAACTAAATATAAGCTACTATGAAATATATCATTTTTCTATGGTCAACTAAATATGCCAAAATATTTTTTCAAGCATCATATTTTTAGAAAACAACTTCTCAAAAAAATATTCCGGTGATAGAAAATTTTTTCCACGAGCTAAACGAGTCCATAGTGTTCAATAAACGCGATGGAAGATTTCATTTTTTTGTCTCAAAAAAAATAATTAGTGATTATTTCAAGAAAAGTGCAATGCTAAACAAATATTAAAAAAGATATTACTTTACAAAGAATTAGAGACAATATCCAAAAACCTATTGGTTTATAGGGGTCCTCCCATCCAAACAACCCCTAAACCATTATTGACCATGATTTTCAAGATTATTTCTTATATATACTAAACCAACAATGAGTGGTTGCAAATCGATTTTTATGTTAAGTAAATTGTTAATGATGTTTGCACATTGTTGGAATGTTTTTTCTTCGTAGTCTAGTCACAACATTCAAATAACTAATTTGTTCCTTTTTTATGAATTATGTTTGGTTATTCTTGACATCATTTGATTCAAAAAGTTTAATGGGTCAACAGAATAAAGTTTAAACTTGATTCAATTCCAAAAGCGACACTGCAATAAACTTAGGTTGAAACTTTTGTCCCCATTCAAATCAAGATATATTGGCTTACCCCTATCCATCACCCAAACCAATTCACTTGCAGCCTTGTGTACCATAGTTAAAGCTTTCAGATATTTCTTCAAAGAAAAACCTGATCTAGTCAAGCAGTTTAAAGTGAAATTATCTATGAAAAAAGCCACCAAACAGTACTACAATGAAAGTCATATCTCTAATACTATCGCATGTGTTGCAAAATTAAACCACAACCGATTTTATTTTGTTTAGAGGACTCATGAGTCATAACCAAACCTTATTTAGAGGAGGTCATTGGACCAGTTCAACCCAAACCAACACGTACAAAGATTGACAAAAAATTTCCTCCTATTTCTTTTTTATCCGTCTTTGTATGGGTTGGTCCGTGATTGGACAGCTGTGATTTGCGGTGGACCTGGTCCAACTAAAAATTTTATAAGAAATTATTCCTTGCATCATCAGAACCACAAGCTAAGCAGTGGACCAGTTTAACCATAATAAGTCAAATGCATAAGGATCAGGAAAAAAAAAAAAGAAAAGAAAGAGATAAAACCAGCAAACATGTTCGTTCGTGGTTGGATTGATCCGATCCAACTAAAAAATTCAAACCATAAAATGAGAGACATTTCGTTGCTCACATAACATTCTTATTATCCGTTTAAATCCTCGGTTAGATTATGGCACTTGTGCCATCACCAATCTCATGCTCCAACGCACGCCTCCCATCTCCAACCCCGCGTCAAAGTCCACGCACTCAGCCCACAACCCTCGTGAGAAACCCTCCTACCACCTCCGTCTCCCAAGATGACCCAAATTCTCCCCACCAAACGTTCGACAAAATGCCCGACCAGCAGCACTCCTGCGCCTCCTTCTCTTCCACCTCTCTCATACTCGCCCACACCAAGCGTGGCGACTTCTCTCGAGCATTTGAGCTCTTCACTAAAATGTCAAGGTCCGGCTGGACCCCTGACGAATTCGCTCTCGGGAGCCTCCTAAAAGCCAGCTCCGGCCTCTCCGACGTCAGCCTCGGCGAGCAACTCCATGCCAAGTCCATACGTGCCGGCCTCGCTTCCGAGCCTGGCGTGCGTACTTCTCTCATAACCATGTACTCCTCTACCGACCTCTTAGAAGAAGCCCGCCAAGTCTTCGATGAAGTCCCTCCAGTCCAGGAGGCTGACGTCCCCACGTGGAATTCCATTCTCTCTGCCTATGTCTTCCACGGCTGGTACATGGAGTGCTTTCTCTTGTTTGCAGCCATGCTTGAGCTGGCGCAGTTGAACCCAACCGACGCAACATATGCTATTATGATCCATGCATGCACGTCGAGCAAAGAGGTTGGAATTGGAAAGGCATTGCATGCAATGATCGTTAAAGATCAGATACCCGATAAGATTAAGATGCATAACTCTCTCATTACCATGTATGCAAAGTCTGGACTTTTGGAGGATGCGAAGAAAGTTTTCAAGGCGATGGACAGGACAAATGTAGTTTCTTGGAATGCCATGATTTCGGGTCTTGAACAGAATGGGGAGTGCGAGATTGCGATAGAACTGTTCCGCAGGCTTGCTGGATTTGAAGGTCAGGTACTTGTGAGACCAAACAGAATTACATTTCTCAGTGTGCTCAATGCTATATCTACTGCTTTGGCTTTCAATTTAGGCTGGGAGGTTCATGCTAAGATGATTCGATCAGGGCTCGAGTTTGAGACAAGCATAGGCAATTCACTGATTAACATGTATGGGAAGTTGGGCCAAGTGGTGAAAGGGAGGTTGGTCTTTGAGAGATTGAGTTCCCGTGATGTTGTCACTTGGAACTCAATGCTTGCCGGGTATGCACAAAATGATCAATTCAAGAGCTGTTGTGTGCTATTTAGGGAAATGCAGTCGCAAGGTAACAAGCCTGACATTCGCACTCTTATCATCCTTCTTGGTGGATTATCTTCAGATCTTTCAGTTAATACTTCTTGTGGTTTGGGTAGGGAGATTCATGCATATATATTAAGAAGAGCGGCACCAAAAGAGCAGCTACTGTCAGCATATAATGCAGTCATAAATATGTATGCAAAGAATGATAGGTTAGGGGATGCAGAGGAAGTCTTCAAGGGGATGGGCGAGCAAGATACGTATAGTTGGAATGCAATGATGGATGGATATTCTACGAATGGCTACTTTGATGATGCTCTCACATTCTTTATAGATATGCATGAGCAAGGTTTGCAACCCAATCACCTGACACTTTTACTACTTCTTGCAGCATGCAGCGGATTGGCTTCCATTGAATTGGGCAAGCAGCTCCATGTTTTCACCATAAAACACCGCCTCCAGCATTATAATTCTCAAACTTTTCTCTTGTCAATCAACAACGCATTGATATCCATGTATTCCAAATGTGGCAGCATCAGCGATGCAGAAAAAGTATTTAAGAGGATAGCAAGGAAGGATGTATTCTCATGGACATCCATGATAACTGGGTATGCACACCATGGAATGGCCTCTGAATCCCTTCAACTCTTTAGGAGAATGACAAGAGATGGTGTTCAGCCCAACTCGGTCACTTTTCTTGGGTTGCTTTCTGCTTGTGCTCATGCAGGTTTAGTCAAAGAAGGGATGCACTGTTTTGCTTTAATGAGAAAGGAAAGTGATACAAAACCAAGCATTGAGCATTATGCTTGCATGGTAGATTTGTTTGGTCGTGCTGGCCGATTTGAGACAGCACAAGCTATTATTTGGGATGGAATTTCTTGCCTGAGGTTGCAACGTAATTCTTCTTTATGCCTCTGGAAAGTACTCCTTGGCACATGCCATGCACATAAGCAACTTGATCTCGGAATCCATGTTGCAACTAAGATTTTAGAGCTTGATCCTGATGATGAGACTACATATGTCCTCCTCTCAAATCTATATGCTTCATTTGGCTTGTGGGAAGATGCGATAGGTGTGAGAAACATGATGAGAGAGAGAGGACTGAAGAAGGAAGCTGGATGTAGCTCGGTTGAGGTTGAAAATAAAAGGCATGTCTTTGTAGCAGGAGGTGGTTGCCACCCAAACCGGAAGGAGATCTATAAGGAAATTGAGGAGTTGGATGAGAAGTGTAGAGACATTGGATACGTTCCCATGACAGAGTGTGTTCTCCATGATGTTGATGAGGCTCAAAAGGAATTGATTTTAAGTTGTCACAGTGAGAAGTTAGCTGTATCATTTGCACTACTGCAGACCAGGGCAAGGAAGGGAGTAATTCGGGTGATCAAGAACCTCCGTGTATGTGGAGATTGTCATAATTGGATGAAATTTGCTTCAGAGGTCACAGGCCGAGAGATTATTCTGAGAGATTCTCGACGGTTTCATACTTTTAAGGATGGGAAATGTTCATGTGGGGGTTATTGGTAGCAATAAAGGAGGCCAGATTAGAAAAGTTAGCCCTTTTTCTGAGAAAAGAGTTGGCTAAATTTTAAGCAGACTGTTTTAAGGGAGTGGATACTAGATCTTCTCAGACTCCTGCAATACGCTGAGATGTTCAAATTTTGAATAAAAAGACATTCATTTGAAGGTTTCTGCAATAATCCAGTCTGATATGTGTGGCTTGAAAGTGGATATGATGCAATACTCTTCTATGTCAAGCTATTCTGCTCTCCGGTATTCCAAGGAAGCTATGTCTATACTGTAAGCTTGATAATTTTTTTGATGTAAATGTCAAGCTTGATTAGGGGTGGCAATCGGGTCGGGTCGGGTCGGGTCATAAATGGGTCGGGTCATATGGTCGTCGGGTCAGAAAATCATAAACCTGAACCCGACCTGTTTATTAAACAGGTCAGAAATTACAACCTGAACCTGTCATGT